>JAYESA010000002.1:75334687-75934687 GCA_036927795.1 Iris macrosiphon | reverse complement strand
AATGAACCATCTTATATGCAGTTCGGTCCCCGAGTAACTCAGGATCGGTAGCGGTAATCCAGCTGACCAATGACTCTTTTATCTGATGTTATTAACAACTGTGACTCATGGTTGCTTTCCACTATCTCTGTAGCAGCCGTGACCAAGGTTCAGCTCTCCACCAATAACCATTGTCCGACCAATGCGAATGGATGAAACACTATCAAATAAACTCTAGGATGCAGACGAGACGAACCATCAGACCATATATCTTTCTTGCGGACTAGCCGCCCTCACTGAACAAGTTCAAGCACACGATATGGTTCTCTCGAAGCACAAGCGATAGTGGAACATGTTCATGCAAACTCTTAGTCTTAGACAAGCGTTTCAGTTCTCTTAGTTAGGCAAGCAAGCAAGCAGATTCGTTTCAATGACAAGCTATGTGAGTACACTTATTAAGCATGCAAGGCAGGTTCTATCATTCTCTTATGAAACTATCTTTAAGCAAACAAGCATTCAAAAACTCAGATTCATTATTAAGGCGTGCAAGAATCAGAGAACAAAATTCTGTCCACTCACCTTGATACATAGTGCCGACGCGGAGCGGGACACTACATACTTACCCACCAACAAAAAGTTTCATCCTCGAAACTTCAAGGATAAACTTCTCGATATTCCGAGCAGCGATAGTCCTCATCCCTCGCCGTACTCAATCGAGAACTCTAGCAAGATAAGCACAACTCTCAAGCAACAAATCGAATCCAGAAAACTTTTGCACAACTTTGAGAATATCTATGGACTTATTGTATGAAACTCTCTATTGCAATACAATATTGAGCACATCTCAGAGTTATAGCAACGGATTAGGCAAAGAATCGAATCGCTCTGATACCATTATGTTACGCCCCGATCCCGAAGGCCTCCCGACCACTGTTCCCCTGCCGGATCGGACGCGAATCACCGCTCCTCGATGCTCCCGCGGGGCGCGTATGGTCGTTTGATACCAGGACGTGATGTCGTGCGAGCCTGGGGTTGCGCCCGCACAAGGCAACATCGTTAAAGTTTGGCTATCATCGCATCTATCGAGTAAGCAGCGGAGGGACATTGTTGCAAGCATTTATCCATCTGAGTATTCGGGGCAAATCGAGGGACTAGGTTCTTTTTATACAATGTCATCGTTCCATACATTATGTCCCTTTATACGAAAGCAGCTCAAGGCAATCGAAACCAGATTTTCGGGTCTTGGGGATGAGTCACGCCTATCGCTTCCTCGGACGATCCAGTACCTGCAAGCAAATAACTGTTGGTGGGTCAGCACTTTTATAAGTACTGACGAGTATAAACAACTGAATAGAAGCAAACATTCACTAAAACCAATACTAAGTAATCATGTTATAAAATATTACATTACTAGTGATCTTTCTAGTTTTACCTATGTTCGTTACATGCAGCACAAGAACGGAGTCATATTACTTTCTTTTAGAAACATCTTTGAAAATAGAGTTCATATTCAATATAAGCAAGCAGACGAGATAAGCCGATTGTTCTATTATCAGGGTGTGCGCAGCGTGTCTCGTGAGCTTTACTCAAAGACTCTAGGGACTAATACACATCTAGGGACTATCCTCTATCAAGCCAACACAATGAACTATCTTATATGCAGTTCGGCCCCCGAGTAACTCAGGATCGATATCGGTAATCTAGCTGACCAATGACTCTTTTATCTGATGCTATTAGCAGCTGTGACTCATGGTTGCTTTCCACTATCTCTGTAGCAGCCGTGACCAAGGTTCAGCTCTCCACCAATAGCCATTGTCCGACCGATGCGAATGCATGAAACACTATCAAATAAACTCTAGGATGCAGACGAGACGAACCATCAGACCATATATCTTTGTTGCAGACTAGCCGCCCTCACTGAACAAGTTCAAGCACATGATATGGTTCTCTCGAAGCACAAGCGATAGTGGAACATGTTCATGCAAACTCTTAGTCTTAAACAAGCGTTTCAGGTTCTCTAAGTTAGGCAAGCAAGCAAGCAGATTCGTTTCAATGACAAGCTATGTGAGTTCTCTTATTAGGCATGCAAGGCAGGTTCTATCATTCTCTTATGAAACTATCTTTAAGCAAACAAGCATTCAAAAACTCAGATTCATTATTAAGGCGTGCAAGAATCAGAGAACGAAGTTCTGCCCACTCACCTTGATACATAGTGCCGACGCGGAGCGAGGCACTACACCACAACTGGAGATACCGAGTTCCGTCGGAGAAGAAAAGGAACAGTTACTCTATGTAACCGTTTCAAGAATAGGAAAGAATGGGTTTGAATGGAGAGAGATTCTCTCCTCCAGTTTTTTTTGAACTGCGAATTGAATGTGGATTGGGCCTTGAGGGGTTGGGCTACAGTGATGGGTTTGTTGATAGGATTTTTAGAATGAAAATAATGGAAATGATCCCTATTTATAGATGTTGGGAGAACGATCTAGAATTAATTAGTTAGAAGTTTGTTGAGGTGATTACATGTTAGTTAGATTGGTTAAATTAGTTAGAGGAGCTTTATAGAAGTCTTTAATAGGCACATGCCTAATATCTAATTTCCTATTTAATTACAAGAGTGCCACCCTTTTCACCATTTTTATTCTAAATTATTTATTAAGCTAAAAACCTTTAGGAAATTATTAGGAAAAAATTATCATGAAAAAATACTATAGAATATATTGAGTTGAAATCAAAATAAGAATTTTAAAAATTTGAAAATTTTCGGGAACGGTGGTTACAAATCTGTCCACCTTAGAAAATTTTGTCCTCGAAATTTTAGAAATGACACGATTGGTAAACAGATCCGAATAGTAATGCAATAAAAAGGAGAATAATGTTAAAGTACCTTGAATTAGAAGTAGTCAAAAATTATTATTTTGAGTACTGGTACAATCTATGTTTCCTTAACTATTTAAAGGTGAAATCAAGCAAATCAAAATATTTCAGGTATAACTTTCCAAAGGCGATAAGAGATCAAACATGATGCATTTAGGACATAGTCTTAATTATATCCGAAAACCTATACATACCTGAAATCACTTCAACTTAGAGCACGTGTCGTGCTAGTGCGTATCTGGCTGCAATAATTCACAGTTTCCATGACTCAGATAAATGGCCGTTGTACGCATTTGCCACGCCATAGTAGGTTGTCGAATATTCTCTCAACTCTATCCATAAGAATTTCAAAAGAGTATTGTACCAAAGAGGGTTTATCATGATAGTTAGAGATATAGTGTAAGTATCTGTTCTTAGAAGACAAGAAAATTTATCATGATAATAAGAGATCAGTGTAAATGTCTGTTCTATAAGTGTCAGTACTTCAAATGTATGTATCTGTTCCGTTTTGT
This sequence comes from Iris macrosiphon, assembly GCA_036927795.1. NCBI lineage: Eukaryota > Viridiplantae > Streptophyta > Magnoliopsida > Asparagales > Iridaceae > Iris > Iris macrosiphon. Next base: position 75,931,322 of record JAYESA010000002.1, on the reverse strand, counting down.
GTAAGTATCTATTCTTGAAACGTATATATCTGGTCTTTAAGTGTGAATATCAGTTCTGTACAAGTATATGTAATTATCGTCTCTCAGAACTGATAATTACACAGAACAGATACTTACACAGAGCAGATACTCACACAATTGATATTTATCCACTACCAAAGAGGTTTGTATTAGTATATATTCTTCAAGTGTCAAGTGTGAGTATCCATTATTCAAGGGTCAAGTGTGAGTATATATTCTTCATGTGTAAATATCAGTTCTTCAAGTGTCAGTATAAGTTTTTTGAAAGTCTAACACAACTATCAAAAGTGACCCATGTAATATCTGTTCCGAGAGAGAACTCATTGAGAATCAGGCAAACAATTCCAGGAGGAAAGAACTATAATGATTGATTCTGGACTTAAGTCAAGATGAGTATATGTTCTTTGACTTTTAACTCTTATACTTCTATGAAGTAATAAAAGGGTTTAGGGACGGAGGCTTTATAATAGGATAGACTTTGGATTGATCCAAAAAGATGACTTAACTAGATTCTCTATGAATGGATAATTGGGACATGATTCACTATTGAGTCAAGACTGTAGGAATTTATGAAAACAATATCTCGGAGGTTTGGGAGTGACATGGGAGTGAATTGGGTTAAGGGGAATACTGGGATTATGCGGGAAATAATCCTTCGTGGCCGAAACTTAATAAACGAGAGGGACTGGGTACTTTAGTACTAGCCTATGGGTATTGGACTTAGAATAAAATGAAACTTTTTAAGGAAGAAGGAAGTATTGTTTTGACCAAAACAGTTATAGAAATTTGAAACGTTCTAATGATTAGATAAGAAGGTTTGATAGGTTGATTATTGGTGATACTTGAATTGGTTGATAAACTTTATTTAGTCAAAAGAATATATAGGGGTTTAATTCATAAGTCTTTATTAGAGAAGGAGTATGAAACTTTATTCTAAAATAAGTAGTAGTTGGGCTAAAATGCTAGAGAATGTAGAAGCTTGTAGAGATAGGAAAGGAGATGATCACTCGAGAGCCGTAGAATTGTAACCACGACCTCGCATCTCTTAGTCATTCATAGAACTTTTAGGAGATGCAGCAAATAAGTAATAATATATACAATAATACAATCGACCCATATTGTGATGAGTTCCTCCTAGTCTAACAGGTTCCCAATAGCATTATAAATCCTAAATACTATTGGATGACTTGTATGGACTACCACTAAAAATGTGTCATGTCCTGCGTCCGCGATATCGGGTACGAGTTGTGAGCGCGTCCAGCCTACGTTGTTATTAACAGCCGTAGTCAGCTGTTCTAAACTTCAATAGTCGCCAAAGTACATCACAATTATGAATTTTTTCATCACATCACTAAAATACGTGAACATACCCAAGCACAATCACACATCACCACAGTCCACTATGTCTTTTTAGAACAATATATATCTCAATTCTCCGGAGGCAAATTCGATAAATCATCATAACTAATAACATACATCTGCAACAATAGGTAAAATAATATGTATAAATCTCCTAAGTCTTCCGGACTCCCCATCTAATCCACAACTGTCTCTAAGACATAATATGTCAACATTCCGTCAAGATTGCAAAAAAGTAACACATAACTCAAACCAAATAAAATATGATGCAATAAATAAATAATAAGGGATAATATGAAAATAGACAAGTGACAGAAAAATGTAACTGGACAATATGCTCTACGCTACATGAAACAGTGGAATCTAATATGAGACACAACATGTCGGGGCTAATGGAAGTAAGGCACTGATAGTGCTAGCAGTCAATCAATGTGAGTAAGGCACTGATAGTGCTAGCAGTCAATCAATAATAAATGGACGTAAGGCACAAGTGTGCTAGCAGTCAATCGTCGTCCGGCTAATGGTAAACTACATGCCAGTATAGTATCACCCTCCCGACTCAATCAATAGCAATCAATACAATGACAATTATGCAATTAATATGTAAATACAAAATTGCAAATGAAGAGAAATGTGTACTTGCCTTTATCCAATGATGACGCTTGCACTAAATCCACCTAAAAGACGAGATCAAATGTTAGTTTCAAATTCAAGAAGGTTGTCTACCTAGAAGCTTCTAAAAGGTTTTTCTAACTAACAATTCTTGATTTTCTATGTAACCTCTATCAATTAATGTCTTGACTAACTTACTAACTAGTACTAATCTTATTCATTAACTAATTACCAACTTATTTATACTAATTAGTTCTTCTTTTAACTCTCTCCTACTATTTAACTCAAGTACTTAACTAGCTTATACACACTAAACCAAGAACGTGGACCCGGCCCATAGGATACTGACCTGTCCTGACTCTTATGACTCAGTTCAGTTTATGAAGTGAAGACCACTCAAGTTAATGTTTAGTTGACTCAACCTTGGCCCACCTGAAGTTGTTTTATAACTCTTCCTAGCCTAAACACATATTAGTTACTAGTTCTTAATTTTATATTTTATCCCACGAATTTAATTCCTTAGGTTCACTATTCCACCCCGAGTCCCAAGGATTACCTCTCCATATTCTCTGCTCAACACTGAACCACAAAATCAAATTCTTATACATTCCACTGTTCAGTACAGTGCTATTTTTAAGTAGAGAAAAGGAACATTACACATTCTACCATTCAAGTGTCTCCTTATATCTATTCAAATTATTCTTCATCTATTACTCTAGCTACTGTTATGTTAGCTTAGAAGAACGGACTCAAGATTCAATCGAAAGAGAAATGGAGAAAGAGTCTATCACCTTGGCGTCCGATATTGTGAATACGAACACAAGGCCGCGTTCGAGACAAAGCTACACCAAGAACGCGGTTTGTTTGAACTTGCCGATGCAGAACTTATTGAATCCGACCGTCGATCGTTGAAAAAAGTGTCTGTGCACGAGAATGAGGACAAGATGGGCTTAAATACTAGAATAAATCAGGAATTCCCATCCTTAATGCAAACTGGAGATCAATCAAAAGTCGAACTAGAATGGGAAGGAACAAATGTTAGTTTATACATGCATGTCGGACACAAGAGTTTCGTGTCCGATCTCAGAATGACGACTTTTTGCGTCCTTCACCCGAACATACGACGGGCAAGAAAAGATCGGCTCCACTGAAACATTAATACAAATAGGTGATGAGCAAAGATAATCAAGATTCAAATGAGAAAATTAGGATCGTCTTTATGATCGAAAGGGGAGAAGAAGGAGAACAACTTAGGCCAGACTACTCACCGAGGTTTGCTCGATCCGACAGAGCTCGAGAACTGAACCACTGCTACTATCAGTGGTTATCGACATCGGAGCATCAACGAATGATCAGCCAAATTCAACAAAAGAAGAAGATATTAGATCAATTAACTTACAAACTAACTTGATGTCGATGACAGAAGCAGAGGCCTCGACTGAGCTCGAGATGAACTTATTGAGCTCGTTGTCGGAGAAGATGATTTAATAGAGCTTTGACTGCTTAAGACGATTCATCGATCATCGAGGAAAACGATCCACTCATTGGCGATAGCTCTGTTCGTAGAGGAGCGAACCACGGTGCTGCCGCCATGGCTCGGCTCATGCTCGCCGGACGGGGTGCTTGCCACCGATGCTTGATCGGAGAAGACGACTCCGGAGCTCGACACTCGTCGTCGTCCCCAAGAATCCACGGTCGACTCGATCGATTAGAGATCGAGCTCTTCAGAGTTCTCGCCAATGGAGGATGAGAGGGGACGCGACTCCATCATAGCTCGTCGTCGCCGGAGAAGAGAATACGCCATGGCTGGAGATAGCGAGTTCCACCAGAGAAGAAAATGAATGATTACTCCTTATAACCGTTTCAAAAATAGGAAATAATGGGTTTGAATGGAGAGATACTCCCTCCCTCGAATTTATTTTGAACTGAGAATTGAATGTGGATTGCGCCTTGAGGGGCTGGGCTACAGTGATTGGTTTGTTGATAGGAGTTTTAGAATTAAAAAAATGGAAATGATCCCTATTTATAGATGTTGGGAGAATGATCTAGAACTAATTAGTTAGAAGTTTGTTGAGGTGATAACAAGAAGATTGGTTAAATTAGTTATATGAGCTTTCTAGAAATCTTTAATAGGCACATGCCTAATATCTAATTTCCTATTTAATTACAAGAATGCCACCCTTTTCACCATTTTTATTCTAAATTAATTATTAAGCTAAAAACTTTTAGAAATTTTTAAGCAAAATTTATTATGAAAAAATACTATAGAATATTTTGAGTTGAAATCAAAATAAGAATTTTGAAATTTTGAAATTTTTCGGGAACGGTGGTTACTTTATTACCAGCCGGTCACATGTCGAAACAATATTTCAATCACTTTGCATAATTATTTTTTGTATATTGTTTTAGTCATTGTACTATTGTAAACCCCCTCACCCAAATTTAAGTATACTTAACTTAGTGAGAGATTATGGATTGATTTAGAATTTATTTGGATTATGAATTGGAGTTTGTTATAACCCATTTATTTTGTTACACTTGGTGCACCTTACCGTTGCTTCGATATTTGGAACACTAAACTAGCCTTTTTCTTCCAACAAATTTTACACATTTGACCTAGACAAGACAATTTTTGATCCTGACCTTTGTGTCACTCACAAACATATTCTCTTGAGCTCTATTTTAATCGCACAACATTCGTCACAAAATATCTAATTCAAACCTACGCCATGCACCTATGTCTATTCCAATTGAAATTGGAGACACAACTTTGACCCATTCCTTGCAACCAGTTATTTGACAATATTCCACTCTGAGACTACAACATCCATGACACTTGTGTCACACCCAAATGAAGACATACATGCTTCCAACACATTGACAATCATCAATGATACAATTTTGACTCATATTGGGCAACCAACTTAATATAGCCCTAAACTTGTCCACACACCCAACCTAAACCCTCACACACCCTCATATGGATCATACAAAAACCATACACCATTCCCCCTTTCTACAAACACCAAACACCATGATTTATCACCCAAAACCCATCTTTTACCCATTGGAAAGTCAAATTCAGCTTTTACCAAAAAGAGTGTAACCCTTCACTTCATTCTTTCATTCCCCCATTAATAACCCTCTAAAATTGGCCAAACCGTAAAGTGGGCTGCCATCCCTTCACCTTTCACTCTCCTAACACTACACCATCACCCTCAAACCCATGACTAAACCTATTTTCTAAACCTACACACTCAACCCTCTCACACACTCAACCTATCAACTCACCCTTGCATTGATTGCACTCATACCCAACACTCCTCCCTCTCTTTGTGGCCGGCCTAAAACAACCCCCTTCATTTTCTTCTTCTCCACACTCTTCCTTCCTTACTTCCTCCCCTAAACTATTGCTGCTGCTGCTGCTGCTTCTGCAAATTGTTATTGCTGTTACTTTTGCGAACTACTGTTGTTGCTGCTTAGTTGTTGTTGCTGCTATTACTGCCTTACTCTTCCCCACCTGCTGGAGCACCCCCACGACCGATAACCACCAGCACAAGAACCTCCTTTACTGTGCAACCCGACCACACCAATAGTCCAACCCGAGCTCCTCCTCCCCTCTACCAAGTTCAACCTAGGTACACCATCTCCTTCTCCTTCATCTCCTTCATCTTCTTCTATATCTTCTTCTTCTTCTTTCTTCTTCATACACTTCTTCTTCTTCTTCTTCTTCTTCTTCTTCTTCTTCTTCTTATACTCCTTCATGTACTTCATGTTCATTATATGAGAACCCATGAATGCAACCCTATGCCATGTTAAACCTTCCTAACATCTTCTTAGCCATGATAATATTGTTGTTATTATTAAATTACAGAATTTGAATATCTATGCAAACACTACCAAAATATGATAAAATATCGACGTTTTTAGCGACGATTTTAACATGTCGCAAGAATGCTACAACCGACTGATTGAGTTGATTATAGAGATCTTGCCAGTGTGTGGTAAGTTACCTAAAAATTTCTACCGGTCTAAGAGGATGGTGAGATCGCTCTGAATGGGATACGAAAAAATTGATGCATGTCGCAACGGGTGCATGCTGTACTACAAAGAGGACAAGGATGAAGATGTATGCACATTTTGTGGTGTTGATCACTACAAGACAACTTGTACAAGAAGGCCTGCCGGTGCAAGGAAGCCAACCGATTCGATACACCACTTGCCTTTGACGCCGCGGTTGTAGAGGATATTTATTGTGAAGGAGACTGCCGAAAATATTTGGCACAAACGAGAATATATTGAAGGAGTATTGGATCACCCATCCGATGGAGAAGCATGAAAGTACTTCGATCGAGAGTATCCCGATTTTGCTTCGGATCCACGTAATGTAAGATTCAGGCTCTCCTCTGACGGTTTTACCCTATTGGGACTTTCGAGCTCATAGTATTTGTGTTGGCCTGTGATTGTAACCCCGTACAACCTACCGCCTTGGATGTGTCTAAAGACTCCGTATATGTTCTTAACCGTCATCATTACGGGTTCGAACAATCCGAAGAGGAACATCGATGTGTACTTGCAGTCGTTGATAGATGAGTTGAATCAGTTGTGGGAAGTAGGCACCAACACGTATGATGTTTCTAAAAAGCAGAATTTTTATATAAGGGCATCACTTATGTGGACAATCAATGACTTTCCGTCTTATGACATGTTATCAGGATGGAGCATTCATGGTTGTCTTTCATGTCCGTATTGCATGGACCGTAGAGAAAAATCGTGCTTCTTTGATTGTCATCGACAATTTCTGCCATTGGATCATCCGTTCCGGAGGAACATGAATGCATTTCGTGCCGGCATTGTGGAGAAGGCAAATCCACTTCCAAGGTGGCCCTGAGACACGATATGGAAAAATATTAAAGATATACCAAGTGTTATCGAAGAGCCTATTAAGGGATACAAATGCGATGGATTTGGTCACACTCATAACTGGACGAAGAGGATCATATTCTGGGACCTGCCATATTGGAGTACAAATCTGATCAGACATAACCTTGATGTCATTGATATCGAGAAGAATGTATTTGACTACATAATTAATATTGTGATAAACGTAAAGGGAAAGACGAAAGACAATCCCAAGACCAGGTTGGACTTGGAAGAAAGATGCAGACACCCTGCGTTGTATTTGATAGGGGAAGGGAATGAGAAGTATAAGCAACCTAAGGCAATTTTCTCACTGGAAAATGAGGATTGTCACTACCACATTTTCTAGGAAAGGGTATTTTGGTCATTTCATAATTAATTAAATATTGTGCATATTGAATATTTATTTATTGTTAGATGTTAGATTTTATTTTGGACTTGTATTAGTGGACCCAACTAGTTTAGATTAGATCCATGAACCAACATTTAATTCTAGTTAGAATTGAGCCCAATAGTAAGCCCATTCATTAGGAGGATGAATTAATTAGTTAAACCAATTAGACTAGAACCTTCCCTCCTTAATTAATTCCTTCATGACAAGCCCTAAGGGGTATTGTGGACATTTCTAGTAGCTTGGAGGAGGGGGTAGAGGCCGGCCACATTAGGAGTGGAGAGTGACTCTCTTCATTTTTTATTCCAAATCTAGATCTTGAATTTTTCTCTTTCAAATTCCTTCATCCCTACACCAATTTTGACCCAAATTTCTTTCCAATTTCTTTCCTATTCATCATTGGAGGCTATTAGTACAAGGAGGAAGCAAGAATCTACAAGGAGGAGCAAGGATCTACAAGTTGAAGGCTCTTGACACTCAATTTGGAGATTTTATTGGGAATCCATCTCCCAATAGGTACAATTCAGTTTTTTTTCTCTCTAATTAGAATTTAAATCTGTAATTTAATCATTAGGAACCCTCCCATGTACTAAGGCTACCCATAGAAATTGGAATTAGGTTCATAGGAGGTCTATGGAGAAAGTTATGTGGTATTTTGTGTCAATTTTGGGAGAATTTCGATATTGACACATCTTGTGTTTGTCAATAGGTCAATTAGACCAAATTGAAATATGTTTGATTGTGTGTGACTAGTGTCGTATCCATAATTGGATACGTGTAGGCCGTATCCCGACAATTTGGCGATACAGGTTGATTGGAGTTTTCTTCCGACACAGGCGTTTGGACATGTCACATTTTGACACAGGCACGTAGACGAATAGCTAACACTTCGTATTGCTTCTAATTGTGATTTTAGACTTACTCGTGTCATTCGGGGTACGTTTGGTGGTGTGGTGGAGCCGTATCGCAAGTGTATCATAGATTGAGTGTGATACGGGTGCGGTGCACTTCACGTGTTTGTTTCCTTGCATTTCAATTTAATTTACCTTGGTTATAGCTATTAGAGTCTTATAATTATAGTTGTTATATGATATATATGTATATATATAATTATGTGTATGTTTTATGTTTTATTTTGATGTGTTGGTAGTCATGGGAGAATAAGAGAGTGCATGTGCATCATTAGTGCGGGTATGTGGTAACATATATATATATATATATATATATATATATATATATATATATATATATATATATATATATATATAAGTGTATGTGTGTATTAGATGTGTGCATGTGAGCTAGATGGGGGAAGTTATAAGCAACTGTTAGCATAAGCAGATCCGAGAAGCAGCAGTGATAAGCAGGTCGAGAAGCAAGAGCAGCAGTGAGCATAAGCAGCGAGAAGTAGCAGCAGAAGCAGCGAGATGCAGCAAGCTGCAGCAGTAGTAGCAGCAAGCAGTAAGCTGCAGCAGCAGAATCAATAAGCAGCAACAGCGATAAGCAGAAGCAGTAGTAATAAGCAGCAGTAGTTTGAGTGCTTAGAAATTAAGTTGTAGATAAGTTAAGCTAAGTTAGTTTATATTGATAGTTAGTTATGTATATATTGTTAGTGATATATATATATATATATATATATATATATATATATATATATATATATATATATATATATATATATATATATATACGCCCCAGTCCCAAAAAATATACGGAACTAGGCCACGTGGCATTGGCCAGCTGACACGTCACTAGGGGATTACCCAATTTAATGGACCCAAATTGATGTGCTACGCTGTCCTAAAATACTACGAGTCTAAATACAGGTAAATCTATCTCATCCACTGGAATATCAAGAAAAGTGCTGAATATATAGATGCTAAATCTGAAATGTCATATACAAATCAGATAAAGTCAGGTGGGAACAAACCCACTACAAAAAGATAAGCAGAAAGTGAAATAAGATAAACTAGCGCATCGTCCTCAAAATGTATAGCTCCAACTCCAGATGTACTCAGGCAGACTCTGATAGCATCTCCTCTAATTCCATCTCAAGGGCATGTCCAGACTCCTGTCCAGGTCCAGGTCCAGGTACTGTGGGGTGGAATATCTCAGCTAAACCTGGCAGGGAACCAGGTCCTCAGAGGGACGTAACAAGATACAGAAAAATAACATGCCATGTATGTAAATACTGAATAAATAAATACAGGGTGCTAACCATCTAAGTGAATGCAATTTAAAGACCTTGTAGTAGGCATGGGAATGTATGGCTAGACATATGCTGACGTAATTCACCAATCCGTAGTGACTGACTAGTATATGCCACATATGCCCGCGTTCAAGGGAACTCTGCAATCGACCATCTCCAAGGAGCATGGTGCGAAGGTATATAAACATTTAAGGAAGGGGGTGTCCCATACGTATACCAGTTATCTTTCCCAACCCAATGTACTAAATGTCAGGTCCTACTTTTGTTTATTCTAATCCGTGATGCGGGTCGCACGTATTGGTAGCTAATCAAATACGCAGCTCGCATCCCAATATGTATTGCAACCATGTTGCGTGTTCCCGTGATAGGGTCTAGGAGAATATCAGGATATCCTCAGTTGTTGGTGGGTCTGTAAAACTAGGTTAATTATACTAATTGTCAATATGTCAGTTGACTGTACCCAAGGCAGTCTCAGGTACTCATAGTTATATGAAATTCAGAAACAAGAGCATATAACAATATTAGAATTTAAACAATACACTTGGCAAGGTGTACTTGCCTACTCCCTGATAGTGTTGGAAACCTGTTCTCAAATTCAAGTTTGAGGGTGCTGGTGACAGGGGGTCACTGGCTGTGCTGGAACCAGGTCCTCAGAGGGACGTAACAAGATACAGAAAAATAACATGCCATGTATGTAAATACTGAATAAATAAATACAGGGTGCTAACCATCTAAGTGAATGCAATTTAAAGACCTTGTAGTAGGCATGGGAATGTATGGCTAGACATATGCTGACGTAATTCACCAATCCGTAGTGACTGACTAGTATATGCCACATATGCCCCCATTCAAGGGAACTCTGCAATCGACCATCTCCAAGGAGCATGGTGCGAAGGTATATAAACATTTAAGGAAGGGGGTGTCCCATACGTATACCAGTTATCTTTCCCAACCCAATGTACTAAATGTCAGGTCCTACTTTTGTTTATTCTAATCCGTGATGCGGGTCGCACGTATTGGTAGCTAATCAAATACGCAGCTCGCATCCCAATATGTATTGCAACCATGTTGCGTGTTCCCGTGATAGGGTCTAGGAGAATATCAGGATATCCTCAGTTGTTGGTGGGTCTGTAAAACTAGGTTAATTATACTAATTGTCAATATGTCAGTTGACTGTACCCAAGGCAGTCTCAGGTACTCATAGTTATATGAAATTCAGAAACAAGAGCATATAACAATATTAGAATTTAAACAATACACTTGGCAAGGTATACTTGCCTACTCCCTGATAGTGTTGGAAACCTGTTCTCAAATTCAAGTTTGAGGGTGCTGGTGACAGGGGGTCACTGGCTGTGCTGGAGTTGGGTTCTGTTAAAACATACAGGTTTGTGATTATCAAGGTATAATATAAAAGTATATACATACTTATGTATCATATATATATAGGATACACACATATATATATATAGTATATATATATCGATATAATATATAGTAGTAGTATATATTTAGTATATATATAAAGCAAAGAAAAAGCAGGAATGTAAATATATATATATTAGCAGGGTATATCCACTGACATATAATAATAATATAATATTATCAGGGTGTATCCACTGATATATGATAATATAATATAATCAGGGTATATCCACTGATATATAATAATATAATAAAATGAATTGACATTGCGAGAAATGTAAATGTACATATATAGGTAGGCTGTATTATCCAGCACAGGTAATATAAATATATATATAATATATGTACTGTATATCCAGTACAATATTATATAGTATCTATTTATATATAGATAATATATAAATATATAGATATATATATATATATATATACATATATATATATATATATATATATATATATATATATATATATATATATAACAAATTGAAAGACAGTGCAGGAAATGGAAATATATACATATATATGCTGTATTATCCAGCACAATATTTATATAAATATATATTTATATATATATAGATTAACTTGTAAATGTAATACATAATATACATATAGAATATATATAAATATATATAAAAAGAAATAAAGATGCATGTATACATATATATATTATGTATTATACTATAAATAATTATAAATATAATATATATATACATAATATGTGATATGTAAATATTATATATAAATAGATATTATTATATATATACTTAATATACATATATAAATATATATGTATAAATATACATAGGGTATATATATGTATATATACATAAAATATATATCATACATATATAATAATAATGTATATATAATAATAATATGCATATACTGTATGAATACTTGTATTTATATAGTATATAATAATATATATTAATATATTATATATAAACATATATATGTATATATAATATAAAATATACATATATATATATTATATATATATATATACATATATACATACATGTATATAATTAAGTGTATTTTTGTATTTTACAAGTATTTTATACCTGACAAGGTGACAGGTGGGGTCCACGGCGGGGTCGCCGGCGGGAGGGTCGGCGGCTGGAGTCGACGGCGGCCTGGCTGGAACAGTAGCTGCAGCAGCAGCTACAGTCAGCAACAGCAAGCAGCAATAGTAGCTTGCAGCAGTGCCAGCGGCGGCTGCGACGGAGGGGGACGGCGGTGCAGGGTGGGGGAACGGCGGAGGGAGGAGTGGCGGTGAGGTTGGTGGTGGTGGCGGGGGTCTACGGTGGCTGTGTGGTGGCGGCTAGAGGCGTCGGGGGTGAGGGGTGGCAGTAGCTAGGGTTAGGGGGTGGAGGCTGCTGCGGGGGCTAGGGCGGCCGGAGGGGGTGTCGTGGGGAGGTAAGGTGGTGGTGGTAGGGTAGGGGAGGTCGGGGCGAGTCGAGTGGGGGTGGTGGTGGCGGTGCACGGTGGCCGGAAGGCGGCGGGGGGAGGTGGTTCGTGTGGTGGTGGCTGTGGGTGATGGTGTTGGAGGGAGTGGCTTGCGGGGGTTCAGAGCGGCGGAGCAGGCGGTGGCTGGGGGTGGGACTTGGCCGGAGGGGGAGAGGTGGTCAGGGGCGAAGGGTCGGGCAGGGTTTGGCCGGAGGCGGTGGTGGTCGAGGTGAGGGACTGTGAGGGTTTGAAGAGAGGGGGGGGGTCGGGTTTTATAGAGGTTGTAGGCAATGGCAATTTCGTAATTAAGGGGAAGTTTTGGGGTAGTTAGGTAATTCTGATTTTTGAGCATATTTTCTCCTGGAATTTTTTGGGTGTTTTGGGTGGGTCCCATACAGCTATTCACTAACCAATAGGATTATGCCACCTTACATGCAATTTTACATAAAAATCCCTAACTTTTCATAATTTGCATAAAAGCTTGAAATTGGGTATTTTGCGTAATTTCGTAATTTACCTGATTTTAATTACTGATTCCCCGAATTACTAAATTGTACAAAAATGGGGGAAAAAGCTGGAGAAAATGTTTTGGACAGTGTGGGGTGAGTCTGGGCAGAGGCAGGGTCTGATTTCTTAGGTGATACGGGTCCTCGTATTTATTAATTAATAAATACTGCGAACGATGCTCACTAATTATTTTGAGACAGTTAGGGTCATAATTTTTCTACGGTGTCAATACACTAATTGTAGTATATTCAGACTAGAATATTATCGTATTTTTGTTTGGGCAAAATAGGTGCATGTTTGGCCTCAAATCTCTAGGGGTACAGAGATGGGTAAAGAGCAGAAAATTAAATAGGAATTAAATACGAACTTTTGTAACGATATTTGTGCGTCTCAAACGAGGCTCAAAAATAAGCATCTGGGAGTTGCACAAAATACAGGAAAAATAGTCTAACAAGTCTAGGGCAGGGTTGTGGACTTTGTTTGGGAATTACAGCTAGTGTAATATTCTAATTAATTGTGTAATGGACAGGTGTACAATTAAATAGGATATAAATAAATAAAATATAGCAATAAATTCTAATTTGCTAAAAATGATTTTTAAATAGTGAAATCTGGTCGAGGGAGTTTACATATATATATATAAGCACTAGTGTATATATCTCATGTTAGTTTTTAATTCGTAATAGTGTATATATCTCATGTTCTAGAACTATATACTTGATTCCGACACAGTGGTTTCACGGACTGGTACTACATGGATCATGTCAGGAGATGTTATCCCTTACCGTGTTTAGCGGGTACTCCTTCACATGTATTTCATCGTATGTATCGGATATTGATTTAGTGTACTTCGTGTTCCCACACTGCTCGTGTTCAGTGTGCCCACATTCGTGTTCGTAACGTGTCGTGATTGGATCCATTGGTATTAGTTGGGGATGGGGGAATATGAGTTGATTATGTGATCAAGTCCTAGTGTATTCGTGTACATGTCAATTACATACCACACGTGTAATCGAGTTACCATATTGTATTCGTGTTCAACCTAAAACAATCACATAATGAATTTGTATTCAATGACACATTAGTTAGATTTCATTTATTTTCCTTTTATTGCAGATATTCTATTGTATGTTCTTTATTCCAGTACATTACCTGTTCATCTAGTTCATTTCATTCTGTTGTTTAGTTATTTTGTATTCTTTTCTATTATCTGTTATATATGCTTGATTATATATTTGAAACTGCTTTCAGAGGTATGTACTGTCACGATCCGCACCCGGTTTAGGGGCACGAGTGCGTGGGTACGTCCAGCCTACGCCGCAGCATCGGCGGTAGAACGCTGTCAAGGTCTTGATACTATCTAACTAATGTCACGCAAGCATCCAATCTCCATTAGGAGGCACGGATGACACAAATAAGATGAACATATACTCAATCACAGGATTACAGCACGATAAGATTTCGAAACAGAAATTTAAAATTTAAACACAACACAAGTCCACAAGTAATATTCTAACTCAACAATATCCAAGAATCATCAAAATGCCGGAGACAAATCCGGTACCAAATAGTCTACTTAAAGAACTAACAATAAATAATAATTTCGGCTAGACCTTCCAGAATCATAACTAACTACCAAGTCTGCAGCTACTCACCATATGGTCCATAAAGTGTCGGACAGCGGTCCTCTAAGGCATAGTCTGGAAAAATATTTCCAGTCAGGAAGGAGCAAAGCAACACTCTCAAATAACAGTTCCATTAATTGATAATGTCTATAATACAATAAAACATGTCATGCTAGCTACTGAGAAGACAGTGAAATAAATGCAATGACAATTTAATAGAAACAGGCAATGTAAAGAGACAGGCAACAGGCAATATGATACAGTCAGTGCATGTATGAAAATAAAAAGAACAAGGAACAGTATCATATACGGGTGATGTAGTATATGATTTAAAATAGGGAACTGTAATCTATTCTAAGTGTTTGAAATAGTAGTTTCAAAATGTGATCGGCTTGGGAACATGTACGATAGCTACAAGGCCTGGCTAATCATGGGTGAAGAGCATGATTAACACTTACAATTTCTATACTACAATAAGAGGTTATGATCACATTTCTTACTAACTACTTCCCCGCCCCCAACTAGTACTGTGGATCCAACCATGACACGTCATGATACACGAGCAAGTCAAGTCTATCATGTACGATGTCTAATATACATGTCGTGTACAATGTCAATACGATAATCAAGGTAACATCTCATGACTGCAGATCCAGGTTATATACTAGTCCGTGTAGCACAGTGTCAAAGATTCAGTTGTAACATTTCAAGATCATTGAACTTATAGCAATTATCAAGAATTGGAAATTATCAGAGAATGTACTTGCCTTGGGTCCTTAGCTGGTAATTATAGATGTCCTGTTTCAGAGTATTCCCTGGGTGAACCAACAGTCCTAAAAACATATATAACACTTGTATCAGGGGCTATACTAACACACAATAGAAATACACTGGCCTTAGGGCTGCGCTAGGTACGATAAGGGTCATCTAGTAGGGATACATATAAATATACATATATCTATTTACTACCTTAGTACTACCAATATAAATACATATACAATATATATATATATATATATACCAAAATACTAATTATATTAAATTATACTATGTATACAGGTACACATATATATAAACCAAAATACCAAAACAAATATATATATATATTATATACATACCAAATTAGAACTTATATCAAACATACATATATTTATTTACATATACTAAATTAACAATTATCAACATATACTGAAAATACAGATACCAATCTTACAGATTAATATTTATTTAATATGTACACACAAAATATATATTTTGAATACGTATATATATATATATAGGAAGAATACACGAACATATATACATACACATATATACTAAATATATCTATATACCAATTTTTATAGTGAAATATATTAAGTATATACATATATATACATATACCAATGTGAAAATGTACTAAGTATATATAAAATGCATAAATATACCTATACAAATTAAATATGTACTTATACATATATATACACTAATATATACATTATACCAAAATAATATTTATACACATTAATTAGCTTTATACATATGCATATAAATTAATTATACATATACATATATTATCATACACAAAATATATACCAATATACATATATATACATGTGCATTAATTTAAATACTTATTCAATTTATTAAATAAAGATAAATAATATACTTATTCATATTTTAAATACATCCATTACCTTATACAGTTAATTATTGATAAAAATAAATATATACATTTACACATTTATACATTTATACCAAAATACGTATTTAAAATCTATTATTTAATACGTACACATACACATTTACACATTTATTTACATACAAATACATTTACTATTAAACATTAATTTAAATATACATATACGTATACACATTAATTATACTAATATTCATACATTATATATTTACTATACATTAGGTGTTCAAATATTAATTTAAACAATATACATATACATATAGTATATATATATACTCATACGTATGTGTACGTATATATATACATATATATATATATATATATATATATATATATATATATATATATATATATATAAAGAGGGAAGGGGAGAAGAGAAGGGGACTTACAGCAGGGAGGAGGAGCTCAGGTGCTAGGCTGGGCCGGGAACTCACGGTGGAGGAGTGGGGGACTGTCGCCGGAGTACGGAGGGCTGGCCGGCAGTGAAAGTAGTGGTGGTGATAGATGGAGATGGTGGTGATGGGAGTTGTAGATGATGGTGGTGGTCGGCCTGGAGTTGATGGAGGGAGATCGGCAGTAGGAGGCTCCGGGCTGTAGGCCGGCGGGTCGGAGAGGTGGAGTTGAATGGCCGCCGGAATTTGAGGGGAGTCGAGGAGCTTGGAGGACCGGGGGTCGGCTGGTGCAGTGCTGCGCTGCCGGGAAGAAGAGCAGCAGGGGGTGCCGGAGTCGCAGCGGGAAGAGCGGGGCCGCGGGGGTCGGCTCGGCTCGGGAAAGTGGCTGATGGTGGTGGATATGATAGGTGGTGGTGGCAGCGCCAGACTGATGGCCGACCGAGCGCCGGGGTCGAGCTCGGCTCGTAAAGCCGCCGGAGTGGGCAGGGTCCGCCGGGCACAGGGAAATTCGGCTGCCGGGTGAACAGTATAGGGGGGAAGTTGAGGAACAGTATTCCCCCCCTTAACTAGTATTTCAATTTCAAAAATCAAAAGAAGAAGGAGAAAAGGAAGGAAAGAGAAGGAGAAAGGAAGAAGGAGAAGAAGAAATGAGTGGAGGAAATTTACATACGTATGAGAGGGGATGGAGGCTTGTGAGGTGGGGGAAACCTAGGTTGTCTAGGGATTAGGGTTTGATGTAGACATGTCATTATATAGGATGAGGGGATTTTGATGGAGGGTTGTGATTGACCCTTTAAATGAGTGGTCTAGATTGAACATGAGGAAAATTATTCATGGAGGATTTAGGGTGAGGTTTAATTAAAATATTAAGGATTCCCCATTGGTTAAAATAATTGGGTGAGGCCACAAAATGCAAATTTGCAATTTAGCCCCCTTAAATTTGGGAAATTGCACAAACACATGAAATAACGAAAATTTGGCGGGCGATTCGGGGTCCGGTGTTTTGTAGGGTCAGGGGGCACTGTAAGATGGGTATGGGCTGAATTTGCAGGGCACTGGAATTAATTTGGAATTTCAGAATCAGATAAAATGGTATCCTCAAATTAAATAGAAATAAATGCAAGTTGTGTTCAACAATTAATTAGGAGTACATGGAGCCAAAATCAGGTCAAGTCATCAATACCAATAATGAAGAAGACTCAGAACAGAACATTACCCTAATTTGGGCCGCACGAAAAATAGGTCAAGATTGTCTCCAATTTAAATTGGAACGCACAACGATACAAAATAGGAATTTATTAAATAATGTCCGCGACGATTTTTATGCGGCCGGAAATAATGTACAAAGAACACAATTATGAGTTGCAAAAATAACAGAATTGAAGGCGGGCATGTCTAGGGCAAGATTGTGAAATTTGTTGGAAGACAAAAGTCAGGATACTGCTCCAAATATCGAAGCAAAGGCAATGCGCAAAAAATTAAATAAAATACAGTAATTAATTTCAATCTTCAAGAATTAAATTCTAAATAAAACAATTAACCTCAAAATTCCATAACTCCGACAGGTGCTCATCTACTGGTTTCTAGGTCAAGTCTACCATCACAAACACAATGAACACTGTCTATAATATAATATATTAAAGTACACATCACACAGTTATTTAATTTAATTATATACTATTCATGCAATTAATTAATTATAACTACAATAATATTAAATATTGCAAAAAGTCGAAAATACCCCTGTTTTTAGAATGTGGTAGTGACAAGTCTACCCACCTTAAAAGAATTTCGTCCTCGAAATTCAAAATCCTCAAAGTAGTGTTTATTCATACACATTATTATTCCCCTCTTATTTTAAATTCATAATCCACGAAATCAGGTAATAATTCATGATGTCCTTTCAAAATTTTCAAAATTCTGAATTATTTGTATTCCTGAAAAATCCTCAAAATAGAATCAAAGTCCCTTAAAATTTCCTTGAAAGTTTTGAGTTAATAATTCAATACCCGGAATTTAATATCCACTCCTCAAAATACTCAACAATATGATATTTAAGGATTCTCCAAATGTTACATCCAAATATAAAGTTATAAAATTCATAACTTGCAATTAAATAAATACATTGATAAATCTCCCAAAATTTCCAAATTAATAACCAACTTAAACATGTCATAATCTTTCCTGGAATTAATTAACCACCAATTATGAAATGTTAATTTCTTAACCATTTATTTAAATCAATATTTATCCTCAAATTTTAATCATCTTGTTCCTCTTGTCAAGTAATAACCTCTTCATGAATCTTTACTACAGTCAACACCAATAATCACGGTCTAAGAAAATTCTACCTATAGTCATACCACATACAATCTAGGGGAACATACACGGTTATGGTCTCATTTGTTATGGTGTTGCAGTCTATGTATCAGGGGTACTACTAACTACATTCTAACAAGAAAATCATGCATACAACTATTGTACTATGCAATCAATCAATCAAATAGGTAGGAACAGAATAAAGGAAAGAACAGAAACTGCTAACACATTACCTGCAGTATCGGTCCCTCGACCGTCACCGCAAATGCCCGTCCTGCTGGGGTGGTTCCCTTTGCGGGTGCTGAGCAATATACGGTTCCACAGGTAGCCTAACTGGATCTCTATAGTCTGAAGCTGCACGCTGGCCGGGGAGATAAGGGGCTATAAGACAATCCCTTACTCGATGTCCCGCAGCGCCGCAGTGCAAACAAAGTCCTAGCCTCGTTCTACAGCTCTCCCAAAGGTGACCTGGCTTCTTACAGAAATGACAAGTCTGCTGTGTCTCTCTTGGAGGCTGTTGCTGATCCTGCTGAACATGAATTGGTGCCTGGTACTGCTGTTGATACTGATACTCCCATGGATGTTGCTGGATAGGAACTGGTGCTAGGTACTGCGGTGGATGCTGAAATGTCCATGGTTGTTGCTGAATATGGAATGGTACTTGGTACTGCTGTTGGTGCTGAATACGGGGATGCTTGGCTGGTCCTGCGCTATCATTTGTATCTCCAAAAGTATTGTGGCTCCTCTTAGGCCTGAGATCCAGATCCTCTTTTGCGATCTGAGCATCCATCAAGATAGCCTCATAGGTAGCGGTACGACGACCAGAAGTGCGTGACCTAATCTCTCTCGTCAGCCCCTTTCTAAATTTCCGGGCTCGATCTCCTGGGTCTCGAATCATAGACGATGCAAAACGGCTCAATCTACAGAATTCTGCAGCGTACTCGTCGACCGACATGTTTCCTTGAACTAAGTCATGAAACTGACTTTCCAAGGTTCCCAATGCCACGTCGGGAAAGAACTTCTCCTTGAAGAGTTCCTTGAAGGTCTCCCAAGTAAGTCCTTGCACAGTAATTCTCGGCTCCGTACGATACCACGTGAGTGCGATATCGAACATCTGACTGCCAGCGGCTTCTATCTGCAAGTTCTCCGGAATCTGGGTCAATCGCAGGCTTCTCTCTATATCCTCTAGCCAGTCGTCAGCGTAGAGTATCCCTTCGGTGCCTTTGAACTATCGAGGCATCATCCTTTTGAAATCCACTATAGTGCCTGATCTCTGCTGTTGCTGGCCAGGAAACTGCTGGTACTGTGCTACTCTCTCCAAAGCTTGGAGAGTCACTTGATGAGCATTCTCCATGTTTTCTTTCATCAGCTCGGTTTGTGCCTGGTACGCTTCTGCTTGCACCCTCTGAGCCTCAGCTTGAACTCGCTGAGCATCTGCCGTCACTCTCTGGGCATCTACCATGCCTTGGATCAAGGTAAACATCTGCGTTCCGTCAATGGGCAAACCTTCGGGAATCGGAGTTGATGGAGGAGGAAGGTTGTCCGTCACAGCTGCGGCAATCTTCTGAACAGGTGGAGGAGGAAGATCCCCGGGAAGTGCAGATACTCCTACGTGCATCGGAGATGTAGGAGGAACTACGGATGTCTGTCCATCAGGTGGAGAGGTGGCAGACCCCTCTAAAGCTGATGTTCCCGCTCTCATAGACCTTGTCTGCGGCGACATCCTGAAGACAGATCCCAAAGAACCAATTTAGGCAAAATACGATATCATCAAGGAAGGACAGTACAGTTCTAAGGAAGCAACATTCAAGATAAATAGATTGGAAAGAAAATCCTAGTTGTGATTGCACAGGTCAAGGTGCATCTAAGGTCTGATACCTCTATCCCCTAGGTATCACAGTTCTATCACAAACACACTCACTGCTAGCTTCCTTACCTACTGCAATCGCTGATACTAGTTATTCTTATCACTCAAGTGCATATCAAATGCAACACTCTTTACTAAATACTGCTCTCTCTAATACAATCTTAGATGGATACCCAAGTCAGTGGGCAGTGAGATCTCACTTATACTCAAGCCAACAAATCCTTACACATGCATCTTATCTACTTATATTATATATATCTCTTATAAGATTTTATCCTCCAAATAAAAATTTCCTCAAAGTAACTCCTCGAATAAACTTTTAAAATGCATATACTTCCTCAAGGTCAATTATCTAAATACTGAAGTGAAAATTTTATCAATTCCAAAAATCCTTACAATTTGGTCTATGCTCATCGAATCGAATCTGAATTCCTCAAAATAATTTTTAATAACCATATTTCAACTCCTCAATTTCAAAGTTTTTGCAATTCATTGAAATCTTCAAATAAATTTTTTTATAACAATCTCAATCTTCTCAAAATTCAAAAATTTGGAATTCATTTTTCAATCTTCGATTAAAAATTTTAAATCCACCTTCTGTAGTCCAATAGCTCTAATGTTAATCACTTTCACTGTCCTCATTGACGGGCATCATCAAATAATACCATAAATCAGTCTATAACTTCCTCTTAATATGAAATCAACTCTATAATGAAGCAAAAATCCTAATTTAATCCCTTAATTAACAACAATCAAATCAATATCAACAAGTGAGAATGGGCAGAACAAGGGAATGATTTTAAATTGGAAGTTTTAACAAGATTCTCAGGGGTCATCCCAGGAATCTCTCAAGAAATTGTGATTGAGTATTTGTTCTCGTCCTAGTATCCTATGTCCTAGATTCTATAGCAGGCACGCAGTAGTATAACAAGGATGTCACACTACTACGACATCGCACAACTCGCGAAGTCTGACCTGCATGGGCCACCACTAAAAACGTGTCACGATCCGCACCCGGTTTAGGAGCACGAGTGCGTGGGTACGTCCAGCCTACGCCGCAGCATCGGCGGTAGAACGCTGTCAAGGTCTTGATACTATCTAACTAATGTCACGCAAGCATCCAATCTCCATTAGGAGGCACGAATGACACAAATAAGATGAACATATACTCAATCACAGGATTACAGCACGATAAGATTTCGAAACAGAAATTTAAAATTTAAACACAACACAAGTCCACAAGTAATATTCTAACTCAACAATATCCAAGAATCATCAAAATGCCGGAGACAAATCCGGTACCAAATAGTCTACTTAAAGAACTAACAATAAATAATAATTCCGGCTAGACCTTCCAGAATCACAACTAACTACCAAGTCTGCAGCTACTCACCATATGGTCCATAAAGTGTCGGACAGCGGTCCTCTAAGGCATAGTCTGGAAAAATATTTTCAGTCAGGAAGGAGCAAAGCAACACTCTCAAATAACAGTTCCATTAATTGATAATGTCTATAATATAATAAAACATGTCATGCTAGCTACTGAGAAGACAGTGAAATAAATGCAATGACAATTTAATAGAAACAGGCAATGTAAAGAGACAGGCAACAGGCAATATGATACAATCAGTGCATGTATGAAAATGAAAAGAACAAGGAACAGTATCATATACGGGTGATGTAGTATATGATTTAAAATAGGGAACTGTAATCTATTCTAAGTGTTTGAAATAGTAGTTTCAAAATGTGATCGGCTTGGGAACATGTACGATAGCTACAGGGCCTGGCTAATCATGGGTGAAGAGCATGATTAACACTTACAATTTCTATACTACAATAAGAGGTTATGATCACATTTCTTACTAACTACTTCCCCGCCCCCAACTAGTACTGTGGATCCAACCATGACACGTTACGATACACGAGCAAGTCAAGTCTATCATGTACGATGTCTAATATACATGTCGTGTACAATGTCAATACGATAATCAAGGTAACATCTCATGACTGCAGATCCAGGTTATATACTAGTCCGTGTAGCACAGTGTCAAAGATTCAGTTGTAACATTTCAAGATCATTGAACTTATAGCAATTATCAAGAATTGGAAATTATCAGAGAATGTACTTGCCTTGGATCCTTAGCTGGTAATTATAGATGTCCTGTTCCAGAGTATTCCCTGGGTGAACCAACAGTCCTAAAAACATATATAACACTTGTATCAGGGGCTATACTAACACACAATAGAAATACACTGGCCTTAGGGCTGCGCTAGGTACGATAAGGGTCATCTAGTAGGGATACATATAAATATACATATATCTTACTACCTTAGTACTACCAATATAAATACATATACAATATATATATATATATACCAAAATACTAATTATATTAAATTATACTATGTATACAGGTACACATATATATAAACCAAAATACCAAAACAAATATATATATATATTATATACATACCAAATTAGCACTTACATCAAACATACATATATTTATTTACATATACTAAATTAACAATTATCAACATATACTGAAAATACAGATACCAATCTTACAGATTAATATTTATTTAATATGTACACACAAAATATATATTTTGAATACGTATATATATATATATAGGAAGAATACACGAACATATATACATACACATATATACTAAATATATCTATATACCAATTTTTATAGTGAAATATATTAAGTATATACATATATATACATATACCAATGTGAAAATGTACTAAGTATATATAAAATGCATAAATATACCTATACAAATTAAATATGTACTTATACATATATATACACTAATATATACATTATACCAAAATAATATTTATACACATTAATTAGCTTTATACATATGCATATAAATTAATTATACATATACATATATTATCATACACAAAATATATACCAATATACATATATATACATGTGCATTAATTTAAATACTTATTCAATTTATTAAATAAAGATAAATAATATACTTATTCATATTTTAAATACATCCATTACCTTATACAGTTAATTATTGATAAAAATAAATATATACATTTACACATTTATACATTTATACCAAAATACGTATTTAAAATCTATTATTTAATACGTACACATACACATTTACACATTTATTTACATACAAATACATTTACTATTAAACATTAATTTAAATATACATATACGTATACACATTAATTATACTAATATTCATACATTATATATTTACTATACATTAGGTGTTCAAATATTAATTTAAACAATATACATATACATATAGTATATATATATACTCATACGTATGTGTACGTATATATATACATATATATATATATATATATATATATATATATATATATATATTATATATATATATATATAAAGAGGGAAGGGGAGAAGAGAAGGGGACTTACAGCAGGGAGGAGGAGCTCAGGTGCTAGGCTGGGCCGGGAACTCACGGTGGAGGAGTGGGGGACTGTCGCCGGAGTACGGAGGGCTGGCCGGCAGTGAAAGTAGTGGTGGTGATAGATGGAGATGGTGGTGATGGGAGTTGTAGATGATGGTGGTGGTCGGCCTGGAGTTGATGGAGGGAGATCGGCAGTAGGAGGCTCCGGGCTGTAGGCCGGCGGGTCGGAGAGGTGGAGTTGAATGGCCGCCGGAATTTGAGGGGAGTCGAGGAGCTTGGAGGACCGGGGGTCGGCTGGTGCAGTACTGCGCTGCCGGGAAGAAGAGCAGCAGGGGGTGCCGGAGTCGCAGCGGGAAGAGCGGGGCCGCGGGGGTCGGCTCGGCTCGGGAAAGTGGCTGATGGTGGTGGATATGATAGGTGGTGGTGGCAGCGCCAGACTGATGGCCGACCGAGCGCCGGGGTCGAGCTCGGCTCGTAAAGCCGCCGGAGTGGGCAGGGTCCGCCGGGCACAGGGAAATTCGGCTGCCGGGTGAACAGTATAGGGGGGAAGTTGAGGAACAGTATTCCCCCCCTTAACTAGTATTTCAATTTCAAAAATCAAAAGAAGAAGGAGAAAAGGAAGGAAAGAGAAGGAGAAAGGAAGAAGGAGAAGAAGAAATGAGTGGAGGAAATTTACATACGTATGAGAGGGGATGGAGGCTTGTGAGGTGGGGGAAACCTAGGTTGTCTAGGGATTAGGGTTTGATGTAGACATGTCATTATATAGGATGAGGGGATTTTGATGGAGGGTTGTGATTGACCCTCTAAATGAGTGGTCTAGATTGAACATGAGGAAAATTATTCATGGGGGATTTAGGGTGAGGTTTAATTAAAATATTAAGGATTCCCCATTGGTTAAAATAATTGGGTGAGGCCACAAAATACAAATTTGCAATTTAGCCCCCTTAAATTTGGGAAATTGCACAAACACATGAAATGACGAAAATTTGGCGGGCGATTCGGGGTCCGGTGTTTTGTAGGGTCAGGGGGCACTGTAAGATGGGTATGGGCTGAATTTGCAGGGCACTGGAATTAATTTGGAATTTCAGAATCAGATAAAATGGTATCCTCAAATTAAATAGAAATAAATGCAAGTTGTGTTCAACAATTAATTAGGAGTACATGGAGCCAAAATCAGGTCAAGTCATCAATACCAATAATGAAGAAGACTCAGAACAGAACATTACCCTAATTTGGGCCGCACGAAAAATAGGTCAAGATTGTCTCCAATTTAAATTGGAACGCACAACGATACAAAATAGGAATTTATTAAATAACGTCCGCGACAATTTTTGTGCGGCCGGAAATAATGTACAAAGAGCACAATTATGAGTTGCAAAAATAGCAGAATTGAAGGCGGGCATGTCTAGGGCAAGATTGTGAAATTTGTTGGAAGATAAAAGTCAGGATACTGCTCCAAATATCGAAGCAAAGGCAATGCGCAAAAATATTAAATAAAATACAGTAATTAATTTCAATCTTCAAGAATTAAATTCTAAATAAAACAATTAACCTCAAAATTCCATAACTCCGACAGGTGCTCATCTACTGGCTTCTAGGTCAAGTCTACCATCACAAACACAATGAACACTGTCTATAATATAATATATTAAAGTACACATCACACAGTTATTTAATTTAATTATATACTATTCATGCAATTAATTAATTATAACTACAATAATATTAAATATTGCAAAAAGTCGAAAATACCCCTGTTTTTAGAATGTGGTAGTGACATGTACTTCGCTCCAATCTCGACTGGATATATTTTTCAGATGATTGGCTCGTTGACCAGTGTCCTACATACTACGGACCGTAGGACGACGTTCCATTAGAGGATACTCATTTAGAGCAGGAGGACTTAGTACCAGAGCCCAAGGAGGTTTATATTATTGTTAGACTTGTATTAGACTTTTATTGAGGTTATTGGCATGTATATATTATTTCAGTCTTGTGGATGTATTGTGACTCTTTCTTTCGTTATTCCATCTCGTTTTTTATCTTCCCTAGTTTGCATTGTGATTGAGTATAGTTATATTTATCAGATACCATATTGTTCCTCCGTTTGGAGTTGAGAGGGTTGATATGTACCATATATATATTGTTTGGGATGTTTAGATAGTAGAGTTGACTCAGACAACGTTCTACCGTCGATGTTGCGGCGTAGGCTGGATGTACCCACGTACTCGTGCCCGAATATCCGGGTGCGGGTCGTGACATGGATAAAGAGAGACTTTGTAGGTGGATTCAGGGTCTAAAATATTCAGACGGATACGTGTCGAATCTGAGAAGATACGTTGACCCGAAGGAGAACAAACTGATGGGTATGAAGAGCCACGATTATCACGTATTCATGGAAATGTTAATTTCGATTACATTTCAAATTTTTTTACCACAGGTAGTTTGGGATCAATTGATAGAGCTTAGAATATTCTTCAAAGATCTTTGTTCTATCAAGTTGATCGTCGATCATCTAAAAAAGCAAGAGAAGGACATTACGGTTATATTGTGCAAGCTTAAAAGAGTGTTTCCTCCTGGATTCTTCGACTCCATGGAGCATTTGCCAATTTATCTTTCCTACGAGACACGTGTTGGTGAGCCTATCAGTTATTAGTGGATGTACCCGTACGAGCGTCAACTGAACCACCTAAAAAGAAAGGTGAAAAATAAGACACGGGTCGAGGGTTCTATTTATGAAGCCGATGTTCTTGAGGAGATTACAGACTTTTTCTCGATGTATTTAAAGCCACATGTTGGTACTAATAGAACAAGTGCTTCGAGAAATGATGGCAGATATCAGGAATCTAATGATGTAATACTTAAAGTATTCAATGCTTTCGGTATGCCTTCAGGCAAAATGAAGAAGAGATATCTAAATGACGACGAGCTAAAGGCTGCTCAGTTATATATATTACTTAATTATGACGAGGATGTTAAGTCAGTTTAATGTAATAGTATATGCTAATATTGTTACACTAATTAGACGATATTTTGTTTTTTTAACACATTTAATAATGAGGTGAGGTCGATGAGACCATACATAACAGATGAAAAAGTAGAACACAAAATGAGACTTTATTTCTCTTTTTGGTTGAGTGCATATGTAAGGATCTTTTTGTGTATGCACTTGCACAATAATTAACAGAACGTTGAACTTAATATCGTTTTCTTGGTACCAATTTTTTAGAACTCTAGCAAAGGGGTCAATTTATGCCGTCAAAATCTGGCCAAGCTACTGTGTGAATGGGTTTGGTTCAACTCAACAAAAGCCCAGATAAGAGACAACTTCTTGGATCTCGATTCTACGAAAAATAGTTGTTTGTGTATCAGATATTCGAACTACGTAGATGTCGATCAAGGCAATGATTTCTATGGCGTCTTACGGGAGATTGTAGAGTTGACATATAATTATGGAATAGAGCCTACTAAGATCGTGTTATTCATGTGTGATTTGTTCGATTCGATCCAAGATCAAGGATAGAAAATAGACAAGCATGGTCATGTGGATATAAACTACCAGGGTCGATATCAAGACTATGAACCATTTGTCCTATCAAGTCAGGCTCAGCTCGTGTACTTCATAACTTATCCTAACGGGGAACAACGAGGTCGAATTGGTAGGCAGTATGCAAGACGAAAGCTAGAAATACTTTTGACATTAATAAAATAGCTTATCAGGAGGATGCGTTACATATTGTCACAAATATTGTAGATATGGACTTAACGGAAGTTCCTCAATACACGTCTAATCGTGTAGAAGAGGTAGAATTATCCAAAGAGGAAGATGAAGTAGATAAAATTGAAGGTAAAATTGAAAGAGGTAGAAGATGAAATTGAAGATGAGGAGGACGAGAAAAATGAAGAAGATGAATTTTCAAAAGAGGATTGAAAATAAAATGAAATCCATTTTGAACTCTAGCCATGTACTGTATTTTTAATGTGGAATGTAACATCTATTTTTACTGTATGGATACATATATTTAAATTTGTTATCAATTATATTATTTATTTTCATCTTACTAGATGGCAGCCATGAACCGAGCACGTGCACGTTGCTTGAGAGAGGCACCTCCTACTGTTAAGGAGGAAGTGATACCTCCTACTATTAAGGAGGAAGTGATACCTCCTACTATTAAGGAGGAAGTGACTGTTAACGAGGAAGTGATACCTCCTACTGTTAAGGAGGAAGTGACTGTTAAGAAGGAAGTTGTTATTAAGGTACCTTCTACTGTTGGGCATGCACCAGCTCAGAGAGGGAGTTTCAGTCACCCAACACCTATAGCGGAGATTTATCACCTAGATGCTGCTTATGCGGGGTATCTGAGGGATTGGGTTCTGCCCCAACGTATTGAATTTTCTTAAAAAATTGAGAAATTGGATTAGACTTATGGTGTGACTGTGATATTTTTGTGTGTGCTTATTGTGTGACCGTGATACTTATATATTGTGCTTATTGTGTGACTGTGATATTTCATATACTTTTATGATATTTTGTACCCAAAAAATTCAACGGAGGGTTGCTCCGGGTCTGTCTATTTTTATGAACTGTTATAAGTCTGTGTATTTATTTTATCATCATATATTATTATCAGGTATGACAGGACGACGCAGATCGTTCAGAGGTAGATCCTCTAGACGTAGTGCTCCTCCAGTATAGGCAACTGGTTCCGGATCCTCGTCGTAGAGTACTCTAGTGTACCGACCAATCAAATCTCTGTCTCCATCGACGGTACGTGGCAGTACTACTGGGATGAGAAGTTCTAGCACTCGGGCTGCTCTGAGTGAGGCATTGCAGAATGTCGACACCTACCTGGTGCTGGTCAAGCCGCTAGCTGAGAAATTATACTGCATGTCCCCACTGTAATAATGTGATGGAGGCGATACCCAACATGACATTTTTGCAACAAGACATATTGCTAAAGATCAATAGGTATGATCGCCCTTGTATTACACAGGGTATATCGGCGCCATCAAGGTGGATTGGATGCACATCGACCCCGATTTGTCAATTAGCATCATCCCGTGGAGTTTGCTTCATACCTTGGGCATCCCGATACATCGCCTGGCAGCAACCAATATTGCCATTAGTGGCTTCAACGTAGAGAGGAGCTATCCTCTGGGCAAGATTCGCTTGAAGTGTTAGATTTGCGATTTGAAAACAGAGGTCACCTGCTATGTCATAGACGTAGACGTATCATACAACGTTCTGTTGGGACGTTCGTAGATACATTAGTACATGATCGTACCGTCAACCTTGCACCAGTGCTTGAAGTACGTGAACGATCATGGCGTCGTCAAGATAGAATTTGCCAACGTTGATCCATTCAAGGGGTTGAGGCCTATTACTCTGACTCGATCATCTACAAGAAAGTCCACCAAGATGAATGTGGCAATAATGTCGACGATGAGGCAGAGACTGGGATAACATCGGATGACCCCTTGAGAGTCTATCTCAAAGTACGTGCTCCCGACACAGCCTCTCCACCCATGGTAAAACTGTATAAGAAAGCAACCGAACCTCTGGTCATTCGTCTTCGTAGACCGAGTCAACCACTGAAGGAAGATCCGGCACCTATTACGACTTTCAAACCTCTAGTAGTAAAGCTGCGCTGGAGACCTCCAAAGCCGTCGCTCGTACTAGGGGTAGATCTCGAAAAGGATAAACTGGAAGAGTACGTAGCCGTGCATGCCAACGTCCCTTCTCTTGACGATGTAATTTCTGAGGATAAGATACCTTATTTTATGAATAAAGGGCTATCTTTAAACTACTAAGATGTTGCACATCTTAGCACATTATATTACATTGAGCACGGTCTAGGCTGGCACCTACATACACAAGTGACTACTACCTATGCAGTGAACCGAATTCTCCCCTTTCAAAACTCCTACATCATAGTTCTAGCAAGGAATAGAGGAGACAAACTCATCATCTTTGGCAGAGTGAAAAGTCCCCAATTCTTCGTCCCAGAGGAACTGGAGCCAGAACTCGACACCAGCAAAATACTACTTCACCGGTATAGCTCTAAAACCAAGCTCTTATTCATAAGATGGGATATAATCTGAACCACTAGGGGCTTTGTCACTCCCCTTCCTTATATACATATTTGGAACATATTTTATTTTAGCATGGTTGCATGTGTATGGAGACTAGACCCATTCTTTGGTTTAACCTTGTTTATGGTTTATTTTGTGGGTTGGTTCAAGTCATGAGAACCCTTGGTTCAATCCTCAACCCTACCATATATAATCTAATCTTTTCTTTCTCTCTCTTCACTTTTTTATTTCTTTCTCTCTCTTTAATTTTCTCTCCCCATTTCCATAGGCAAGTACACCTTGCATGAGAAATAAAAAAATCCTCCATATTAATTGATTATTATATTATTTGCATGATTTTAATCACTTTTAGAACATGAAGTTTTCTGTTTTTATGGGTGGTTTTGAGTAGATCTATATTTCTAACTTAGGTTTTTTAGGTTCTATGAGTTTTTTTAGTTTTGATCTATTAAACATCTATTTTAGAAAACAAGTTTTTGCTACATGATAGAGCTTTCAATTTCAAGCTTTTTGGCTTTTGGTCCACTAGATTTTGACTTAAAATAAAGATTTTATGGACAAAACAAAATTTTAGTTTTTGGAGCTTTCGCCATGGCCGAACCCGTTGTTTGGAGAAGACGAAATCTTCATACAGCCAGCGAGTTAAACGACTAAGAGTGCTATGCGGCCTGAGCTTTTGCCGCATACTGACCAGCATGCGTCCATCTTGTTGGATGCATGACTGCCATCACACTAGTGTTCTGGAGCTAATCATTGAACTCCTTGTGTTTTCACTCACTGAACGAATGAGAAATTCGCTTAGTCCAAAAGAGCAATATGCGGCCGAGTGACTCATGCGACCTAGAGAGTATGTGACCCCCATTCCTTGGACACATGACTCTAAACCGTGGCACACATTTCTATGATTTTTGTCTTTTCTCTCTGACACACTTTATGGCTTGTCACATAAATCACTTTATGTCACTTCACTGACACTTCATTCATTGCCCGTCACTTCGACACTTGCCCCAAGGAGTAGACCTTAACCCTGAGCATGTGGCATGGACTTCCCATGCGTCATAGAGGCATATGTGGCCTGGACTTCCCATGTGGCCTAGAGACATATGCGGCCTGGACTTTCCATGCGGCCTAGAGACCCATGCAGCATTGATTGTTTTGATTGAATATTTTTCTTATTCTTTTATGAATTATATTGGGTTAATGCTTGTTTTATGATTCTAAAAAAGAATGGATTTAGTAAACAGTCCTCGTGCCAAACATGACCACGAGTTAAGATTTGGCTATGAACATGGCATGAGTTGAACTGAGATTTTTGTTTGAGCCCGACTAAGTGGATAGTGACTAACCGGCTATGTGCATGACATAAGCATTCGTGTTATAATGTGATCTTAATTCATGTGACCCAATATATAATTGGTAATTGGACTCGAATACTGTACCGTGCTGATACCACTATTTTCTGATATTTGTCCATGATTTAATGTACGTCGAGGTGCAACACATCGTATCATGTGTTAAGTAATTATATTTGGGTTGTGCACCGAGAATGCCTCCAAATTCCTGAATGCGTAATATTATAGATATATACTATTTCTCCACCATGTGCATAATAAGCGAGTCAACTACCAAAGCGTGGCTAGGATATTAACTGACTAAATGTTGCATACACGCTCAGGTGAATCCATATTTGACTTTCATGGATTCGTATCTAGCGTTCCCATACTTTGTACAATATCTTAAAAGAAATTCTCATATAACCACGCCTTGAGATTTTGAACACAACATAGGGCTAATTAGGTAACTAAAAGTGGTAGTGTAACATTGGAGGAAACGGTATCCCGAGATCATGCCAACGAACCTTCCCATAGAAATTCATTCTAAGTGCGCTGTGGGCTGGCCACGACAGATACTGTATATCATCCGCCTTAGTGGAGTGCAGTATCTGGCCTATTATTATGCCGAGCTACTATTTCACTATAGGAACGTTGGAACCGCTAATACTATTTTTTTTAGCGCAGTAGCCCTACGTAGAACTGGTGCATCTCATGAATACCTATTTTATTTATCTATTGGTTCGGTTAGCTCATGTTCGGCACTGGCATGATATGTGAGTACCTATTATTCATTATTCCTGAGATAACCTCAGACTCCACAAAATAGCAAGCCGTACAAGTGATTGGCCGATATAAGAAAATAGAATTGGTTGTGATTGTATTATTCGGTTAGTAGCCTAGGAAAATAGACTATCATAGTGTGATGGTTCAACCCTTGTCCTTGTTTGGTTATAGGATTGGGCCTTTGTGCTAGGATATGCCATGGACCTAAGTTACGACACTCAACCTATGTATTATTATATATTTTCCTTAGGTTTTGTTTCTCTATTTCGTGCTTCCTTTGTGGTACTTGCTATTTGGGGTCTAACCCCAGTGGTTTTGCATGGACAGGTTTCGAGCCAACACCCGAGGATCCAGCGTACTTTCTCCCAACTCATAGCGCGTACCAGGAACATGGTCGCAGAGAATAATGAGTGGATTTTCTTCTTCCCTGTTCATCATTGTACAACTTTTTTTGGCTGTTTGGCCACCGACACCTGTTAGCCAGCTCGTCTGGATATTAGTCTCCTTACATGATTGTATTAAATCAGACTATAGCTAATCACTGTCATATACTTTTGTTACTCTTCCAGCTTCTTATTTTGTACAACTGGTCTCCAGAACATTTTGAGAAAGTATTTGGGATGCCTTATTGCTTTATCATATATGCTGCTTACTGTTTCTTATTTGAATGATTGAGACATAATTCTTGACCCTAGGAGACTTGATTATAGAATACACCCCATTGTCTTAAACAACCATGATTGTCGTACGACGTATAGCATCTTGTACGGGGTAGCTGGCCATATCTGTCTCTGTTTTCCGGTACTGGGACGTGATAGGCTTAAACTACAGCAAAGGCCGACGGCTGCTACAGGCTCCTACAGGAAAGTTCAGGAATTACTACCATAAGACCAAGCATGGCCTAGGGTATGTCACGCCTCCCATAACCCCCGACGGCTGCCTCACTCTTCAGAATCTTTCGCTTGGAATTTTGATCTAAGTATCGAGTAGATGCTCAAATAAATATTGTCTGCCAACATGGTATTAGATGACCCTAAGGAAGATGACAAGGATCCACCTGAACTCTTTGAAGTAGAAACTTGGGCCCAGTGCTTAGACTCACAATGAGAGATACAGTTCAAGCAACGAAAACTTCCTACTAAGGACGAAGTCGTAAAAATCGACCAGCGTGATGAAACCTCCCCTAAACCTATCTTCAATTACAAAAGTCTATCCAATAAGATCGAGAATCCCTAATACAGCTCCTTAGGGAGTACATCGATGTCTTTTCCTGAAGTTACGAAGACATGTTGGGACTGGACCCCCAAATCGTGGTCCACAAACTCAACATCTTGTCAAACGCTAAACTGGTCAAGCGATAGTAACAGCGATTCTGGACGGACATCATGAATGCCATCGAAGCTAAAGTCAATAAACTGATAGCTAGTGGCTTTATCCGCGAGGAACAACACCGGATTGGGTAGCCAACATCGTGCCCATCGTCCAAAAGAATGGGAAGATTCAAATTTGTATTGACTTTTGTGGTCTGAATGCCGCATGCTCTAAGGACGAAAACACTTGTGGCTTCGAGCCCATGTCCTTCATGGACAGATTCTCCGACTATAATCAAATCAAGATTCTTTCTTACGATATGAAGCATACATCGTTCTGAACTCCGATAGGAGTATACTGCTACACAATCATTGTCACACCATAATCTCCTGCAAGTTCGATCGTCCCCACTGAACGTGAATCACCATGTTGCAGCTCTCCCTCAGGACAATCGTTCTCATCGGGACGTGATGCCGTGCGAGCCTGGATTTGCGCTTGCACAAGGCGATGACGTCAAACATCATGGTTATCATCAAAATGACCAAATTGCAACGAAAGTCAAGTATTGTGTACCAAGCACACATCAGAGTATACGCAGCGAAGCTCTCGAAGGGTCCAAATAAAAATGCCATAAAGGAGAATGCCACAAAGGCGATGCAACACTTTTACTCTTTCTCTTGCCCATAAAGGTACTTACTATTCCATACTTTATGTCCCGTATATCCAAGCTGAGCCACTACACCTGTGTACCTGAAAATAATGCCCATAAACATCGGTCAGTACACAGTGGTACTGTTGAGTGAGGTAACCCACTCGTCTAAATCGACACTAAATAGATAGTGAATACAACAGTTATATGATGATCTTTCTACTTGAATCCTAGATTTATTTCATGGCAGAGGTATGACATGTTAAGGATATTTGTAAAGCAGGTTCAGCATGCAAGCATTCAACTCAAGCAAATATACTAGCAGTTTATATCCAAACTCAATAAAAACAAAGCTTACTCAAACTCGAAGAAAAGTGAACCTATCGAACCACATCGCACTCCAAGCCTCAAAATCCATCCTCGAAACATGCCACAATCCAAGCCTCACTCCTCTAATCGTCGATGCACGCACACTTGCCCGAAGCAAGGTGGCACCGCCGCCTACACGAATGCACAAACCAAACCAAACGAACTCTTATCTATATGAAGTCACTGGCCAAGCCATAAAGGACTAATCCAACTGCAGTTTGACCCGATCCAACACTGAGTAGCTAGCCCGCCTAGTCATTTTGAATTGTCAGTACTGTACCCAAGACACATTACCATTTATTTCCTTTATGGCCGAACGGTCTCGGTGCCCCGGAGCCTATCCCGTTCGAGGAAACCAAACCCTGTGCACAATAGGTTGTCCGAAACCAATACAAACCTCAACAGTAGGTACGACGAGAGAATCGAACCTTCTCGCCCCACCAAATAATACTCGCCTCGATCCATCCAATGCACCATAACCATTCTCCAACTATAGTCTAAGGCACCATCTCAAGTTATCCCCATAGGCATTATGCCGCTTCTCGATACAATGCTCTGATTATTGCAACACCCCTCGCTCCGAAAGCTCCGTGGCACAATGCCCCAACAGTGCCCTCTCTGATGCAGTTGTCCAATTTTGAACCACAACTCCATGCTTTGTGTAATAAAGTGACCAACTTGATACTCGTGCACGAATGCACGCTCGCTCGCTTGCCTGATGAAACGTTCCGCTTTTCCAAGCGAGATGATCCACTCAAGCTCCAACTGCCCAAACGCAAGACCAACTCAAGCCGCAAATCCAATCCAACCAAATGGTGCACACTTTATGCAAGCCACAGTATGGTGATTCTAATATTCCAGTTCCAAGTATCCAAACCATTACGTGTGTTCCATATTATTAGGCATAAAAGAATAGAGTAAAAGGGACAGAGCCCACTCAACAAGTCTGAATCCGCTAAGCACCCTACATTATCGATACGGCCGATCTCTTGAATCCGTGGTCTGATGCAAAGCATGATCTACTCAATTGGTATGACGGTACGAGCAGGTCGTGCTCTCCAATTCATCCGATCGATCGGACTAAGGAAGGCGGCATTATCGCTCCAATTCTGCTATTCCAGTACTGCTCTGAATGAATACCTAATTCCATCGAATTTCGCACGCGATCTGCACATAAAACCAACTCAAATCAATGCTTGCTCCTGTTTGCCATTAAAATTGTTTGGTTCAATAATAAACAAAAAAAGTACAAAGAGGTCCTAGACAGACAATCTACGTATAAATTTTTTATTCTGCGGTATGGCGATAGACAAATAGTGCTATGTCAGCTCCTTTACTCCGTTGACGATCTGACGCAGGGCGAAGAAGCTCTCTTCTGCTCTCTCTCTCTCTTCTCTCCTCTCCTCTCCTCTGCTGTTCTCTGTCTGTCCCTGTTTGTGTGTGCGTGCGTATTTTTTGTTTTGGGCATGTCACCCAAGTATATATAGTCATCCTTGGACGCGCATATGTTAGGCCGCATGGATGCTAGAGGGTGCTACGTATACATTCCTAACAAGGTTCAGCTGTAACCGTGAGCAGGACAAGATGCCACGTTGGCGCTTGTTGGAATTTTTCTTGCTAAAGATCGGGGCGGTTCTCGTCCTTTATGGGCGTGACTTGGTCAATTTTGACACATGGCCCACACTTGGTTGGAGAGAGCTACTTAAGTTGTAATGGCAAGACTTGGTCTTCATGGAGTCTGAGATGCATATATCCATAGACGCATGAGGCGCATGGAGTCTGGGACGCACGAGGCAATAGACTCATGAAACGCATGGAGTCTGGGACGCATGGGGCCAGAGACGCATGGAATGCATGGAGTTTGGAACGCATAGGGCCAGAGACGCATGGAGTGTGACTTGGTCAATTTTAACACGTGGCCCATACTTGGTTGGAGAGAGCTACTTCAGTTGTAACGATAAGACTTTGTCTTCATAGAGTCTGAGACGCATATGGCCCGAGACGCATGAGGCGCATGGAGTCTGGGACGCACGAGGCCAGAGACGCATGAAACGCATGGAGTCTGGGATGCATGGGGCCAGAGATACATGGAATGCATGGAGTCTGGGATACATGGGGCCAGAGATGTATGGAGTGTGGGACTCATGGGGTCCTAGTTGTTCTGTACACGTGGCGCTGCACACCCGTCGAGAGTGGAGTTCTATGCTGACGTGAGACTTCTTTCGTTTAGTGTATTCACGTCTTTTGAGGCAATTAGAAATTTTTTTGTTAGGATTCTGTGTCAGAGACGATCTTGTTGATGGGACGCCATGTCAGGTCCATCTGAGGGCAAGACTGCATCGGCTGATTGGGACGCATGGGTATTGCCTTATGGGGCCGCAGGGCACCTCTACAGCCTTATTTCTGCTGAGCTTTGGGGGCGCATGGTTGTTGGACGCATGGACGCATATTTTTTATGCTTTTACAAGACCCCCTTCAAAGTTTTTAAACTGATAAGTTTGGAATACTTTGAATAAGAAGCATGGAGGGGATGTCTTCGGTCGCGTAGATAATATGTCACATGGCCATTGGGACCGCATGGTCATGGGCCGTACGGATGATCGTTTTTGGGCTATCACATCTCCATTTAATGCAGGATTCAATTCAATCCTTGGGAAGATTTATTGGGATTCTAAGCCATGTTACGACGGGGAGCCCGAGGTGACGGTTCACTCCTGGGTGACGGCGGATCGAGAATTCAAGCGCCATTCTCATCCAAGATTTCTACGTGGATCGAGGCAGTTTGGACACTTTGCTCATTTTTTTATCCCTTATTATGATTTTTCTTGTGTTCTTCGTCGACGACTACCATGGCTTATCGAGCTCCTTCTTCTCCCACGACTGCCAAGGGCAAGGGCCTAGCTACTGAGGCTTTTGTTCCAAAGAAGAAGGCACTAAAAGAGAAAAGATTCCCGCCGCCGGGGGCGGCTCCCTAATGATTTCTTCTGACTTGGAAAAGCCCGTCAAAGGTATGGTACCCTCCGGGGATGACGACAAATAAAAACCCTGAGACATTGCTTATATAGTTCGTCACATGGATAAAGAGACATGCGAAGCCTTTTCCTTGGTCTCGTCGCCTGACTGCACATACCTCTGATATGACCTGTCGCATGAGTGCGCAGTTCTGTGATACACAATCCATGGGTTGGTCGCATGGGTGGTAACCCTGCTTTGTGCAGATCTAGTCTGTGTCTTGTGCGGGTGACATGTATGGATTTTTGTTGCGATACTTTAGCACACGTACTAATTTCTACTTATTTTATAGTTTTTGCTGTGAGCTTGCCCGCTACTCCTTCTGGTGAGTTGATTCTCAACCCTGAGTGGGTCCCGTTGTGCATAAACTTTACGTATTTGATCGCCTCTATGCAAGTCCAACTGGATAGGGGTTTCTCGTCTGAGAGGCAAAAGTCGATTGCCGGCCAGAGCGAGTTTTATCTTCAAAGCCAGATGAACGCAGAGAAAAGTGCTGCTGGGCAGGATCTCTTTTTCAAGAAACCCTTCTTTCTTTTCGGGGATGCGATGACTACCTCTGCTTCGGACTTGGGGTAGTCCAAGAAGAACAGGACTTTCACCTATTGCGGGCCAAAGATGTCGATGCCCGCTTTCGAGTTCCATATGCCTTTGTCGGACTTCGCGTAGTAATGAGCCGGAGGAAGATAAACTGGAACCTGACGCCAGAGCCATGGGCGGCCCTCCTTGGTAACATCCGGCACGGATTAAATCTGAGAAAGGGGACTTTCTCTTGCCATAAGAAGTCGCCTTTCTACTCTTCTCTCGGGTTGGCACTGGGGGTTGTCAGGAGCGACTTAGGACCAAACCTTGCCGCTTACGTTGCATACTCGTTCCTCCACC
This sequence comes from Iris macrosiphon, assembly GCA_036927795.1. Classification (NCBI taxonomy): domain Eukaryota; kingdom Viridiplantae; phylum Streptophyta; class Magnoliopsida; order Asparagales; family Iridaceae; genus Iris; species Iris macrosiphon. The sequence goes on along the minus strand of JAYESA010000002.1, from coordinate 75,892,692 downwards.
AAGTGGCCAAGAAAGGAAGTTATCCTTCTGGTCAATTAAGGACTCTTTGCTGGGCCTATTTCAGTCCCTCGTTGTATCGGTTGACCCGATGGGTGCTGAGACACTATGAGTGGGAACTACGGGATGCTAATATCTTTTATGCTGTGTGGGACACCTGTTATGGCCTGGAGAAAAAATGTTGCCTCTTTATCGCCTTGATGTAAATGTATAACTGTCACAAGGGGACTTTCTTTACGCTTGGTGGTGAGATGGGGCTTGCTTAGCATGAGATGCATTCGGTGTCGAAGATCCCCTGGGGTAATATACCTTACGAGGAATATGTCCCAAGTAATAGCAAACTAGGGGACCTCGAAACGGAGGATCCGGAGCTCGTAGCAGTGTACGCCGAGCTATTGTGCCATCATAGTATCTGCTAAAGAATGTATAAGGAGGAGAAGTCGTCCGAAGGGGACATCCACCATATTACTGTATGGATGCACTATCTTTTCTCGGGGGAGCTCGATTCGGACGAAGTTTATGTCCGTGGGCCACAATGCCAAGAGGCTGTCGCGGCTTTGATCCAGAAGTATCGCGAGGCATCTATTGCTCGCGATCCATCTGCCGAGAGCGAGGAGTTGAGCTACTTCTTCATGGATACCTACAAGATATCTGAGAAGGCACTGCTAGCGGGATATTTAATGATCTGGCTGTACAGCTGCGTGTTCGCGGGTGGTTCAGGGTTGTTTGAGTGAATTAGTCGTAATCCTATTCTCTCGACCGTGCGGCTGGCTTTTGGCCATCCTCTTGCGCTACTACCCGCGATGGTCTGCTGCATCCAACGCAGTCTCCGACATTTTGCCTTTAAGGTGAAGCACCAAAAAAGGGTTGGAGAGTTTAATAGGGTGGATTTACCCTATCACTACTTGATGGATTGGCTTTTATTGCACCATCAGTTCTTAATGCGCCCCGGCACCCAGGAAGGAATATTGGAGGGGGATGCTGTTATCCACCGCTACTGGAGGATGAAGTGGAAGTGCGAGGTTGTACCCTCTTGTAGGAGGAAGCTTGCTTATCTGAACGGTTGGACGTTCTTTAGCACTGTCCCTGAATTCACTAAGGGGAAAATGAGTGCTATTCACCGAGACAGTAGGGCTGCTGATCGTTCGCTGCCAGTGAAACTTTACCGTTGGCTCCTCGATATCCATTCTTCCTATTTGGTGTATCAAAATTGGACTGGCGTCTACTTGGAGCCCTATCTACCCAGTTGGTTTGCTCGTTAGTTCGGGTACTGCCAACTTTTGTTGGATACTCCTAGTGCTTCCCTTGGGTATTACAATAATCTTCTCGATGGTGCTTGTGCGTGGAGTTACTATGTCACAGTCGGAATCCAAGCTGATTTTGGATTGTCGGTGGCCAGCGTCGTGCCGCCCATAATGTTTGTTGCAGGGAGTCTCTACTCCACAGTCAACGCTTCCCCATCTGTTTATGACCCCATGATGAGTTACCTGGCGGGCACTATTTTTGCACCTCCGTCTTCGAGAGGTCAACGAACGCCCAAAAATGGCAAGGGCGTGGCCTGACCTTTGCTTGTTGACTCAAACCCGTCGACTGACGAGGGGACTCATTTTGATGGCCCTTCTGATTCTAAGCGCAAGACGACTGTGGCTCGCCACCAAGTCATTCCAAGCGAGCGCGAGTCAAGAAGGCTCCGGAGGTGGGGCTTATAGAAGGATCCGATCCTTCTGCGAAGGATGTAAGAGAGGAGGTAGGACCCAGTACGGTGGTGGCTTTTGAACCAGACCCCACTTTGGATGCGATAGCGGTGTCCGTAAGACCTCTTAATTTGATTCTTGTGACTCCTCTATATGAACATCTTTCTTCTGATCTGTTTTAAATATTGCATCCATAGGGGAGACGGGATCACCCTCAGCGGTCTTCGGCTGCTAGGGTCTCTTACACAGAACGAGATGAAGAGTCGATGTCTCCTGATCCCGAGGTCACGACTGAGGAGCTTCACCCTGAGAATTTAGGCGAACATATCCCTGAGGGGAGTTGGTGGAACCGGCTACTCCCCACATCTCGATGAATGACCCGCACGTTGTCGAGGAGGCTCAACAAATCCCGTTATTTATTCCGAATATGTTGTTCTATCTTTTCTCGCAGGATGAGATCTTTCGTCTTCAGTTTTCTATTTTGTTGGTGCAGTCGGTCACAGGTGATTTTGGCCCTGCAAACTCAACTTCTCCTCTGAGGATGGTGAATGTGGCCTCTGAGGAAGATACGAAAGAAGACAAAGATGGGGGGCTGTTTTGAAGCAAGTCCACTCTCCCTCCCCCTGCTAGGGGCATAGAACATCCAACGGAATCTTCGGTTGCATTTAGTGTAGGGGAAGCCTCTACCTCTGCGAGTCTACCTGGTGTGCCGACCGCTTTGTTGCTTCCACGAGGTGACGTTTGGTGACCTAAAGTTGCGGCTTCCTCAGCCACTGGGGGCAGCGGCCCTCCAACGGGGTCCGTTTATGGCCTTTCTAGTATGAAGGCTATGCTTTCCAGTTTGCCTGGCATCCAGACACTAATTTCGGCGGGACAGAGCTTGGCTGCTGCCAACACCAGTGGTTCCACTATTCGACTTGTCAAGTTCTATCTCCTATATTTCACAGGATACTTCAACTGTCGAATTGCATGTAATTCCTTTGGCTTCGTCTCCCTTGATGCCCTCTACGAAAGTTGCTGTGATGGCTACTTCAAAAGTTATCCTTCAAGGCTTATATATATTGTTGAAGCAAGAGGTCCAAAATTTACTGGTTCGAGGGATGCCCTTTGTTTGGTTCAGGCACGATGCCCTGGGAAAGATACAAATTTTGAAGACCCTCTCGGCCTCTGAGCAGATGGCTGACCTGTTGTTTTAGAAATTAATTCAAGTGGAACAACACTTGGAAGAGTTACAAGAGGTGCGACAGGATGACGTTGCTACGACCGTGGCCACAGAGTATGAATGCCTCCTGGATTCCGTAAAACAAGTGAAGGCTGCCTATGGGCAAACCAAGGTGGGTCTTGAGCAGGAACTCCTAAAACTGGAACTCAAATATATTGCTTTGGATGCAGATTAGACGGCTAGTTTCTCCCGGAAAGATGGTTTCTCTCACATTATTGCTGAGATCCAGGCGGATCTTGCACAAATCCAAGCCAACCTTAAGGTCCTGGAGGGTGACGTTCGCAAGGCCCGTCAAGTGCGAAAGGTTATCCGGCGCACAATCTCTTATTATAGCTCAGTCTTCTGCCGCCATTGAAGGAACTCTGAAGAGACTGGAGGAGAAGCACCAGTCTTACGCTCACCTTGATAGTCCTGCTGCCAAAGCTTAAGAAGCTGAACGCCGAGTCAGGAGTCGAATTCTTGCCAGAGTGGCTAGTCTCCGAGAACGCTTAGAGGATTTGTGTACCGATCAGTAATATCAATAGTTGCTTCTTTCTTTCTTTTTTTGATTGAGGCGTTGGTAAGCCCTCAAATGTCATTTACTTTTAGTTTCCCATTTAGGGAATAATAATAATAATAATAATAAAAGAATTTTTTTTCTTTTGTTGGAATTATCCGTATAAACTTTGGGTATTACGCTAGAGGTGATGTGGACATAGTACAATACCGTAGTAGCCAAGGATATCCTACTGGGGGGGTCTTTGGGGGGACTTATTACATCTTACGCATGAGAGTGCAAGTAATAAGTTCGAAATGGGCCTTACCATAGGTGGTATGGACATGGAAAGTTTGGTGGGCTTATTACCGTTAGCGTACTTAAATTTAAGCACGAGTGATAAGTTGAGACGACGACTGATGATAGTCTTAGGAAGAGGTTTTCTCAGAGGTCACATGGACATGACAAACTCTCGGGGGAGGGCGTGAGGAAGATAGCTCAGAGGTAACGTAGATGTGAGCTAATCAATAGTCATACCGAAATGTTAGGTACGATCCTGCTATTTTTGTGGAAGAAAAAAGAAGTGAATCAGAGGTAATATGGACGTGGCTGTTTGCTTCCATTGAGGACATCCCACTAGGGGATCTTTGGTGGACTTACTACTCCTTGTGCACTAGAGTGCAAGTAATAAGTTCAAAAATAATTCTTATCAGAGGTAATATGGACGTGATAGATTTTGTGGACCCATTACTTTTTACTCATTTGAGTACAAGTAATGGGTTTAAGACAAGACCTGCCAGAGGTAATATGGACGTGGTAAATTTTGTAGACTTAACACCACTGGCGTACCATGGTAAGTAAGGGTAATAAGTTGGGATGGCAACCAATATTAGAGGTAATATGGACGTAATGATCGATAGCTAAGACCCGGGAGGTTTGCTCAAAGGTAATATGGACATGAAATACTCAGCCGGGGAGAAAGGTTAGGACAGTAGTTCAGAGGTAATATAGACGTGAACCAATGTCCGAAAAACTCACTGAGGATTGATTTGGTGGGTGTGATCTATCCGAGAATGAAGATAGACCTGAGAATTGCTCCACTTAGAAGATCGTCAGGATGATAGCTCAGAGGTAATGTGAACATGGCTAGCGTCTAACAAGATTGGCTTGAGTGGTCAACGCGGGAGTGTACAAGTGGACCTGAGAACTGCTCTGCTGGGGAAATTGAGGATCCATTATCTATTGCGTGTCCAGGACTTATGGATACAAATGATGGCTTTTACAGAAAATTATAAAGAAGGGAAAAATTTTGTACATAGGCACTTGCGGGGGATGAAGAACCAAGAGTATAAAGATGTACATCTTGATTGTCCGGCTGGTGATAAGGGGAGTACATGTCAAGTTTAGACGTAGTACTTTTTTAGGAACTTGTCGTTGATAGGAATTATGAGCAAGTCACCGTTGGGTTTCGTGAGCCAGTAGGTTGGAGAATACTGATTTTACGACCAACGGGCCTTCCCATTTGGGTTAGAATTTGTCGGCCATTTTGTGGGTCATAACCATCGACGTTCTTATGGTCAGGATGAGATCACCCACTTGGTAGGTCCTTTTCCTTACCCATTTGTTGAAGGCTCCCGAGAGACGTGCTTGGTATAGCTCAATGCGTTGTTGAACTAAGAGACGTTTCTCGTCGAGTGCTTCTAATTCTTGTAGCCTTCAGCGCTGATTATCGTCTACGGTTAATTGATTGGAGAGAGCCACTCAGAGTGAAGGGATTTGGATCTCGAGCAAAAGGACTGCTTTGCTTTCGTACACCATAGAGAAAGACGTATTGCCAATAGCTGTCCGGACCATTGAACGGTAGGACCAGTGGCATTCATACATCTTCTCGTTCCAGTCGCATTTATTGGAAAACACAAACTTTTTAAGAAGTTTTATGATGGTCTTGTTGAAGGCTTCTGCTAGACTATTTGTCGCTGGGTTGTAGGCAGTCAACGTCATGTTCTGAATCCGATTTTTTCGTAAAACTGGTAGAATGCATGACTTGTAAATTGTAGACCATTGTCATGAATGATCCTTCGTGGCAAGCTGAAGCGGATATGACATAATGATTGAAGAAGCTGATCATGTTGGACATTTTGACTTTCGCCAGTGGTACTTCTTTCGCCCACTTGGAGAAGTAGTCGGTGATAGAGAGGATGAACCGATGTCCCTTGGATGAAGGTAGACTAATCGGTCCAATGATGTCCATACCCCAAGCTTCGAACGGCCAAGACGCAACAATTGGGTGTAGGAACTCCGAAGATTGGTGGATGATGTCTGCATGAATTTGGCAAGCTTGGCACTTCCTTGCGTAGCCGACGACATCCGCTACCATTATTGACCAATAGTAACCCTTTCTACAAAGGCGGTCTTGTATCTTGGGCCCTGGCTGATGGGTAGCTCAAATCCCCTTATGAGCCTCGCGGAAAGCCTGTTTTATTTCTGCTTTCGATAGGCATCGCAGCAGAAGGCCTTCATAGGAGCCATGATACAAAATTTTGGTAGCTGTATTATAATAGAATCGGAGGGAACATCTTCTGATGGAAGTGGCTTCCTTTGGATTCTCGAAGAGAATTCCATAGACTGCGTAGTCGATGAATAAAAGTATCCAGTCTTGTGAGTTAGTGCTCGTCTCTACTGAGTACTCTGACACAGAGTGAGGTTCTTCTTTGGGCAGACCAGCTCCTGACCGATCATGGTGATTAGTTTATTGGTATTGACTGGAACATCGAGAGAGGTTGCGAGACCGGCTAGGGCGTCCGCCTCGACATTTTACAACCGATTTGGTAATTGGCCTAGCTATTTAATTTTAGAAATATAATATTAATACTATTGTGTTATAATATTTATTTGGATGCTTGTAATAATTATTTATTAATAGAGTACTATTTATTTATGTAGTGAATTGTTTAAGTTATTACAGTTAGTAGGCTAGCCTAATAGTTAGACTTGACACTCGAAAATCCAATTAGGCTTGTCATGACAATTATTGAGCCTAACATGGTCCAAGTCCAATAACCCATTCCTAATAATTAATTAGAGAGAATTAGACTAATTAGAATTAGTTAGAAGTTTTCCAAAATAGTCCTTCCTTAATCCTAATCATAATTGGATAGAGAGGGGCAACTTGGTCAATTTTATATGACTTGGAGAAGGAGAATAGAGCCGGCCACTATAGAAGGGGCTCTCTTCTTTCTCCCTTTTATTTTCATTCATTTAGATCTCAAATTCTAGATCCACAATTTTTTATTTTTCCTCCATCAATTTTTCTCTCAATTCCCTTCCATTCCATCTTATTTTTATTCCTAAAGAAGGTTTGGAGCTTGGAAAAGCAAGGAGCACAAGGAGGAGGAGCATTGGTGAAGAGATCGTGTCTGAATCGTGTCAACTTGAGTTTTTATTGGGAATCCATCTTCCAAATGGTAAATTCTGAATCCCTCTTCAACGTAGCACCTAAATCATGTATTTGACCATTAGAAACTACCCCTTGGCATAGGTCTACCTATAGGATGAAGTTCTAGGCTCTATTAATATGCATTGTGACTTCTATATGATAATTTGTATCCATTTTGGAGAAATTATGAGATTGACACATCAAGTGTGTGTGTCATGACACTAATTTAGTTAAATTAGACTTACATTGGAGTTAGGATACTAGGTATGTGTCCATAAATGGGTACGTATAGTCCGTATCATGATACAGTGCGATGCCGTATGATACAGGGCTCTATTTTGAGTATTTTGTACAATTACTCTTCAATCTTCATTATAGCAAATTACATTAGTTATATATAGATGTTATATGTGTGTAGAAATGACTACTTTGGAGAATTGAGGGTTTTAGTATTCCAATTGAGTATGAATCTTTGTGTATTATATATGGCACACCTAGTGTTTGACTTAATGTCTAGTTTGTGTGTGTGATATATATATATTTATATTTATATGTGTGTGTATATATATATATATATAATTAAGTGTGTGTGAGTGGTGTTAGATATAATGTGTACATATCAGATTAGAAAGCTATACTGTTCACATGGCAGTGCACAACATGTCGATGATGTCTGGACTGAGAAGGAGGTCGGAGGGGTGTCTTGCTGTTCAGCAAGCACAACAACAGTTATGCTGTGTAACAACTGCTATTGCTGTAAAATAAAGCAGTAGCTGCCATATTGGCATGTACACATTAAGCTTAGCAGCAGCAGTTAGGGGTAAGTATGTTAAAGTGGTAGATGTTAGTTGATTAGTATGTAAGTAGTTAGCTTGTGTTAGTCATATTAGTTAGTTGTAAGAATAGAGAGTATGGTGTCTATTAGTCATATTTGTTAGATATAGAGTTATCAGTAATGTTAGTAAGTTCACTATCAGTTTAATGCTAAGGTGAGTATGTATTGATGTTAGTTACATCTATAGTGGTGGTGTATGTTAGTATTTGGTAGATATTAGATGTTTGAGTGTGTAGACCAGTATTAGAGGAGAGTTGGTTGCTATGTATGTGTTAAGTGTAATGTTAAGTTAGGTGTTAATGTTTAACCCTTGGTATCAGATGAGGAATTATATGAGTATCAGTCATTCGTACCAATGTTGGGGTCAGTTATCAGTTGAGGCTAGTATTCATGATAGTTGTAGTGAATTTGTATCAATTAGCTTTAGTTAGTAGAGTACTAATTAAGTGATTGTTAGTATTAGTAGTTTTAATACCAATTAGTAAGTTACCTATAGCAATTGTAAGATGGCAGGTATCTAAGTTAGAATGTTAAGTTAGTAATTTACCTCAGTTAGTACATGATAGCTATTGGTAACTAGTTAGCTTAGTTAATTAGTTGGTTAGTTAACATCTGTTAGTATCAGTTATATTGGTTTCAGATGTTAATATCTCAACTTTGTCTCCAGATGTATACTGGTAGTGGTTATCAACTGGAGAGTTAGCTTGGTTTTGTATATATGTATTATCAGTTAGTAATTATGTCAGTTAGTTATTATGTAGTATCAGTTAACCTATGTTAATGTAAGTTAGAGTACTAGCTGGTATGATTAGTATACTATCTAAGTTAATGCATGAGTTAGTTAACAGCGAATTCTAGTTAGTTTTGATTAGCAAGTGTATTAGATAGGGTTAAGGGTAAGTTAGTATAGTGTCAGTGTATCTGAGAATTAGTAGTTAGAATACCAATATTAGTGGTGTTAGTATTGTCAGGAGTATGATAATTAGTTAAATTACTTAATATTAGTTAAGGTATTAGCTATACACCTAGGTTATGACTTAGTATAACTAAGGTAATACTTAGTACAAACTAGAGTTAACTAGTTATTGATCATATTAAGATTAGTTAGTATTAGCTAATTAGTAACCACTTTAGGGCTATTAACCTTAGTGTGACCTAGTGTTGGCTTAGAGAACGTGATTAATGCATTTATAGTTCATTATCATTCTATTATACCATATTGACATACCATTCATATCTAGGTGTGTGTGATACCAGCTCGGACACCGAGTGACATCATTTGCTCTGGACAGAGGCGAGTACATTCTCTGATAGTTTTCTTATTTGATAGTCTCTATGTTTCATGTACTTAGTATTGAGATATTTGATTCCTGACATGATGGTCACACATATTAGTATACGTAGATCCTTGTCATGAGATATTATTGTCGTGATAACTCAGTGATCATCGTGTCGCACTTTGTGATTATTCAATGATTACCATGATATCTTCGTGATTATATAGACCGTGATCATAGTACATGATACTATAGACCATGTAGTGTGATATACGTGTTATAACGTATCGTGATTTGGATCAATGTACTAGTCGGGGGTTGGGAAAATATTAGTGGATATGTGATCATACCTTATAGCCGGTATTTTAGTATAGTCCGTGATAGTTAGCAGATCATGCAACTCACACCTTTTATATATAGCCCGTATTAGGCCCAAGCCGATCATATTATCTTACTAATATTTTAAGGAACATTCTTTATATTGTTTTTTTATTCCAGTTTCTTACAGTGATGTTCTATATCATATTATTCTCAGTTCTTGCCATTATTTACTATGATACTCTTTCTCGTGATATATGCTAGTTCAGTTACTTCCATCATTTATTTTCATTGTTATTGTAGTTTCATAGTTTTTGTCAATTATTGGAACTGCTATTGGGTTGTACTTCACTCCAATCCTAACTGGTTATTTTTTTTCCAGATGATTCATTAGAGGACTGCTGTCCTACGTATTACCGCCCGCATGATGGTGAGGTAGTTGAGCTAGTACCCGTAGAGCCTCTTGAGATAGTACCACCAGCTGGAGAGACTTAGACTTTTTATTATGAGTTGTATTTGATTTTAGTAGACTTTATGGCATGTATTATTATTTTGAGACTTATGTTGAGATTGTGCCTTATTGGAGGATTGAACAAATCATGCTTTATTTTTAATTTTGAGGACGAAATTCTTGTTAGTTGGGTAGATTGTAAACCCCCTCACTCAAAATATGTATTTTGTGTGGATTTTATATTTATTTTTGATTATTTTAAATTGATTAAAGTTCAATTATTGTATTAGGATACTTTACCGTGGTTTGGACATTAATGATATAGGATGACCCTAAAATTTATAACGTCCTTCGTAAGAAGTAACCTAAACTAGAGACACTACTTGTAGGATCTTTCCATGATGCAAAATTCGACCATTTAGCATTAGTATGGCACTAGGGTAACAACCATAGTTTATTATGTTTAAATTTTAGATATTTTTATATATATAATTCTTTTATGGTTATTTTCCATCCAAACCTTCTTCAATAAGCAACCCATAATTCCTTCATGCCAAATTATGTTACTTTTATCTTTTATAGGATTTACTTATTTATTTATTACTATTTTAATCACATGGAATCAAATTAAATCTTTGTCATAAATTAATTATTTGGTTAGTTGTTGACATTTAATAACTAAAAACCTAATTAGAAAACATCGTAACAAACAAACTACCCAATCCTAATCCTATCCCCTCTCCCATACCCGCGGTCCCCTCCCCATATCCACGCGCACACCCCCTTGGCTGAATCCCTTTCTCCCTCTCTCTCTCTCTTTATATATATATATATATATATATATATATATATATATATATATATATATATATATATATATATCCTTCTCATCTCCTTCTCTAAAACCCCTAATTTTCCACTTCACCTCATTCCTCCATCACCATAGCCGCCACCTCTAACACCAAGGCCGACCCCCCTTCACGTGGACACAACGACATCTCCTTCATCCAAGAACCCTAGTTCTTCATCATTCTCTCTCTAGTAAGTCTCCTTCTTCCTTAAACCCTTTCTAATGATATGAATGCATGAATAATTATTATATATATATATAAATAAATGATTTTATATGTGTTTGCAATCCATTTTTATGTTCTTCATTGTAGGATTTTATTTTAGGGTTTGCATGTAAAGAATTGAACCCATGAATGCATGTATGCACCTATAGGTAGAAACCTTTATTAAACCTTGTTATTAATATTGAAATATAATGTTTAAATTATTTTCATCCATATTTTTACTATTTATTCTAGATTATTAAATTATTATTATTTTTGAAATAAATTGCATGTACAATGGGAAGGGTGACATAGTTTTATGTTTTCTCCAAAATTCTGGATCGAACCCTTCTAAAACTTTATAAATAATTAAATTATTATGTTATTAACCTATATTAAATTTAGTTTTTAATTTATTTTTTAGAAATATTATTTTTGATTTAAATGGGTTTTATGCATAAAAAGTCACCTAGTTGACCTAGTTTTCATATAAATCTATTGTAACTTGTTCTTTGGCCATATATGAATGTCTTTCCTATTAATTTTTATTTTAAAGATTATTTTTACAGAGTTAATTATGATTTTAGATTTTTTATGCAAAGCATAATAGTAGGGTTATAATGGCAAAATTTTGCTAATACTATTGCTAGATGACTAGTATGTGTCCAACAAAAAGACCAATAAATATAATTGATAAAGATGCATGTAGGGACTCATTAAATCATTGTTTTCTAATATTTTAGAATTATTTTCAGAATTTAACAGTTTTATGATTTCTTCTTTTGAGAACCTGAATGTCGAGAAAACTCTATTTAACATCTATATTAGCATAACTAGTTGCCAACCTTCGTAGAAACCCTTTGTAGATGGAAAATAATTATTTTGCTTATTTAAATTATTAATTCTAGAATTATTATTTTTATTAATTAATGTCTTTAAAAAGGATTTTTGGTAATATTTAACGACTAGTATTATTTTGAGGGCTAGTTACTTGCATGTGCAATCAACGTATAATTAATAACCTAATTTTGACTAGATAGCAAGAGTCTAATTAGTGTAATAATTAATTGGTAGGTGTTCGAGACGATCCTGTGGAGAGCTCCGGACCAGATTTGTTGTGCTCGTATTTTGGCATGGAAGGCAAGTACACCTTGCTTGATTGTATTGTTTAGTTTATATTATGCCTAGTTTCTCATTTATTAGTTGTGTGCACGCGTCTTATAGTAGACTTACCCAGTATATTATGAAAGTACGAGCTATCTTCCGACCTGACATTGTTTTAAACACGTTCATAAAGTGATAGAGTGCATGGACCTGCGTGTTGACTGATCATCGATACGTGAGTTCGAGTCTTGGTTTAGTAGTTGGTATTGGTATAGTTTCTTGAGTTTATTTGACGTTATTGCATTATGTCTGCACCGCATATACGGTTCAGATAGTCCATTGGGAGGGGAAAGTTTGCTAGTGAGCGTATGTGATTTCTGTTTCTTACTATACTGTGAAAATTGTACAACTATGTAACCCCCGAGTTCTACGGAACGCCTGGTGGGACGACTGTTCTTTTATTTCTCTCCCCTCATGTGCCATTAGAGATGTCTTGAGTGCATTTCACATAGGTGGTTTAGTTATCCTATTTATTGTTTACTGCTTTACTTTCATGTATATCGATTTCTTATGTACTTGTTATGTCCCTCTGAGGACCTGGCATATTTTTCAGATCCCTACGAGCATTTGTACCCGATGGACTACGGTGTTGGAGATCCTGCTGACGAGGACCTTGAGGTGGAGCCACAAGAGTTTCCTTGAGGATAATAGATGACATTGCCTAGAGTCTTGGTTGTCATTATCTAGTTAGCTGACGCCTAGACTATTTTCATTATTTTTTTATTGCTTAGTTGTATTGCTTTCATTATTCTTTTGTACTCATTTTTTTCGTGGATTGTTCTCCACTAGACTTTATATATAGTGGATTTTGAGACTTATCTATTTATTCAGTTCCTTATTCTGTGATTTTATAACGTACTATGAATGGTTAGGTCCATTAAATTGGGTTTCTATACTTGTTCGTACAACTGGTATGTGTATGTATACCTGGTCCTACGTAATTTAGGACTGGGGCATAACATATTTTTAGTTGTGGCCCATGCAGGTCCAGTTAGCCGTTTAGGTTATGTAACTGTACCGAGCGGGCCTGCACCTAGGATTAGTATTTTAGGTCTCATCCATATTTCACAATGACTCACCTTCCTTCCAACCCGTTCTATTTAAATGATTGCATCCTGCTTGATTCATGTACTTCTCATAATCTTTCTTCTATCTCTTGCAGAGAGATTAATTTGTCCATGCAGGTCGATAGTATATTGTCTAGGTTACATTACTGTACCGAGCAAGCCTGCAAATAGGATTAGAGTATAATATCTCATCTACTTACTCGACCAACTTTCTTGATTTCGTTCCAAAATTCTTTGAACTTGACTCTCTCTTTTGGCCATCGTAATTTTATCCGCTTCACTCCTTTGACATCATTATCATTGACCCTTCACCTCTCTCTATTTTGGAGGGTGACTGCGCTTCCTTGATTATTCCTCGAGTATGTTCTTCTGCCAGAATATAAGAATCCTTGTTGTTAGGGTTAGAATGATAATTAGGATAGCATTCCTATTAAGAATACAACTAGAATATTGACACATCACTAAGTTTAGCATACCTAATGAACCCTAGCATCCCTCACCTATAATTGATTGGCTATTATCCCTTGCCATATTTAGGCATGATTTGAGTGCAATATAGATACTACAAAGTTTAGTTAGAAATTGACCATATTGCTTGACCCTAGTATTGAGGAACCCATAGAAATTTAAGGTTGGAAATTAGGACTAAACATGACTTCTATAGTAAAATAATATAGGAGCTAGCAGGGCTTATAAATTTGGATTCATACCTTGCCAGTTAGCAAAGCATTATATTAGGAAACCAAGATAAAAGAACCAATGCCCTAGTATGACAAGAGTACCCTATCTTCAGCTTACCATATCACTTAGCACTACGATTATTATATTCATATTCGAGTACCCATAAGCCATCGACCGAGTCATACCCTTCAACCTTGAGTAACGCTATTTCTTTATTACATAATTCCATTGGCATTGCTTTAAAATTCGACTTTACAACTGATTTGAATATTTTCTAATCGTGCCAATCTAGGAGATCATCATACTCTAGTGAAACCCATCTTCTCTTAGGAACCCACGTGATCATCTTACTATCTATGAGTTACTTACCCTTCTTCTCAACCGTAGATCTATTGTCAATACCCTATAATCATTTAAACCTAGCAATTGAGTAGAATCTTTTCTTGACCGTCCTTGACCCCGTAAGATAGCATACCATCTCCTCCTATAAAACCTTGTTATCATCAAGAGTCTCTATTTACTTTTTGTTTTTTCGTAGCCTTAATTTTGATGCTCGTTATTTATATGATGATAAATTTTTTTCTTCATCTTTCAAATCGTGCCTCCTTACCCTTCTAATTATAGGCCAAGTAATTTTTTTTATGTTAGGATTATAGTTTGATAGGATTATAGTTTATCGATCTTGAAATTTAAAATTTTGTGCTTAGTAGTTAGAACTTGAACTATTTGTACCTTCCTTCATCATAATCCCACGTGCTTATATTTTGGACTATCTTGACTTATGTTGCTATTATAGCCTAGTTTTGCAAGCTTATTCTTCTATCGAGCTTGTTCATGACATATGTATTATTGGGTGCAAACACTAATATATTTGTCTAATTAGAATCGGTGTATTATGGTATAGCAAATCTTAGTATGCTTGGTTCGCTCTTCGCATGACTACTTTACGTGGATTGAGATATATAGTTGGCTTAGCTTGTTAGATAAATATACTTGGCCTCTAGACATGTCCGAGCATATCGTATTGGTTATGTAACTGTACTGATCCGAGCATGTGAATAGGAATTTACAAAATAGAATTTTAATCCACAACTGCCTTGACAACTCTCTTTTGAATTCTTCAATCGCCCTTCAACCCCGTACTTGTATTCTATCACGTTTTCTTGAACTCTTTATTGTTGTTTTTCGTCTTCCTCTATTTCGGAAAGACAAACGCTCGTGCTTGATATAAGTTTGACACACGGATAGTACTATATATACCCCATAGGCCAATCGCATTACTTTGTGACTATCTTTTGTAATTTAGGACATATCACATGTGATAGACTTTGTGTTAAGATTTTGAGGATTATTAAGCACTATTGAATGATTGAGGGAAAAAAATTTGCCTGGTGTTTATGAAAGATGGGTAAATTCTAAGTTCGGTAGAAGTTGCATTGTCAACTTGAGCCGAATTTTATGTGCAGGTAAAAATCTTATATCGTGATCAACTAAGATAAGATTGAGAGATTTAAGTCAATTTAATTTCGAGATTTTTTTTTTGATGATAATGATTTAACTTTAAAGAGAAGAATGCCTTATGGAATAAATTTTGAAGTTTTGATATTGCAGACCAAATATTTATGATTTGAGCACATGAATTAAATTTCGAATAGTGGAGTTTGAATCATCAATTTAAATTTTGAGGACAAATATATAATTTTAAAACTTGAACATAGTTGGATTGGATTAATTTTTTTTACAAATTGATGATTTGAATTAAGAGTTAAATTTTGATTGTTGGGTCATCTATTTGAAATATTAAGGATGGAAATTGAATTTAAAATTTGAAGAGTACAAAATTCTTAAGTTAAAAATAGAAATAAGATTTGATTAGAGTTATTTATTATTTAAAATCTATAGAAGATTATGATAGTGGGAATCGTGATTTAAAATTGATGTGGGTTATTTAAATTTGAAGATGTCATATAGATTTGATTTAAATCTTTACTATTTAAATTTGGGAAGATATTACGATTGGTTGAATTTTGATTTAAACATTGGTTATTTTAAATTTTGAAGAGATTGCGATAGATTTTGAATAGATTTTGTTATTTAAATTTTTTAGAAGATTGCGGTTGATTTGACTTATATACAAATTTGTAGTATTTAACAAATCGTGCCTTATTTTTAATTTTGAGAAAAAAAATTCTTGTAAGTTGGGTAGATTGTAAATCCCCTCACCCAAAATAGGTATTTTGTGTATATTTTATATTTATTTTAGATTATTTTAAATCAATTAAAGTTCAATTGTTGTATTAGGATACTTCATCGTAGTTTGGATATTAGTGATATAGGACGACCCCAAAATCTACAACGCCCTTCGTAGGAAGTAGCCTACACTAGAGACACTACTCGTAGGATCTTTTCGTGATGCAAAATTCAACCATTCAGCATTAGTATGGCACTAGCGTAACAACCATAGTTTATTGTATTTAAATTTTAGATATATTTATATATATAATTCATTTATAGTTATTTTCCATCCAAACCTTATTCAATAAGTAATCCATAATTCCTCCATGCCAAATTAGGCCAATTTTTTCTTTTGTAGGATTTATTTATTACTATTTTAATCCCATGGAATCTAATCAAATCTTTGTCATAAATTAATTATTTGGTTAGTTGTTGACTTTTAATAACTAACAACCTAATTAGAAAATATCCTAACAAACTAACTACACAATCCCAATCCTATACCCTCTATCAAACCCGCGCCCCCTGCCCATATCCGCACGCACACCCCCTTGGCCGAATCCCTTTCTCCCTTTCTTTCTCTCTCTCTCTCTCTCTCTCTCTCTATATATATATATATATATATATATATATATATATATACATATATATATATATATATACTTCTCATCTCCTTATCTAAAAATCCTAATTTTTCTCTTCACCTCCTTCCTCTATCACCATAGCCGCCACCTCCAACACCAAGGCCGACCCCCTACACGTAGACACAACGCCATCTCCTTTATCCAAGAACCCTAGTTCTTCATTCTTCTCTCTCTAGTAAGTCTCCTTCTTCCTCAAACCCTCTCTAATGAGTATGAATGCATGAATAATTATTGTATACATATAAATAAATGATTTTATATGTGTTTGCAATCCATTGTCATGTTCTTCATTGTAGGGTTTTATTTTACGGTTTGCATGTAAAGAATTGATTGAACCCATAAATGCATGGATGCACCCATAGGTAAAAATCTTGATTAAACCTTGTTATTAATATAGAAATATGATGTTTAAATTATTTGTATCCATATTTTTAGTATTTATTCTTGATTATTAAATTATTATTATTTTTGGAATAAATTATATGTACAATGGGAAGGGTGACCTAGTTTTATGTTTTCTCTAAAACCCCATATCGAACCCTTCTAAAGCTTTATAAATAATTAAATTATGATGTTATTAGCCTATATTAAATTTAGTTTTTAATTTATTTTTCCAAAACTATTATTTTTGATTTAAATAATTTTTATGCATAAAAAGTTACATAGTTGACCTAGTTTTCATATCAAACTATTATAACTTGTTCTTTGGCCATATTTGAATGTCTTTCCTATTATTTTTTGATTTAAAGCTTATTTTCCCAGAATTAATTATAATTTTAAATTTTTATGAAAAGCATAATAGTAGGGTTATAATGGCAAAATTTTGTCAATACTATTGCTAGAAGACTAGTATGTATCCAACGGATAGACCAATAAATAGAATTGATAAAGATGCATGCAAGGACTCTTTAAATCATTATTTTATAATATTTTAGAATTATTCCCAGAATTTAACATTTTTATGATTTCTTCTTTTGAGAACTTGCATGTAAAAAAAACTCTATTTAGCACCTATATTAGCATGACTAGTTGCCAACCTTCGTAGAAATCCTTTGTAGAAGAAAAACCATTATTTTGCTTATTTTTATTATTAATTCTAGAAATTTTATTTTATTAATTAATGTCTTTAAAAAGGATTTTTGGTAACGTTTAACGACTAGTATTATTTTGAGGACTAGTTACTTGCATGTGCAATCAACGTAGAATCAATAACTAGTTAATAACCTAATTTTGAGCTTGGCTCCAAGAGGATAATTTGGAGCTCGGCTCTAAGAGGATGAGAGATCATTCAGGGGCTAGTAGTAGTGCGGGCCAGCAAAGCGGCCTCACTTTTATCAGCAGCAGCAGAGGAACTTTCAACAACAGCCTAGACATCAGTTTCAGGTACCATTCCGGGCACCGGTGCAGCAGGCACATCAGGCCCCGAGACCAGCACAACATGCCCCACAGTGCACTTACTATGGGAAGAAGGGAAATACTTATGAGGTCTGCAGAAAGAGGCTTGGGGCGTATCTCTATTGTGGGGAGGCCGGCCACCAGTTGCGAGATTGTGTTCTAGCTCCCGTTCGAGCAGGTCAGGGCGAAGGCCAAGCACAGAGAGCACCCGTGAGACCACCAGCGGGATAACAGATGGGACCTTCGTTAACGCCATAGCAAAAGCGGTTCTTTCAGCACCAGCAACAGCAACAGCAGAGAGGTGCTCAGCGTAAGGGGAAAGCTTTCGCCATGACGGTCGAGAAGGAGGAGGAGCTAGTCGAAGATGTCATTTCAGGTTTAGTCTATCTTGATTCTTATCCAGCTTATTCTTTATTTGACTCTGGTACTTCATATAGTTTCATATATGTATCTTTTACTTTAAAGCATCATCTTGAGACTGAACTGTTGGCGAGGACTTGTAAGATCATGACTAGGGGTGCCATATCCTGGTCAGTGATGTTTGCAAGGATCGAAGAGTTTTTCTGGGAGGCCGAGAGTTGAGCGCGTGTCTACTAGTAATGCCAATTCTGAGCTATGACATAGTACTCGGGATGGATTGGTTGAGTAGGCACCATGATAGTATCGATTGTTATGGAGGCAGAATTTTGTTTCAGACGCCAGAAGAACCAGAGTTTGAGTTCGCCAGAGAAGTAGCAGAGCAGAGCGAGGAAGCCTTCTTTAGAGCTTCGGTGGAAGAGCAGGAGCCGCCACATCCTTTTATTGTAGAGTATATGGATGTCTTTCCGGAGGAATTGTCGGGTTTGCCTCCATACCGAGATATTGAGTGCTTTATAGACTTGGTACCAGGTGCAGAGCCAATATCAAAGCACTTCTATTGGGTTAACAACAGCGAACTGGTAGAGTTGAAGAAGAAGGTATTCTCGAAGATAGACTTGAGGTCAGGGTACCATCAGGTGAAAGTGAAGAAGGAAGATATTCTGAAGACAGCTTTCAGCACTCGGTATGGGTAGTTTGAGTTCTTGGTGATGCCATTTGGGTTGACCAATGCCCCGATAGTATTCATGAACCTGATAAATAAGGTGTTTCATCAGTACCTGGATCAATTTGTGTTGGTATTCATTGATGATATATTGATTTATTCAAAGACCCCGGAGGAGCACGAAGAACACCTGAGGATAGTTCTGGAGACCCTCTGGAAGGAGAAGCTGTATGAAAAGCTTTTAAAGTGTGAATTCTTCCTTGATAATATTAAATTCCTCGGGCATGTGATTACAGGAGACAAAATCTCAGTAGACCCGAAGAAGATATTAGCAGTTGAGTCTTGGTCTACCTCGAGTTCAGTGGCAGAGATCAGGAGCTTTCTTGGATTAGCAGGCTATTATCGGAGATTTGTTCAAGATTTTTCAGGATTGCAGAGCCCATGACTAGGCTAACTAGGAAGGACATGGAGTTCGTCTGGACAAAAGAGTGTTAGGATGCTTTTGAGAAGCTGAAGAAGAGGTTGACTAGGCTTGCAGAGCCGACGACTAGGCTAACTAGGATTGCAGAGCCGATGACTAGGCTAACCAGGAAGGACGTAGAGTTTGTCTGGACAGAGGAGTATCAGGACACATTTGAGGAGCTGAAGAAGATTTTGTATGGACAGAGGAGTGTCAGGCCACTCCAGTTTTGACGTTGCCATTAAGGATATGAGGATTTTCCATATATAGTGATGCTTCAGGTAAGGGTTTGGGATGTGTGTTGCAGCAAAACGGGAAGGTGATTGCCTATGATTCCAGGCAATTATGTTTGCATGAGAAGAATTGCCCTACCCATGACTTGGAGTTGGTAGCAGTCATCTTTGCTCTAAAGCTGTGGAAATACTACTTATACGGAGAGCGTGTGGAGATCGTTACAGAACACAAGAGCTTAAAGTATGTGTTTACGTAGAAAGAGCTTAACATGAAATAACGGTGATACTTGGAATTAATGAAGGACTTCAATATTTTATTGCAGTACCATCCAGGAAAGGCTAATATAGTCGCTGATGCCTTAAGCAGGTACCCAATGGCCATGTACTTGACGAGGGATAAGCATTTATTGGCCGATCTTGATAGATTGGGTATAGAGGTGCTAGTTCCTGGAGTCATGACACAAATATGGGGACTTCAAGTACAGTTAGAGTTGATGGACCGGATTAGAGCTGCATAATTCGAGGATGAGTCTCTGAGGAGCATCAGAGCGCAGGTTCGGATGTGATTATAATATGACTTCACTATTGCAGAGGAAGGATCATTGCGGCACGGTATCCGATTGTGTGTGCCGAGTGGAGCTTTGCGAGAGGAGGTTCTTCAGGAGGAGCATCAATCTCAGTACTCGATGCATCTAGGTGCCAACAAGATATATAGAGACATGAGAGAGCATGTTTGGTGGTATGCTATTGTCACGCCCCAGTCCCAAAAATACGTAGGACTAGGACACGTAAGCATGCCAGCCGTATGAATATGGCACTCCAATATATGGAAACCATAACACACGTATGCTGTAATATGAATAACAATTCACCAGTGGTATAAACCATCACAAATTACAGGGTATAATCTAATCTCATCCACAGAAAATCAAATATAATGAATAACCAATATCTATAACCAGATCCCAAAATAAAGTATCTAAAGATGACAGTCAGATGGAAACAAATCCACTGCTGAACTAGAATGAAGAATAAACAAGACAAATACAATATAAATAAAACCTCTAACAATCACGAGGCTCGAAGAAAAGACCTCTCGCAATATAAGTAGTCAGTCCGGATCTGCGCTCCTGCAAATACTCATGAACAATGCACCTGGAAGGGGACCAGGTCCTCAGAGGGACATAACAAGATACATAAAAGCATGCCATAAAGTAAATACTGTAAAAACTCAAGGGTGACCTAACCAGCTAAGTGAAATGCACTTTGAAGACAACCTTGGTACGTATGGGTAGGTGAAAAGTATAAAGCGTAGCGTCAAGCCAGAGGCTATGTATCTGGCATTAGCTGTAAACTGGATGCCAGATGTATATGCTGACTACATCACCGATCATGATAGCGCACAGCTAGTAATCTCTCCCGGATGTATCGATAAGCATATACTCCAATAACCGGGCAACACTGATCCCATACTCGGGCAACACTAAGGCTCACGGTCCCGCAGTTACTCTGAAACTACGGCAACCAAATTGTCTGTCCCATACGCCTACTAATTATCTTCCCCGTCCAATGTCAATATACAAGTCTCGAACACAACGTGGACATCTCATACTATAATGCAAGTCTCTAAAGAAATAAACAACTAAGCTAAATACCGTAACACGTACTGCTCATACCGATGGCCAGTCGAGAATGAGGCACGCGTCCCTACATGAACTCACTCTATGACGTGTAATGATACGTGTCAAGGCCTGGGGAGTCTACCAATAACTCCACAACTTTATGTGGGTCCACTAGACACTAGGTCAGACACAAGTCCTAACGTCAACGCCTTCGTTGACTGCACCCGTCTCTCTCGGACGCGCACAGTTATCTAATCCAAAATAATAAACATGCAACTAACAATATAACTGAATTTAAATAATACAACAAAGGCAAGATATACTTGCCTGGCAAGAGAGCTGTAAAATATAACATCCAGATATCAACACCAAGAGTCAGAAACTACGACCTCAGAATAAACGTCTCTGGATGCTGAAATAAACATCACCAACATTTCCAAAATAAGCAAAATAGCTAGAACGCACTTTCCTTTCGTCCAATTTGGACACAGGGGCAAAACGATAATTTTGGGTCAAAGTGGGCTCCACATGTGGGCCACTTTGCACAAAAAGTGTGCCAGAGGTAACGGTCTCTAAATAGGATAATTTATAGGTCAAACAAACTCTAAATGTCAGTATGAACTCAACGGTATGTCCAAGTGTGGATTCCGGTGAGCCGAACTCAAATTCGTCCAAAAAGTCAACCGTGGGCCCCGCCAATTGGCGACTTGGTCAACTATCTCAGAATTGCGTGAAACTTGGGTCACAGGACCAGCACATTACCACGAGTCCAATGGCGTAAGTTTCGTCGTATTCCGATGAGCGTGCACTAAATGTGCAGGACTTTTGTAAAAGTTACGACACGGGAAATCTTCTGCGGATACGAGCTGATTTCGACGCGCACAAAAATTAGTTTCCGTGAAATCTTACACGTCCGGGTATACTGCGTGCACCTTTTGGTACACTTGGTACACGACGGGGCGGTCCCGTTTGGCGGGGCGCGCTCCGTTTTGCAGTTTTTGGAAATCTAGAAAAAGTAGGTTTTTGGGGTTTTCTAATTGGTTTAATTCTACATACAATAGTTAATAAATTAATGTAAATAACAAAAAATAAACTAGGTCAAGTGGTCTCCGTATACCAAAAAGAAAAATCGAATTCGGATCTCTGTGGTGGGAGATATGAATCCAGGAACATAGGTAGTGACCGCCGTTTTTTGCGATACCCAAAAGTGATCTTTTTTCGTCAACTTGGACGCTATTTTCGCCTAAGGTTTCGCGCTGTTCGAGGTCAACTATTATACAGATATTGAAGAGGGTTAAGTGGTGAACGTACCGGTGAAGATGGGGTCGAGTTTGGTCGAACGATGGTACAAAAAATGGAGCGGGAACACAAGTACGTTATAGTGTATCCGATGTCGTGGTGTGCTGGCGTGCGGTGGTCGCGGCGGCGGCTCCGGCACCCAGGAGGCTGCGCGGCTGTCAGGTGCGGCGCGGCGGTCTCGGGAGGAAGATGGGAAATGAATTAGGGTTAGGGTTTGGTCGAATGGAGTAGTCTTATATATATAGAGAGAGAGGGATTGCGAGGGAGGGGGGGGAGAATTATGCAGCGGCTGCTGCTGTTTTTGTTCTTAGCGGGTGCGGGTGTGGCTAAGGGTTGCGGGTTCTAGGTGGGTTCGGATTTTGGGTCTTAGGTAAATGGGTAGTGGGTTTTAAAGTATTTTCTTTTTTTTTCCTTTTTCTTTTTTTTTCTTTCTAATAAATTATATATATATATATATATAAAATTTTAAAGATTATATTTGTGCATACCATTAAGCTAGCAACTGTCCAAAGGGTCTCCTACATAAAATAAATTAGGAAAAATTTCTAATGGTTCCGTAAATCCCCTAATTGTACAACTCCTAAAATAAAAATTAAATAAATTCTATTTCTCCTAATTTGCTCATAATTACTACAATTAAATTAATAATTAATAAAAAAATACGGATTTTAGGATTTGGGGTTTTACATCCTACCCAACTTATAAAAATTTTGTTCTCGAAATTAAAACTAAGCTACAGTAGAAAGTCAAGGATGGTATAAGATTTGTATTGTTTAAAATGCAAGGCTAGGTTTAAATGAGGGGGCGATGTTGCGCGACCAAAATGTAGCACAAGGGAGCCTAATTATAAGTTGCACAAGGTCAGAATGGAAGATGGGCACGTCTAGGATAAGGGTGTGGAATTTGTAGGAAGGCAGTGGGTAGTGTAGTGCTCCAATTATCGAAGCAATGGTAAGGTGCGCTAAGTGGTATAAATATTACAAAATTAAATAAAATACCGTGTTCTATTTCTAATTGGATTCAACTAGCCTTATTCTCACTATCTAAGCCAAGTAGGTCTAATTTTTTTGGGTGAGGGGGTTTACAATCTAGCCAACTTAAAACCTATCTCGTCCTCAAAATTAAAATAAGACATAATTTGTTAATTCCTTCACATTCGCATATAGGGCAAGTCATTAACAATGTCTTCCAAAATTTAAAATATATTCTAATCCATCGCAATCACTTTCAAAATTAAGGTAACCTTTGTTTAATCAAAATTTAACATATTGTAATCTCTTCTTGATTTGTCAAATCATCAACATCCAAATCTAATTCAAATCTATATGACATCACATCAAAATTTTTATTGCAATCTCCAACTGTCATAATCTTCTCTAGAAAATAATTCTAATCACATATTATTCCAAATTTTCACTTAAGAATTTTGTACTCTTCAAAATTTTAAATTCAATTCATATCCTCAATATTTTCAATAGGTAATCCATCAATCAAAATTTAAATTTTAATTAAAATCATCAAATTATATATATATATTTTTTAATTCAATCCACCAATGTTCAAGTCTAAAATTCTATATTTATCCTCAAGGTTTAAATCGATGATTCAATCTTCAACATTCAAACTTTAAAACATGTACTTAAAGTATAAATATTTGGTCCGACATATCAAGATTTTAAAAATTCATTAAATACTCATCATCTTAGTCCTTCTTCTAAAATTCTCCACATTTAAAATTGACTTAATCTCTCAATCTAATCCTACTCGATCACAATCTAAAAGAATTCTTCTCAAGTTTAATAATGTAATTTCTACCTAACTTATAATTTACCCATATTTTATATAAGGCTATACACTTAAGAAAAAAAATATTCCTCAATATTTTGTCATGCTATTCGATCCTCAAAAGTTTGAACACCAATATTTTACCTATGATATGCCCTTAATTATGAAAAATCATCATCAAGTAATACGGTGGGCCTATGGGGTATATCTAGTACTATCTATATATCAAACTTATACCAAGCACGAGGTTTTGTCTTTCCGAAATAAGGGAAGACGGAAAACAATAATAAGGAGTTCAAGGGGGAGGTAATAGAATAGAAGTATAGGGATCAAGGCGTTTAAATAATTCAAATGGAATTGTCAAGGCAGTTGTGGATTAAAATCCTATTTTGGTAATTTCTTATTCACATGCTCGTATCAATACAGTTATGTAACTGATACGATATGCTCAGGCATGCCTAGAGGGCAAGTACATTTGTCTACCAGACACTATATATCTTAATCCATGTAAAGTAGTTATGCGAAGGGCGAACCAAGCGCACCAAGGTTAGCTAGACCTTAATACACTGATTCTGAAATATATTAATGTATGCATCCACTAATACATATATCATGAACAAGCTCGATAAAAGAATAAGTTTGCAAAACTAGGCTATAAAATAGCAGCATAAGTCAAGGTAGTATATGAAATATAAATGCGCTAGATCATGATAAAATAAGGTACAAATAATTCAAGTTCACAAACAAAACAAAAATAAGACTCTACAGTCTCTACAGTTGTAGTACTAATACCTTATCTAAGTTGCTAGTCGACAAAATAGGAGTATGGGCCTTTAAGTTCTATGGTCTTAATAATCACTATCTTCTTATGCAAGTATATAGTTAATGTCATTCAGTTAGACTTCAACAATGAGTCAGGAGGACTATATAACACTAGGTTATAAGGCATACTACCCAACTTAAAAGAATTAAACTAATACTGTGACAGTCTCGAGGGGAATCTACAAAATAACCTTGTTCTTATAAATAAAGCATAAACTCTTATTGGGCTTTACGAGAAAATTATCCTATTATATTATATCGGTAATGGTCACCTTAAGTTTTAATCATAGTGCTCATAGAACATGTGTCAATAGTAAGAATAAAAGAGCTACTGGTTCTTAAGTGAAAAGAGGATATACCTATATTAGGTTATGGATACGAATTACGCGATTTAAAACTAAGGATAATCATCAAGTTACAATCCACAAGAACAACTCAAAACTATCAAATTCTAACTAACAAGCACAACTTTTCAAAGTTTAACATTGACAACTATAATCCTAGCAAACTACATATCCTTATCATAAGAGAATTCATCTGGTCTACAATCAAAAGTGTCAGGTGGCACAAGTTGAAAGGTGAAGAAGAAAAAGCATAATTAGTCATCGCACAAATAGCGAGTGCTTAGGTTGCAGGGAACAAGATAAAAAAAATTAAAAATAGGAAGACTCTAGATAAGATCATGATTTCTTAAGGGGAAGGTAATATGCTAATCTCTGTGCTCAAGGTATGATCGAGGAATTACTATATTCATTCCCCTCGGCTTCCTAGGGTACTGTCTGCTAATATCCAGACAAGAATCTAAAGGTATAGTTCTATAATACTATCTCACTATAAAAGTTAGGGTTGGTCCTAACATTCCACATTGGATTTCTATTTGTTCCTTAATGTTAGGGTAAAACAGTATGGTCAACTTTCTAACTAACTCTAGTAGTGTCTATGCTACTTCTCAAGTCATTCATAATTATATTAAGGGATAATGGTAAACAAGTCTATAGATAAGGGGATGCTAGGGTTTACTGAATATTCTAAACTTAGTGATGTGTCAGTATTCTAGTTTTATTCTTAGTAGGAATGTTACCCTAATTGTCATCCTATCTACAGGGATTCCTATATTTTAGCAGGGCTATACTCAAGGAACTATTAGAGAAGCACATGAATCAAGCAGGATACAATTATGTAATTAGAACAGACTGGAAGGAAGATAAGTCATAGTCAATTATGGATGAGATCCTATATTCTAATCCTATTTACAGGCTTGCTCGGTACAGTAAAGTAACCGAGACAATATGCTCTTGACCTGCATGGGCCACCACTAAAAATATGTTATGCCCCAGTCCCAAAAATATGCCAGCCGTATGAATATGGCACTCCAATATATGGAAACCATAACACACGTACGCTATAATATGAATAACAATTCACCAGTGGTATAAACCATCATAAATCACAGGGTATAATCTAATCTCATCCACAGAAAATCAAATATAATGAATAACCAATATCTATAACCAGATCCCAAAATGAAGTATCTAAAGATGATAGTCGGATGGAAACAAATCCACTGTCGAACTAGAATAAAGAATAAACAAGACAAATATAATATAAATACAACCTCTAATAATCACGAGGCTCGAAGAGAAGACCTCTCGTAATATAAGTAGCCAGTCCGGATCTGCGCTCCTGCAAATACTCATGAACAATATACCTGGAAAGGGACCAGGTCCTCAGAGGGACATAACAAGATACATAAAAGCATGCCATAAAGTAAATACTGTAAAAACTCAAGGGTGACCTAATCATCTAAGTGAAATGTACTTTAAAGATAACCTTGGTACGTATGGGTAGGTGAAAAGTATAAAGCGTAGCGTCAAGCCAGAGGCTATGTATCTGGCATTAGCTGTAAACTGGATGCCAGATGTATATGCTGGTACATCACCGATCATGATAGCGTGCAGCTAGTAACCTCTGCCGGATGTATCGACAAGCATATACTCACATAACCGGGCAACACTGATCCTATACTCGGGCAACACTGAGGCTCACGGCCTCGCAGTTTACTTTGAAACTACGGCAACCAAATTATCTGTCCCATACGCCTACTAATTGTCTTCCCCGCCCAATGTCAATGTATAAGTTGCGAACACGACGTGGATATCTCATACTATAATGCAAGTCTCTAAAGAAATAAATAACTAAGCTAAATACCGTCACACGTACTGCTCATACCGATGGCCAGTCGAGAATGAGGCATACCGATGGCCAGTCGAGAATGAGGCACGCGTCCCTACATGAACTCACTCTATGATATGTAATGATATGTGTCATGGCCTGGGGAGTCATATCAATAACTCCACAACTTTATGTGGGTCCACTAGACACTAGGTCAGACACAAGTCCTAATGTCAGCGCCTTCGTTGACTGCACCCGAGTCTCTCTCGGACGCGCAAAGTTATATAATCTAAAATAATAAACATGCAACTAACAATATAACTAAATTTAAACAGTACAACAAAGGCAAGGTATACTTGCCTGGCAAGAGAGCTGCAAAATGTAACGTCCAGATGTCAACACCAAAAGTCAGAAACTATGACCTCAGAATGAACGTCTCCGGATGCTGAAATAAACATCACCAACATTTCCAAAATAAGCAAAATAGCTAGAACGCACTTCTCTTTCGTCCAATTTGGACACAGGGGCAAAACGGTAATTTCGGGTCAAAGTAGGCTCCACATGTGGGCCACTTTGCACCGAAAAGTGTGCCAAAGGTAACGGTCTCTAAATGGGACAATTTATAGGTCAAATAAACTCTAAATGTCAGTACGAACTCAACGGTACATCCAAGTGTGGATTCCGGTGAGCCAAACACAAATTCTCCCAAAAAGTCAACCGTAGGGCCCGCAAATTGGCGACTTGGTCAACTATCTCAGAATTGTGTAAAACTTGGGTCACAGGACCAACGCGTTACCACGAGTCTAATGCGCAAGTTTCGTCGCATTCCGACGAGCGTGCAGTAAATGCGCAGTGCTTTTGTAAAAGTTGTGACACGAGAAATCTTCTGCGGATACGGGCTGATTCTGACGCGCATATGCGTCCAAATCAGTTTCTGTGAAATCTCACACGTTCGGGTACACTGTGCTCACCTTTTGGTATACTTGGTATACGGCGGGGCGGTCCCGTTTTGCGGGGCGCGCTCCGTTTTGCAGTTTTTGGAAATCTGAAAAAGTGGGTTTTTGGGGTTTTCTAACTTATTTAATTCTACATACAGTAGTTAATAAATTAATATAAATAACAAAAATTGAACTAGGTCAAGTGTTCTCCGTATACCAAAAAGAAAAATCAAATTCTGATATTTGTGGTGGGAGATATGAATCCGAGAACATAGGTAGTCACCGCAGTTTTCTGCAATACCCAAAAGTAATTTTTTTGTCAACTTGGACGCTGTTTTCGTCTAGGTTTTCGCGTTGTTCGAGGTCAACTATCATACAGATATTGAAGAGGGTTAAGTGTTGAACGTACCGGTAAAGACGGGGTTGAGTTTGATCGAGCGATGGCACGAAAAACGGAGCAGAAACACAAGTACGTTGCAGTGTATCCGATGTCGCAGCATGCGGGCGTGCGGTGGTCGCGGCGACGGCTCCTGTCACGCCCCAGTCCCAAAATGTCGAGGGACTGGACACATGTCAATGGCCAGCAGTACGCACCGATGGACAAACCCAATTTAATGGATCCATCGGGGCATACTTAAGCTGTATTACAATAGTCAGGGTTTACTATTCTCATCCACAGAATGAATATATCAATATCAACAAAAGAAAATATAAACAACCTCATCAATTCTCAAGTAAATAAATTGGGGAACAACCCGATTACAAATCTGATACAACTGACAAGATACAAGAATAAAGATATCAACAACAAAACTGAGTATAGAAATAGTGTATACTCAGAAGATACCCACAGAGATCACTCGACTGCTGGATCTGGTACTGCTCCAGTGTCTACTCCTGCTCCTGCTAATGCTCCTGTCCTGTATATCTCTGGGTCAAACTCGTCTGCTAATCCTGGGGACATAATCTGGATCCAGGTCCTCAGGGGACATATCAAGGTACAAGAAAGCTCAAGCCAAAATAAATACAGTGCAGCAAATAATGAAACAATAAGGTAAACTATATAACCATCTATGTGAAATGCAAGTTGAGAGCATCACTAGAACTTAGGCTGATACCACTACAAGCTCTGTGTCTGGAAGCCGGTAGCAGTATTTACTATGAGTTTTACTATGTGTTTACTATGGATTATATATATATATAATCAGCCTATAGCCTGCGTGTCTCTCCCCACCCAATGTAACCACACGTCTCATGTCCATGTCACGTGAGATCATAACTAATGCAGTAAGTCATAATGAGATCTAAGAATATAATGTCTAAGTCATGTAACATGTTTCCTATACAGAATCACCATGAATATCTCAGAAAGATTTTGTCTCATGAATAGTGTCAAGTGTCCTGGGTTATGATGTACTTGATAAGACAAGTACGAGAATGTAAAGGGGTCACGATATCCATGTCTAGATGACATTACACAATACTGCGTACGGTGTTGGCATCCGACTATTAATCGGACGCTAAGTAAGTCACACGGTCCTAGGTCAAGTATGCACAATTATATATATATAGTCAAAGGAATAAATAACAAGAACTGCAAGTTTGGCAAGGTACACTTGCCTGTGGTTCTGGCTCCAACTGTGAAATCTCCAGGAACGTCTTCGGATGCTGAACAAATATCACCATTAGATCCAGAAAATATCAATCAGCTAAAAGTGCTTGTCCTTGAGTCAAAATTGGAGACAAGGGCAAAAATTGCAATTTTGGGTCAAAACGGGGTCCACATGTGGGCCCGCTTTGCACCAAAAAATGTGTCAGGGTCAAACGTCTCCAAATTCGTCCAACTTAGTGTCAACAAGTCAGGAACGATGATCCGAACCCAACGAAACTTCCAGAATTGGATTCCGATGATCCGGTCACAAAATAATCCGTCAAGTGGAGCCTGTGGGGCCCACGACACGTGATTTTGTCAACGTTCTCAGAATCGAACCAAACTTGGGTCACAGGACCAGCGTATCACTACGAGTCTGATGGCGCAAGTTTCGTTTCGATCCGACGTGTATACACAAAGTTACGATGCATTCCAGAACTGACGGATACGGAACGGTGTCCGCGGATACGCGTTGATTCCGGTGTGCACGCACATCCGAATCGACTTCTGTAAAATCCTACACGTCCGTATCAACGGTGCGCACGTATCGGTGAAGATCGCGCTCGACCAAGTCGTCCCGTTTGGCAGGACATACCCAGTTCCGGGGTGAATCAGGGCGTTATTTTTCCTATTTTTGGATCGCGGTTCGCGATCGCCACAGGACGCGATGCACCGAGCGGGTTGCACGGGCACCGAGAGGGTCACACAGGGTTCACGATACAACAGACGGAATCAAAAATGGGTAAACGAGTAGAGAAAAACGGGTACCTGAACAGGGCTCGAGAAACTGAAGTTTCTCGTGTCCGCGTCATGTCCGAGTCGGTTCACCCTAGGGTTAGGGTTAGGGCTGCTGTTGGCCGGAGGCGGCGGCTCGGGGCTGGCCGGAGGGAGACAGGGGAAGCGGAGGAGGTCGAGGGCGGCGGTGCGCCGGAGCGAGCGGGGGACGGCGGCGCAGGGCTCGGGCGAGGCGGCGAGTGGCCGGAGCTGCTGTTGCTGCGGCTGGGGCTCGTGGCCGAGTGGGGGAGGAGGAAGGAGGAGGAGAGGGAGACCGGGGGCAGTGTGGCGGCGGGAGGCAGCGAGGTCTGGGGCGGGGCGGTACGGCGGATGAGGGAGGAGTCGGCGGGGGATTTGGCCGGAGCTGAGGGGAAAGGGGGGTTTTTTATAGGGAGAGAGGGCGAGGGGTCGGCCGAGCTAGGCGACGGAGGAGGCGGATCGTGGGCCGGGCAGCGCGGAGGGGGCGGCGACGTGGCCGGTCGTGCGGGCGGAGCGGCCGAAAGCACGAGGAGTCGGCGGAGGAAGCGGGCTCGGTTGAGTCGTGCGGGTGACAGGGGAAGCGGGTCGGGTCGGAGCGGGTTACGGGTCTGGCAGACCCGGCCCGACCCGCTAGGGCGGTCGGCCGGTCTGGTCGTGGCGGAGAAGGACGACGAGGTGAGGGGAATGGGGAAAGCTGGAGGAAGCTTGCGGCGGAGGGGATGGCCGGAGCTAGGGCTTGGGCTTGGGGGAGATGAGGGAGGAGGAGAAGTGGAGTAGGGGTTATATAGGGAAGAGCCCGCGGGGAGGAGGCCGGATGAGGCGGAGAGAGGGGGCGACGTCGTGGGGGAAGAGAGGGGTCCTCCGGGTCGGGTTTGTGGGAGATCGGGTCTGGCAGACCCGGCCCGACCCGCCAGGCTGAATACGGGTTTGGGTTTGCAGGTTCGGGTCGCGGGTTTGACCCGGATCCGACCCGCAGCTGAGGGTTTGTTGGGCTGGGCTTGGCTTGGTTGGACTGGGCTTGGGTTGGTTGGGTTGGGCTTGGGTTTAGTTTAAAATAAATAAAAATAAAATAATAAAAAAACAGTTTTGAGGTGATTAAAAATAGGTCCGGGGCCCAATAAATTCCAGAAAAATTACCCTAAGTCCCGTTTTCCATTTTACACCCAAAAATATCATTTTCATAATATTTTAATATTATTTATTATCAATTAAAAATCATTTAATAATTAAAACCCTGAATTTAATTACAGAAAATTCCCAAAAAATTCCAGAAAATTGTGAAAAATCCAAATTTAAAAATTCTTGAAAAATAAGGGGGTTTACAGCTCCGGCGCCCAAGCGACTGTGCGGCGGTCAGGTGCGGCTCGGCGGTCTCGGGGGGAAGATGGAAAATAAATTAGGTTTAGGGTTTGGTCGAATGGAGTAGTCTTTGTAGAAGCATGAAAAATACGCTACAGAATTATCCGCAGTATGCATAAAATCCGCGTAAAGTAGAGTTTTCAGTACTGTGTGGCGTACGACATGACTTCAGAGCTATCAGCGTACAGCAGAGCTTCATCGCTAGTACAGCGTAAAATATAGCTCCTGAACAACCCGTGTAATGCAGTATTTCAGACTGCTTCAGCGTAAAAAGGTGCTATCTCGCCTTTATAGCGTAAAACCCATCTGCTTTTAATGCAGCGGAAAGGTGTACGAGGAACTCTTCATATTCTACGAATGAACCTGTCAGATCATGCAGTGAACCTGACTCCTGACAAAGTGTACTGCACGACTACCCAGACGACGGCTATAATGATAGTTCGGCACAGAGACCCAGACCGTCGTTTAGTGACATTTCCTTGATATAAATTGTTTTTACGCATTCAAGGGAATATGTTGCCTAGTTTTATACAGTCAGACGTGAGCTTTTACGCTCAGCAGAAGACGAAACGAACCGCCACGTCAAAAGCTGCTCTCCGTACAGAGCTCGAGGCACGTCTCTGCAGTTAATACGCGTGATGGGGGCAGATCTCTACATTTAATGTACTAGATTTGGTTCTATTTTTAAAGACAGGGTAAGCCATAATTATGGCTAATATGTCCACATCATCACCTCTGCATATTACGCCATCAGGCTATTTTCAGCTATAGGAGCATGCTGTACGCTATCTCCTTGAAATACGCCGACCTAGCCATTTTCAGCTACAGGAGCACGTCGTATGCTATCTCCTCGAAATACACCAACTCAGGCCATATTTGTATTGGTGTGTGATAAGGCTATTTGGTCTAGAATACACTCAAAACCTTAGTCAAGGAAGGAGGATCGGCTATCTTTTACGCTAGATACCTATCCATGCAGCATCAGGCTTCTACGCCTACTTGGCTTCTACGCCAATCTGACAGTTACTGGGATTCTACGCCTACCTGGCTTCTACGCCAGTTGGACAACTATTTGGCTTCTACGCCATGGTGACAGTCATTGGCTTCTATGCCAACCTTTTCTACGCGAGGGACAGTTACCTACGTGGCTTTCATGCCGTGATCTTCGCAGCAGTTATACGCGTTACCTCATAATAGGACACGCATCACACGCAGATTCAGAAGATCATTTATACGTGGGTGGCAGTTATTATAACCGCTGCATAAAAAGTGCCACACTCTCCACTGTCTGGCTTCTATGCCGACTGGACAGTTACTGTCACTAAACTCTATAAATAGAGACCTCCGTCCACGGAGGTCCAAGGTCGAAAACTTGGAGAATAGAAGTCAGAAGGTCGAAAGGTCAAAAATCTATTCTTGAGAGAGAAGAGCACAGACAGAGAGTAGTGATCGACAATTTTGGCATCGAGCATCCACTCCCTCTTGCAATCTTTAAAGCTATTCAGTCTTCTACGGCACTTCTTCATCATCGTGTGGTCCAAGGGACAAAGTGATCGACTGCAGATCAGACTCCTATAGTAATATTTACCCAGATTAAATTTTGTACTTAACATCCTCGTATAGGATTAATAGTACTTCTTGTTTGTAAACCTAAGAAAGGGTTTCGTATAAACCTAGTTTCATTTCTTTCGTTTATTATCAAACACAAGATGGCGACTCTGCTGGGGACCTCTTTCTTATCTGACGAGAAAGCAATTGCTCAAAACGATGCAGTATCGGTAGGATCAATGAAGAAGACCTTGGTCGTACAATTCGACCAAACCGCCTACGAAGATATGCTTCGAGCAGGGGGTAGCTTTCATTCCCTCTCTGTCCAAGATAACAGAAAACTTCGTAAAGTGTGGATGCCCCGGACATCCCCTACCATTCCTGCGACTCTCTGGTTTCTCCGACCAATAAGGTTGTAGCTTCGTAACCTCCGCGCCCCGCACGTAAAACTCTATCTCCCGTCGGTGACGTGGCAGACAAAACTTCTGGCCACGTCTCAGTGCTAGTCCAGAAGTCTACTCCGTGCTCTGCGTGTAAAACTCTGTCTCTCGTCTGTGACATGACAGACAAAACTTCTGGTTATGCCTCAGTGCTAGTCCAGAAGTCTGCTCCGTGCCCTGCGCATAAAACTCTGTCTCCCGTCTGTGACATGGCAGACAAAACTTCTGGTTATGCCTCAGTGCTAATCCAGAAGTCTGCTCTGCGCTCTGCGCGTAAAACTCAGTCTCCCATCTGTGACGTGGCAGACAAATTTTTTGATAATGCCTCAGCGCATTCATAAATTCCCAACGCTCTCTGCGCGTAAAAATACATCTTTCCTCCGTGGAAAAGCAGATGGGCCCTGCAATCTACGCAAGGAAAAATAAGTGGCGGATCTCTCAACTTCTCGGCCTTTACGCCAGCAAGAAAAGAATCTGCCCGCTCTCCAGATTACGCGAGAAGATGATGGCCGATTGAGGACTTCCTCAGTTTTATGCCAGCCTGGGCAAAATTCCAAATTACGCCAGGAGAAGCCCCTCAGCGTAAAGAAAGCCCGGGTTGTGGATAGATATGCTCCTCATGGATCAAGTGCTACTCATATGGCTGAGCTGCTGTTTATAGGTGGCAGAGAAAGGGTTGGGGTTCCCAATATCCGTATTCCAACTGATGTAAACAGGAGAAACACGCCTTCTTCTTCTTCTGCTGACTTGCGTAATTTCTTGACCCAAAAACGCAAAGACAGGGGTCAAAATCAAGATTTGGAGTCCTTAACTTCCAAGCGTGGGGAGATCCTGCGGGAAAATGAGTCAACATCTATTGTCGTCATGACATATGGGCCACATAAAGATTCTATCTTTATTATCCTGCCTACTCGTGGCAATCAGCATCCAATAGTCTTCGGTCGCATGCACAACAGACCGATTGTACAAGAAAACTCTCACGAGTCCGATACTGGGAAAATGCAAATCCATAGTTATAGCTTGCAAGCTTTAAAGATTATACAAAGCATGGGATATGATTTGAAGTTGAAACATGGCCTCAACTATGAAAAAGGCAGACGAACACCGTTGCATGGTAATCCTTACTGTCAATAAAGTCGTTTTGGGTTGGGGTATACTGCATCTCTTGCAAACTCCAAATTCAAGAGTCTGATCCTGTAATATCAGAGCCAGGTCCTTCTAAATCAACTTCTGTGGGCAAATGCCACGACATGTCTGGGGGTAGTCTACCTCGACAAAATAGGGTAGTATCCAAAGCTGGGGGTAAAATTTCCTCTGAATCCGTAGATGATGCAACGATGACGATCTTCCAGAAAGACCATAAAACTCAGGCAACGGGAGCCAGAAGTCCGAAGAACACTTTCTCATTCAATAAAGATGACATCATTAAAATCTTCAATATATTGATGAAGGAAAACAAACTTCAGCTACCCAACATCAGATAACCTGAGAGGGCTGGCAAAGTCGATGACCCAGATTATTGCTTCTTCCATCGGTACATTCATCACCCTACAAGGGCGTGCTATATACTGAAAAGAAGAATACAGGAGTTGATCAACGCCGAAGTCGTCACTTTGTATTTATAAATGAGGGGACAATCACTGCAAATTGATTTCACTCTGACGTAACAATTTGCTGCCTCAAGAAAATATCGGATGATGAGTCCATAAAGTTTCCACAGTAAATTCTTCGGACATGAGTTCACGTTCATATTACCTCTGAACTATTGTCCAAATATTTCTTCATTTCTCCAGTTGAGTTTGTCATGTTCATATTACCTCTGAACAAACCTTCCTGGTTTGGCTATCGATATCACGTCCACATTACCTTTGATATCGATTGTCATCTCAACTTAACACTTGTACTTAACTCTAAGTACGCCAGTGATGTTAAGTCCACAAAAATTGCCATGTCCATATTATCTCTGAGCAGATATATACCTCCATCCCCAATGGAGTCATAACTCAAAAGTTTGTCATGTTCATATTACCTATGAACAAACTTTCTGAGTTTTTGGCTATCGATTATCACGTCCATATTACCGCTGATATCATTTGTCGTCTCAACTTAACAACCATACTTAATTCTAAGTACGCCAGTGGTGTTAAGTCCACAAAAACTGCCACATCCATATTACCTCTTGTTGTTTGATAAAATAAACGAAAGATATAGAAACGAGATTTTATACGAAAATTCACTCTTTATGTTTACAAACAAGCAGTACAATTAATCCTATACGTGGATGTCGAGTATAATTTTTAATCTGGGTAAATATTGCTATAGGAGTCTGATCTGCAGTCGATCACTTTGACCCTTGGACCACACGATGATGAAGAAGTGCCTTAGAAGACAGAAAGCAGCTTCGAAGGTTGCTGAAGAGAGTGGATGCTCGATGCCAAAGTTGTCGATCACTACTCTTTGCCTGAGCTCTGGATTCTTCTCTCTCAAAGACTCTTTGACTCTCAGTTCCTTGACCCTCAGTTTTTCGACCTCGGTTCTGATACTGGATTTCTCGACCAATTTCCCGACCTTTTTACCTCTGTCAATAGAGGTCTCTATTTATAGAGTTTTAGTGACAGTGACCACTCAGTCGGCGTAGAAACCGAGTAGTGGAAAGTACAGCACCCTTTTATACGATGGTTAAAATAACCGTTGCCCGCGTATAAATGACCTTTTGAATGAGCGTGTGACGCGTGTCCAATTAAGAGACAAGCGTATAACTACTGCGAAGATCACGGCATAAAAGCCACGTAGGTAGTTATCCTTCGCGTGGAAGAGGTTGGCGTAGAAGCCAATAACTGTCACCATAGCGTAGAAGCCAAGTAGGCATAGAAGCTGAGTAGGCGCAGAAGCCGAGTAGGCATAGAGGCCGAGTGGGCGTAGAAGCCGAGTGGGCGTACAAGATAGCTGATCCTCTTATCCTGATTGAGGCCTGAGTTGGCGTAATGTGCCAAAGTGATGATGTGGACATCTTAGCCGAAATTATGGCTTTTGGAGATATAATCAAATCTCTTGCATTAAATGCAAAGATCTGCCCCCATCCTGCTCATTAAATGCAGAGGCATGTCTCAAAGATTTGCCATCATTCTGCGCATTAAATGCAGATACGCGCCTCGAATCCTGTACAAAGAGCAACTGATGACGTGGCAGTCTGTTTGTCTTCTGTGGAGCGTAAGAAGCTCACGTCTGCTTGTGTAAAACTAGGCAGCGTATTCCCTTATATGCATAAAAGTAGTTTACGCAAAGGGGATGTCACTAAACAATAGTTCGGTGATATTTAATCAAATCTCCTGTATTAAATGTAGAGATCCGCCATTATCCTGCGTACTAAATATAGAGGCATATTTTGAAGGTCTGCCACCCTTTTGCGCATTAAATGCAGAGATGTGCCTCGAGTTCTGTCATCACTCTGTGCATTTAAATGCAGAGACGTGCCTCGAGTTCTGTCATCACTCTGCGCATTAAATGCAGAGACGTGCCTCGAGTTCTGTCATCACTCTGTGCATTAAATACAGAGACGTGCCTCGAGCTCTGTACGAAGAGCAGCTTTTGACATGGCAACCTGTTTGTCTTCTGCGAAGCGTAAGAAGCTCATGTCTGCCTGTGTAAAACTAGGCAGCATATTCCTTTGTATGCATAAAATCGGTTTACGCCAAGGAAATGGCAGTAAATGACAGCCTGGGTTGCAATACCGCGCCATCATTATAGCCGTCGCCTGGGTAGTCGTGCGGTACTCTTTGTCAGGAGTCCAGACGTCAGGTTCACTACATGATTTGACAGGTTTATTTCGAAGAATATTAAGCGTTTCTCGTACACTTCAATGCTGCATTAAAGCGAATGATTTTTATGCCATAAAGGCGATGTAGCACCCTTTTTACGCTGAAGCATCCTGGACATACTGTATTATGCGGATGGTCCTTGAGCTTATATTTTACGCTGTGCTCAGTGAAAAAGCTCTGTTGCACGTTGATGGCTCTGAAGTCATCTTTTTACGCTGCCCAGTATCAACATGCTGCGTATGGCTATCCAGCGTATTTTTTATGCTTCTACAAGACCCCCTTCAAAGATTTTAAATTCCTCGTAATTTGAAACGCTTTGAATGAAGCATGAAACGGTCAAGTCTGATACGTCCTTCAAGGCTGACTTTATGGCAGAGTTATTGGGGATCCGTTGGGATTCGGAGGGCTCTCTCTTGCCTATAAAAGGCTGAGGAGTTAACCTGTTCTTTTCATATTTCCTTCACCACACAGAGATGATCGCCGGAGTTCATCGGGTCAACTTGAGGAAGAAGAAGATCATGTTCTTCCAGCATGTAATGAGTCAAAAAAGACGGCGTCTTTGAGCAAATATCCTCTGTAACGATGGATCATGGAAGGATATCATAGCTTCCTTATCCTGATACTTTCGTGGACCAGAGCAGAAACTAGCTCTGTCCCCGAGTATTGAGTTGGGTAAAATACCTTAACTCAATCTGTCATGGCGTACGGAGGATGGCTCTGTGCTGTATCCTCCCGCCATTAATCATTTTCTTGTTAGTCGGTTGCGGAAACCGACTAACTGCTGGAGAAGATGGATGAAGAAGTCCACCAATGCGAGAACCTGGCAGAACAGACTCTGGGGGTGGCCTTCCGACGACGACGAGGAAATCCTTTGTAGACGGGATTTCCCTCATATATAATCATGAAAATAAAGAAAATCATCTTCTTCTGTGCATATGATTATTTCGCCATATACTTTGCTGTGAAGTCTGAATATGTGTAGCTTCGACACGTCTGGTAACTTTATGCCGACTCTGATAGAAAGAGTGCTAGGTTCCATCCTATTTTTTACGCACAACTAAGGATGCGCAGAAAGCCGCTTAACATTCGAGTATTCGAGCTGTCCTGCTGTTAGGAATGAGGAACCGCGTAGAATTTTGAACTGTCACTTCTGATAAACAGAATTCTTGTTCAGACCATCATCTTCAAGAATGATTTCTCAAAAATCCTTTGGAACAGGGCGAGAAATTGATGTCAAAAACTGAGTCGCCATCTTGAATTTGTAGATGAAATATTCAGACTGGATTCTGGATGAACCTCCAATCGACCCATAGAGAAGAGTAATTTTCAATGTTGAACTCTGTATGCTTCTGGTACTTGGGATATTTTGAGGTCAAGAAGGAGTATCTTCTGTGTGAACTCTTGTAATTGACCGCCTTGAGAATTGTTCAGATGTACGCGTACGCTGGCCTGCGTATTTTTTTAGATATGCGGAAAGTCATCGATCTGTAATTGTAGATGAGCATAAAATCATAAGTTCGTAGCCTCTCGAGCGTAAAAGCTGCTGAGCATGAGAGCATCCGGACGTAGAAACTGTAGATTTGTAGCTTCTGAAAAGAGAATCATCCGAGAGTGAAGTCGTGAATTTGTTGCCTCTGAGCGTAAAAGCCACCGAGCGTGAAATCATAGATTTGTAGCTGCTGAGCGTGAAGTCGTAGGTTTGTAGCCTCTCGAGCGTAAAAGCTACCGAGAATAAAAGCATCCGGGCGTAAAACCATAGACTTATAGCTTGTGAGCGTAAAACCGTAGATCTGTAGCTGTTGAGCGTAGAAAGCTCCTTAGCGTAAAAACCATAAATCTGCTTTGCACGAAAACTTTTCGAATTCGCTGACTGTCCGCCTTCTCTGAGTAATAGGCTGATGTAGTCCCCAATCATAAACGAATATTAAATGTGAGATTTGGTTCGGGATTTGAGGAGTCCATCCGAACTCTATATATACCCCAAGTTTTTGAGAGAAAAACTTTTCATCCGTCTTCTGCGAAAGAAAGCCTTGACTTTTCGAGTTCTTTTTCGTTTCTTCTCTAAGCCTTCAAAGTTTTCAGTAATGGCCCCGAAATAACTCCCTCCTCTAAGGAAAAGAATGTTGATTCTTCTTCTCGCTCTTCTGCTTAAGCGAGAGCGACTTCGGTCAGGCAAGGCGAACTTCATTCTGAACGAAGTGTCCCGCCGACGAGCAGTGCACCCGGCCTTAAAGGTAGAGCTTTTGGGACAAAAAAAAAGAACGACTGAAAATCCTTCGCACACGTTGTACGTGAACGCGCTAGGTCATCTTCTGTGCTGATAGCCTCTTCGAGGAAGATGATGCACAGAGACGTTTCATCTTTTACGCCCACATTTCTAATGTGTCAGCGTAAAAACTCCATATTTTCGCAGTCGGGCGTAAAAGCTTTGACTGTCAAAACTTGGCGTATACTATAAAATTTGAGTGTTACGCTTTCGGCATAATAACCCAACTTTTGACAGTCTGGCGTAAAACACAGACTGAATACTGCCAACCTTGAATTTTACGTCTAGGAAATGGATTCCGGCGTAATGATCAAGTTTTTACAGTCTTGGCGTAAAGCACAGACTGTTGATTTTTGGCGTATGCTGCAAGATCTGTAATGCCTAATTATAGGAACTGATATGTTTTTCTTGCACTCTTGCAGTTAACTTGCATGCGTCTCCGCTAGCCGATGTGATGGGTTCTGCCGCCGGGATGCTGCATTCCAACTATCTGGAGGATTTATCGCACGTGACATTTCCTATCTCCGGGCCCCAGTACCCTGAAGGAAGGGAAATTTTGATATCGGCTCGGGGCGAGCGAACGCTGCTGAACATGATTAATGGAGAGCCCCTGACGTACATAGATTGGGACCAATATATAAAGCCGGCTTTTCTCTTCGGGGACATGATTGACAAGTAGTCCCAGACGAAGCCCAAGAAAGAACTCTGGATTTTCCCTGCCGGGGACTTGGTCCTGTATCTGCCCAAGATGCTGAGAGACTATCCCATCTCGGCATTCTTCCATGCTACATATCCCAGGAGGATGTCATGGACGCTGACTCCCGATCTTCATGGCCGAACGGGGAAGATATTTCATCTGAAAGGAGCTGACCAGGGGTCATTTGTCAGCCGCCCTTCCGGCTCTGTGATGCCGTTCAGGGGACTGTACCCGGGCAGTGACCCGAGTGAAGACAGCTTGGTGCTCCAGCCGGTGCAACTACCGACTTTCTATAATGATTTCATGGGGTACGGGGGAGTATACCCCAAGGTGAATCCTCGGTGCAATGGGTGGATCACCCCAACAAATCTTCGATGGGCTCGCTTAGCTGACTGGGCCCTGAAGCATTTTCAGACAGAGCTGGAGAGCATTGGTCTGTTTGCAGCTGTGAGCGTTACCAGTGTTGGTTTACCTCCGAACCCCAACCTGTTTCTGGCACTGATGGAGCGATATATTTCGCTTACCGGGACTTTCGCCACTCCACTGGGGGAGTTAGGATTGGCCCTCCACGAGATGGCAGAGATCTCGAGACTGCCGATGGGGGATACTCCTTTTGAAGAGTATGTTTCTACGAACCGGGAGTTGGGGGATTCAGACCCTCGGGTAGTGGCCGTGTACCAGGAGATGATATGCCACTACCTCGCTTGCACCACTTTTTATGGCGAGCCTTCAGATTTGGCTCACATCAATAAATGGGCGTCCTACCTCTTCTTTCACCGGGCCAGAAATGCTAAGCCGGAGAAGGTCTTGGATAGCAAGGATCAACCTTTGAATCTTCTGAGCATGCTTACTGCTCAGGTAGTCGACGATCTTATGGAGGATACTGGGGCTCCGGACCAGATTCTCGACGAAGGGATACAGAAATATCCCGCAGGCACTAAGGCCTACAGCTATTTGAGGCATTGCCGCAGGCCTCTGTCCAAGGAAGCTCAACTGGCTGGCTTTCTCTCCATATGGCTGTGCCGACTGGTGGTACCCGACATCGCCTCTGCGGATCGTATTCACCGCAACACGCTATGGCCTGTAGTGCGTCTGGTGTTCGGGACAAGACTGGGCTTGCTTCCTGCCATGGTGTGTCGTATACAAGCTGGCCTGAGGGCCATGACTGACGGTCTACTCGCCGATGAAACTCGGCATGATAGCTTTCCCAGGGTAGAATTACCATACCTGTATTTGATGGGATGGTTAATTCTCCATAACCCCAGGGTTATGTCTCCCAGCTCTGGCAGTAGTTCGGGGGGTTGTTTCTTGTTGAACTACAAGAATTCCTCCTAGAACGTAACTACAGTTTTAGACTGTCGGCGGGTACTGAACTTCAGTCACAGCTAGAAGCTTTTCTGTACTGTCCCCTATGTACATCTCAACCAACAGGGGATCAGACTTCAGGATGTAGGCGATGGGCAGACCATTCTTTCTTCTGAGGCTTTTAATTGGTTGGTCTGCATTAGACCTTCCTATTTACTATACAGAAGTGAAGATCATTGCTTCTTGGAGCCCTACCTGCCTAGTCGGTTCGCCAGGCAATTCGGGTACGACTAGTTGCACGTGGGCAATGTCGTCACCAGCTTCAGGTCCAGGGGTGGACTCATTGATGGAGCGAGAGGATGGCGATACTTCATCATGGGTTGCATTGAAGCAACTTTTACTGTGCCCGTAATTTCACTCTCCACGGATCTGTGCATTCTCTATTCGTATGCCCAGTTCTACGTGGCAACCAACACCTTCCATCGCAATTTTGATATGCATAAAAGTTTTAGGATGCCCTCTTCCAAGCCTGGGGGAAGAGTCAAAATCCCCTCAGTTTTTTCTAACGAGGGTGAAGAGTCCGTTACTCCGGATGAGCCTCTGTTGTCGGTACCGAGGGGTGAAATACCTCTGCCTGCAGGGGCTCTGGTAATTTCTGGGAAGCGAAGCGCTCCTGCTTCGAAGGAGACTTTCCCTCGCAAGAGGCAGAAGAAGACGGTTACTCATCCTCTCCGAATTCCTGGTAATGAGGCTCCTAGAATTGAGCCAGCATCTCCCCCTGTTGGGGATGATTCTTTGATTGGAGGTTCCTCGCCTTTTAGAGAGGGACCCTCTAATGTTTCGGCTGGCGGTACCGGAGAATTCCTGCTGGAGGTTGCTATCGCTGCTACCGCTTCAGGTAGTGGAACTAGATCGCCTTCGGGGCCGAGCCGAACAAGGATATCTTTATCTGGGTTAGCATCGGAAGAAACCCCTGCCGTGTCTGTAGGTGCATCCAGCGAGATTCTACCTGATGAACCTCGGCTGGAACTTGATGAGGGCCTGGAAGAATATTTGCCAGTGTCGGTTGACACACCACCTTCTCCAGGTATGACAGCTTGCCTAGCATCATTAAGAAATAATTTAGCTGTACTGGCCGCAGACGCGAATATACACCATCGGCCATGGGTAAACGTCATCTTTACGCCTCTTTTTAGAAAAGTCAACATCATTTCGATGTTAACTTCCTTTTGTCTTCTTTTCAGGGGAAGACATCTTCGGGGAGGGCAGTGTAGATGCGCCCTTTGGCTCTGTGTCAGGTCCTGGCGGCGACACGGAGGTGCCTGACTTTGAAGAGGATACACTTTCGGGTGCCGGCTTGCCCGTCGAAGAGATTCTGATATCTCAAAAGGAGGACGAGCCTGTCATTGCGACAATGCCTCCTTTGAGTACGTCGGTCACTTTGTCCGATGTTGGCGCTTCTTCTTTTGTTGCACCACCTGTTGAGGCGATGGCTGTGGCAACATCGTCTGCGGTCATTCATGGAGAGAGGTTCGCCAATATCGCAGCCACTCCCAGCGTTCATTCAGATCTGGCTATGCTGACTGAGCAGTATATTGGTATCTTCTACACCACTATAAAAATATTGATATCAATGGTGTTGGAGAAGAATCTGAGCTTTGAGTCTCTGAGGAGGTCCTCTCAGTTTGTGATAGTGCCGATCAGAGAATACGATGACATTGGGGTAGCTGACACTCTGGAGGAGATAGTTAATG
Source organism: Iris macrosiphon (assembly GCA_036927795.1). Lineage (NCBI taxonomy): Eukaryota > Viridiplantae > Streptophyta > Magnoliopsida > Asparagales > Iridaceae > Iris > Iris macrosiphon. The sequence continues at coordinate 75,848,803 of JAYESA010000002.1, read as the reverse complement.
GTTTGGAGGCACCCATTAACGAATATCAGCAGCTATCTCAAGGCAGCATTGACGACCTGGTCCAGGCTAGGTTCAACTTCTTGACTACAGAGCTTGCTGGGCAACTGGAATCTATGGACAAATCCGTCCAGGAACAGCAACAGGAGATGGATCAGGAGCGTGCCCAACTAGAGTACGTCATTCCTCAGCTGACTTAGTGCGAACTCGACTATGAGGAAGTGACAGCAAGGGTCCGCAGATTGAGAGATAAACTCACTCAAGCAGAGGAACTGGCTGTCTCTTTGTCGGCAACTCGAGATGTACTGACGAATCAGAAGGAGACCGCCCAGCAGAATCTGACGCAAGCGGGTATTGTTCGTGCGGGTTTCGTACGTACTCGGTCTGAGCTATCCGCTCTGAATAATGATGCAGCAAGGTTGGAGCGTGCTCGTGCTGACGTCTTAAACTCCAGGGATGAGAGGATGGCTGCTCTGGCACTGCAGATTCGCGACCTAACTGCTCCTCCCAAATGATGTACTTTTTTTTTGCTTTCCAATATAATTTTGCTCTTTTTTATGAATAATAAAGAGGCTTTCATCTGACTTTGTGGACCCATCATTTTGGAATATAAATGACAGGTTTGGGTGAAAGTGATATCATAGGTAATATGGACTTGATATACTCTCGGTAAGATTTAGTAGGACATATCTATTCAGAGGTTATATGGACATGATAGAATACGCTTCAACTAAAATTTGTACACAAAACACTATCAGAGGTAATATGGACGTGATAGGTCTTGAAGTTCCAAATTAGTTAAACATATCTATTCAGAGGTTAAATGGACATGATAGAATACGATCCAACTAGTTTCGTTTTGGAAGTAGTTTTGTCAGAATAAGATTTTTGCCATATTCTACTTGAGCAGAGGAGGTTAAGCATAGTACCTCTTCAGGAATTTGCCATTGATAGGAGCCATTAACAAGTCTCCATTAGGCTTGGCTAACCTGTAAGTGCCGTTTGAGAACGTCGTCTCGATCACATAAGGGCCTTCCCATTTGGCTAGAATTTGCCCTTACTCCTGTGAGTAAGAATCATCGGCCTTCTCACAGCTAAAACTAGCTCGCCAACTTTGAACACTCTTTCCTTTACTTTTTGATTAAAAGCTCTGGAAATGCGTGCTTGGTAGAACGCGATGCGCTGTTGAGCTTGGAGGCATTTCTCGTCTAATCCTTCTAGCTCTTGAAGCCTTAATAGGTCATTCTTTTCTTGAGTCAACTCATTAGCCACGACTATCCTGAGTGACGGAATTTGGATCTCGATGGGGGAGAACTACTTCGCTCCCGTAAACTAATGAGAATGGGGTGCAACCTGTCGGTGCTCGTACCGTTGTGCGGTATGCCCAGAGACATTCTCCCAGCTTATTATTCCAGTCTCTCTTGTTCGAAGAGATAAACTTTTTCAAGAGCTTGATAATGGTTTTGTTGAAAGCTTCCGCCAAACCATTAGCAGCAGGATTATATGCCGTAGAGGCCACATTTTGTATCCGATTTTTATCGCAAAATTGATGAAATGCTTGGCTGATGAATTGAGGCCCACTGTCATAAATTATCCTTCGGGGTATCTCGAAGCGATAAATAATGTGATGCTTGATGAAGCTGATCACATTAGATGCCTTCACCTCAGTAAGAGGGATCGCCTCTGCCCATTTGGAGAAATAATTCGTGATGGCCAGTATGAACCGGTGACCTCTGGAAGAAGACGGGTGAATAGGACCAATAATATCCATACCCCATGCTTCGAAAGGCCAGGACGCAACCGTAGGATATAGATATTCAGGAGGTTGATGTATAAAGTCTGTATGGACCTGACAGGCTCTGCATTATCTTGCATACTTTATTGCATCTGTGATCATAGTCGGCCAGTAATAGCCCATTCTCCTGATGCCATCCTGTAGCTTAGGACCGGGTTGATGCGCTCCGCATACGCCGTCGTGAGCTTCACGGATAATCAGCTGTGCTTCATCACCAGAGAGACATCGTAATAATAGTTTGTCATAAGACCGGCGATATAGACATTGTGAAGATGCGTCAAAATAGAATCGCAATGATCGTCTTTTGACGGATACTACTTCTTTAGGATCCTCCGACAAGATTTCGTATGCTACAAAATCTATAAAGGGACTCCTCCAGTCTCTTCTGGGAAGATCTGTGTTCATAGCGTAGCTGTGTTCTATGTGAAAGTTATTTTTCACATAGAATAAATCTCTGTTAAGGAGGATTACTGAATCCTGCCTTCTTATAGGAGTAGCTAAATCTGCAGCTAGACTGGCTAGGGCATCAGCTTCCAGATTTCGAGATCGAGGTACATGCTCTAGGAAGAATCCTTTGAATGTCATGGCTATCTCGACCGTTGCTCGGTGATAGGGGATGAGGTCTGGATTTCGGACTTCATATATTCCTCTGACTTGATTGACGATCAGCAGAGAATCACCGAAAGCTTCCAAAGATTCGACGCCCAATTCTTTAGCGACTTGGAACCCGATTAGTAGAGCGTTATACTCCGCCACATTATTGGAATAGGGCTCGCTAAGAGAATATGCTCGATAGATGACGAGTTTATCAGGAGTAACCAGGATAATCCCTACTCCCGAAACCATATTTCCCCTAGGACCAGTCCTAGAGGCACCATCGAAGAATACTTGCTATGCATCGCTTTCCAATTGCGGAATTACATTCTGCAACTTCATCAGGAATATCCTCGTATAGTTTGGAGGCCTCCGGGATCGGATGAGCAGCTAAGAAATTAGCCAATGCTTGGCCTTTGATGGACTTCTGAGGGACGTACACCATGTCATACGGTGTTAATAATATCGCCCAAGTCGCGAGTCTGGAATTAAGAACACTTGGCTTGTTCATCAGTACCCGAAGAGGATTGATCCTAGAGATGATATGAATAGTCTGGCCCTTGACATAGTGTCACGTTTTCTGGATAGCGAACATCAGAGCCAGGCATTCTTTCTCCACTGGATTATACCGGTGTTCGGCTCCGATCATCATCCTGCTGAGGTAGTAGATAGCCTGTTCGTGACCCATATCGTTCTTTTGTGCGAGAAGAGCTCCCAGAGAATGATCCATCGCTCGAACATACAGCACGAATGGTCTTCCTATGACGGGAGGCACCAGAACTGACGGGCTAGTGAGGTAGCATTTTATATCATTAAACGCTTGCTGACAGGCTTCGTCCCATATGAAGGATACACCTTTCTTCATGAGACGAGAAAAGGGCTGACATCTCCCAGAGAGGTTGGATATGAATCTCCGGATATAAGCCAGACGACCTTGAAATCCCCTGAGTTCCCTCAGATTACGGGGCAGTCGCATTTCTAAGATGGCCTTGACTTTATCAGGGTCTACTTGAATGCCTTTGGCGGTAATGACAAATCCCAGGAATTTGCCATTAGATACACCCAGAAAGGACTTTGTGGGATTCATTTTGAGTTGATGTTGGCGCATTAACTCAAAATACTGTCTTCAAGTCTTGGATGTGATTATCCTTGAGGCAGCTTTTGACAGCTATATCGTCCACGTAACACTCCACTGTTTTGCGTAAATGCTCATGGAATATGTTACTCATAGCCCGTTGGTACGTAGCCTCGGCATTCTTCAATCCGAAGGGTATGACCGTATAGCAATATACCCCCAATGGTGTCCGAAAGGCAGTTTGCTTCTCGTCTTCAGGATGCATCTTGATTTGATTGTATCATGAAAATCTGTCCATGAAAGACACACGTTCAAAACGGCATGTATTGTCAATCATGACGTCTGTGATGGGAAGAGGAAACTCATCCTTGGGGCAGGCTGCATTCAGATTTTGGTAATCGATGCAGACACGTACTTTCCCATTTTTCTTTATGATCGGGACAACATTGGCGACCCAGTCGGGATATTGTTCTTCCCTGATGAAACCACATGCTATCAACTTCTTGATTTCAGCTTCAATGGCGTCTATCATATCCGGGCGGAACCGGCATTGGTGCTGCTTCACAGGCTTCGAATCAGGCAATATATTGAGCTTATGAGTAGCCACCTTTGGATCAAGGCCTGGCATGTCCTCATAATTCTACGCAAAGACGTCGATATATTCTTTTATCAGCTGGATAACTTCTTCCCTTTCTGCTTCGGAAAGATTGTTACTGATAAATATCGGCTTTGGCGAAAGTTCATCCCCAACGTCAATCTGGATAACTTTATCTTTAGTGGGAGGTTCTCTCTGCTCGAAGCAGAATTCCCATTGTGTATCCATTTGCTGAGCACAAGCGTCATTCTCAAACAGTTCATATTCTTGTTCGTCTGCTTCGAAGGAATCCGTCACTACCATATTTACTGAGAATGTTCGTTCGAGAGCATGAGATGAGTCGGAGGGCGCTGAGCCATTTTGAGAAGAGGAAAAGATATCCTCGTTTGACTCAATAGTTGCAAGGGAGGTGGTATATCCCAACCCGAAATGAGTTTGTTGATAGTAGGGATCGCCGTACAGTGGCATTCGTCTGCCTTTCCCGTAGTTGAGACCTGGTTCCAGCTTCAAGTTATAACCCATACTTTGGATGATCTTCAAAGCTTGCGGGTTGTATCTGTGAACCTGCATTTTACCGACATTTTCATCGGAAGAATCTTCTTGCATAGTCGGTTCATTATGCATGTGGCCGAAGACTATTGAATGCTGATTGCTACAAGTAGGCGGGACAATGGAGATAGAATCCTCATGCGGTCTATATATCGTGGTGACATTGGATGATGACGCCACTTCCCACATATACGGATGATAGGAATCTATAGCTTCCAAGGATTTTTGCGCTATAGGTTCTATATCGTCATGGGAAGAGGATTCCTGATTCGAAATTTGAGCATCAATATACTGGAAAAGAGGATGTTTATTATCATCTGAAACTTCATTCCCAGTTGCATTTACATCAATCGGCTGCCTGCTGCGCCGAAGGTTGATGACCAAGGATAGAGGCTTCTGGTTCAAAGTGATCACTAGAGGATCACCCCCTTTTCCTGACCTAGTTTTGTTCAGGTGGATAGCCATAGGCTCTATGGCTTTTGGACGAGTAGTCCGTCCTTTCACCTTGATTGACAGAGGTTGCTCGGCAGAGGGTTCTTCTGGCTCCCGGTGGGATTCCTTCTCTGCTTTGACTGACACCTCTTCCGTGTAGTCTTGAGAGTACAACACGGCATTAGAGTAGTAGGATTCTACTCTTTTAAACGGGTTCAGGTCAGCAAACTCCGTTTGTACTGTTCCTTGGGCGTCTACATATTTAAAGCATTAATGTAGAGTCGAAGGAACGATGTTGTGGTCGTGGATCCAAGATCTGCCCAGCAGAATATTGTAGGATACCTCAGAATCAATAACATAACATAACATGTAGCCACTGATCTGAGGTCGCCAATCTGGATCCTCAGGCAAATTTTCCCCAACGACTTACTTTTCCTGGCGTTGAAACCCACGATTGTAGTGGTGGTGTAAGCTAATTTGCTGGTAGGAATCCTCAGCGGTCTAAGCAGACTATGAAAAATGATGCTGATTGATGATCCCGGATCTATGTGAATCCGGTCGACCTCCATGGAGCCGACGTACCCAGTATAATAGAGGGGTCTGTCATGCTTATTATGTTTTAACAGCATGTCATCTTGAGTAAAAGTGATATTCGGGACCACCTCCATCACACTGTGGCATTCAGGGCATGCCACTAGTTCTTCGTCAGGTGACTTGAGCTGGGTCAAGTATGCATCCGCCTGCATCAATGCTTCACTCAGGGCTTGACGAGTTTCTTAAGAGAGCCTGAGTAGTTCGAAGATGGATAACCTGGCTGGTGTATTAGCCAATTGGGCCAGGATGTCGAAGTTGTACGGCTTCTCTAAACCTTTGTTTCGAATGTTTTTCATAGGTTTATCGAAACATACTTCCTTTTGCTTCCCTTTGTCCGCCAAAGTATTTTGGTTCTGAAGGCAGATTTTGGTTCTGAAGGCTTGGCAGCTGAAGCGTCTGCCGGTGCATCTTTCTGATTTGCTCCATAGTCCTGGAGGTAAGCTTTCCCTGAATGGGTTCCAGTAGCCAAAACCTCATTTTCTGATGCCGAGTGTACCATAATCATGTGACACGGTTTACGTTTCAAGTTTTTCTTAGACTTAGCCTTAGCAGCTTGAGTCTCATTCTCGATCTCCGATACCAGGTCTGGATGAACCCACATAATCTCGCCTCGCTGGGTAGTTAGGGGTAGCAGGTCATGATTTTGACCCCTAGCCGGAGGAAGATTAACGATGTTCATCATTGTCCGGAAAATAGGTGTAACACCGTCCGGGACTTCTTGGGGAGGCAGATTGCCAAATTGTAGAGAGATCATGTTGGTCGTGACCGTCTTCTCGCTGTTGTGCAGAGTGATGGCCTTAGCATCGATCAGCTCCTGGATCTTCCTTTTCAGTACATAACACGCTTTTGTAGGGTGGTGTACGTATCTTTGAAAGATGCAGTACTTGGGGTTGTTAGTACTGCCGATATCATTAGGCTGCTTCTCCTCAGGAAGGGTAATCTTGCCGCTTTTGATGAGACACTCGAATATGCTCGGAATATCGTCGTCGTCGAAAGAGTATACTTCAATGGGCCTAGAAGTCCCAGGTTTTGTCTGCGTGGTTGCCGCAGTCTTTTGTCTGGATGTGTTGATTGCCAGAGCTTCTTTTCCTTTGGCACCACGAGGATGGTCGCTGTTGGGGGATGACCTCTTGCCCCTATCGGAGGTAGAGATCATGATGCCATTATCACGCACCTTCCGACTGTTGTCCTCGGCGGCTACCACTAAGATGATGAACGAGGGCCAATCATGGAACTGATATGGTCCAATGAATACCGAGATCACGGAAAGAAGGTTCTTCCTGCAAATGTCGACCAATGCCGAGTCTGGAACTCCGGGAGGCATTTGCAAAGTGGCTTGACAAAAATATTCGATGAAGGTACGAACGTCCTCTTTTTCCTTCTACTTTACTTCTATGAGAGAGGACATAGACATGTCCATCCCTCCCTTGTAGAATCGTACGAAGAATAAATCCATGAAGTCGTCGAAGAAAGTAATGCAGTTGTCCGCCAGGCTGCGGTACCACTGGTAAGCTACTCCCGAGAGACAGCCCTTGAACACCCGAGTGAGGAGGGCGTCATTCCCTTGTAATAACACCGTCATCATACTGAAGTAGTTCATGTACTGACTCGGTGATGTTTTTCCCTCGAACAGAGCCATGGTCTGTGGTTTGTATTTAGGAGGGAAAGTGGCCTCTTCCCAGATAGCCGGATAAGGCTGGTTGATTCCTAATTTCTTGAGCTGATCTTTGTGCTTCAAGGCATCAAATTAGGCTTTCAACTCTCGTACTTCCTGCATCAGATTTTTAGCCGGTAGCGGGACCATAGAGTAGTGAGGAATCGATTGTATTGCGACTCCAATGGGAGGTAATACATTCTCCGAGTGAGAAAGCGGAGGAACTGCTGACTCCTGATCTAGAGCAGGCTCTTGGATCGTGTTGGAGGGACCGATGCTTGAGCCATAGCAGCTGTGTGTTGAGTTAGCATCATTTAGTGCATGTTCTCCATTATGCATTGTATCTCTTTCAGAGACGTCTCCAGTACAGTAATGCGTTGCTCAGCGCTCCCGAGCGGGGAAGCTTCCTCACGTTCATCTCCAATGGCATAAACTCCCATCTCCCTGGGTGCCATTGAAAGATTAGTATAGGTCTCTGTAGAAGTTGACTTTATACTTTCGACGTCTGATTCGGTAGACTGGAGACCCCCAGTATCAGAATCAGAAGAGTACGAAGCCGGTTGTCGTGACCTCGAATAAGTATTTCGGAACACCCCAGCTTCAGTATTTCTAAGGAGTTGGTTGAATCTCCTTCGGCTCAGAGTTCTAGAGGGATGACGTCTTGAGCTCGACCTTCCTCTAGGTATATGTGAAGCCATGTTCACAGATGCAAGTGTGGGCTCTTCTTCCTGGAAAGATGAAGAGTAGCTCAACCGATCGAAAATTGACCGTTTTGCTTCAGAACAGCAATAATTAATTACAATCCTATGACTATTACAACAGTGCTCGCTATAAGGCATAATAGACATGCTGGAAGATCCCCTCTCCTTACATTTTTGGATCAGATACTTATGCAGGTCAGGAGGATTTACAGAAGAAGAAGATGATGGCTTATTCCTTCTGTTCACATCAGTGGGCATATGGATGTTGGGAACCATAGTTTTCCCTGTGCCACCTATATACAATAGGTTGGCCATCTGGGTAACGGATAATCCCCGAGGAGGGTGTATTTCCGCAAATTGAGCCTTCTTTACGCTGAGGGGCTTCTTCTGGCGTAATTTGGAGCTCTGCTCTGGTTGGCGTAAAGCTGAGGATGTCCTCAGTCGGCCGTCAGCCTCTCGCGTAATCCGGAGGGCAGGCAGATTCTTTCCTTGCTGGCGTAAAGGACGAGAAGTTGAGCAGTCCACCGCTTGCTTTCCCTTGCGTAGATTGCAGGGATCATCTGCTCTTCCGCAGAGGGCAGATGCATTTTTACGCACGAAGCACGTTTGGAATTTCTGATTTGGCGCTAAGGCATTGTCAAAAATTATGTCTGCCCTGTCAGTTACAGGAGACTAGATTTTTTGCGCAGAGCACGGAGTAGGCTTCGGGACTAGCGCTGAGGCATTGTCCGAAGTTTTGTCTATTCTGTCAGGGACGGGAGATAGAGTTTTACGCGCAGAGCGCGATGTATACTTCTGGGTTAGTTCTGAGGCATTGCCAAAAGTTTTGTCTATTCCGTCAGTGACGGGAGACTGAATTTTATGTGCAAGGCGCGGAAGGAGCGATGCTACAACCTCGTTGGTCAGAGAGATCGAAGAGTCGGCAGGAATGATAGGGGATGTCTTGGGCATCCAGACCTTACGCAGCTTCCTATTGTCTTGGAAAGAGAGAGAGTGAGAGCTACCTCCTGTTCGAAGCATGTCTTCGTAGGCAGACTGGTCGAACTGGATGACCAGTGTCTTCTTTACGGATCCTACGGATACCGCATCGTTTTAAGCAATTGCTTCCTCATCAGGAGAGAAAGATGTCCCTAGCTGAGTCGTCATCTTGTTGTTTGATAAAATAAATGAAAGATATGGAAACCAGGTTTTATACGAAAACCCGCTCTTTATGTTTACAAACAAGCAGTACAATTAATCCTATACGAGGATGTCGAGTACAATTTTTTAATCTGGATAAATATTGCTATAGGAGTCTGATCTGCAGTCGATCACTTTGTCCCTTGGACCACACGATGATGAAGAAGTGCCGTAGAAGACAGAAAGCAGCTTCGAAGGTTGCTGAAGAGAGTGGATGCTCGATGCCAAAGTCGTCGATCACTACTCTTTGCCTGAGCTCTGGATTCTTCTCTCTCAAAGACTCTTTGACTCTCAGTTCCTTGATCCTCAATTTTTCGACCTCGGTTCTGATACTGGATTTCTCAACCAATTTCTTGACCTTTTTACCTCTGTCAATAGAGGTCTCTATTTATAGAGTTTTAGTGACAGTGACCACTCAGTCGGCGTAGAAACTGAGTAGTGGAAAGTACAACACCCTTTTATATGATGGTTAAAATAACCGTTGCCCACGTATAAATTACCTTTTGAATGAGCGTGTGATGCGTGTCCAATTAAGAGACAACGCGTATAACTGCTGCGAAGATCACGGCATAAAAGCCACATAGGTAGTTATCCTTCGCGTGGAAGAGGTTGGCGTAGAAGCCAATAACTGTCACCATGTTGTAGAAGCCAAGTAGGCATAGAAGCCGAGTAGGCATAGAAGCCGAGTAGGCCTAGAGGTCGAGTGGGCGTAGAAGCCGAGTGGGCGTAGAAGCCGAGTGGGCATAGAAGATAGCTGATCCTCTTCTCCTGACTTAGGCCTGCGTTGGCATAATGTGCCAAATTGATGATGTGGACGTCTTAGTCGAAATTATGGCTTTTGGAGATATAATCAAATCTCTTGCAAAAAGAACATGTTAAATGCAGATTAAATGCAGAGGCATGTCTCGAAGATTTGCCATCATTCTGCATATTAAATACAGATACGCGCCTCGAATCCTGTACGAAGAGCAACTGATGACGTGGCAGTCTGTTTATCTTCTACGGAGCGTAAGAAGTTCAGGTCTGCCTGTGTAAAACTAGGCAGCATATTCCCTTGTATGCGTAAAAGCAGTTTACGCAAAGGGGATGTCACTAAACGACGGTTCGGTGATATTTAATCAAATCTCCTGCATTAAATGCAGAGATCCGCCATTATCCTGCACATTAAATGCAGAGGCGTATTTTGAAGGTCTGCCACCCTTCTGTGCATTAAATGTAGAGACATGCCTCGAGTTCTGTCATTAGTCTGCGTATTTAAATGCAGAGACGTGCCTCGAGTTCTGTCATCACTCTGCACATTAAATGCAGAGATGTGCCTCGAGTTCTGTCATCACTCTGGGCATTAAATGCAGAGACGTGCCTCGAGCTCTGTACGAAGAGCAGCTTTTGACGTGGTAGCCTGTTTGTCTTCTGCGGAGCGTAAGAAGATCACGTCTGCCTGTGTAAAACTAGGCAGCATATTCCTTTGTATGGGTAAAAGCGGTTTACGCCAAGGAAATGGCAGTAAATGACAGCCTGGGTTGCAGTGCCGCGCCATCATTATAGCCGTCGCCTGGGTAGTCGTGCAGTACTCTTTGTCAGGAGTCCAGATGTCAGGTTCACTGCATGATTTGACAGGTTTATTTCGAAGAATACGAAGCATTTCTCGTACACTTCAATGCTGCATTAAAGCGGATGACTTTTACGCCATAAAGGCGATATAGCACCCTTTTTATGATAAAAAAACCTGGACATACTGCATTACGCGGATGGTCCTTGAGCTTATATTTTATGCTGTGCTTAGCAGAAAAGCTCTATTGCACGTTGATGGCTCTGAAGTCATCTTTTTACGCTGCCCAGCATCAACATGCTGCGTATGGCTATCCAGCGTATTTTTCATGCTTCTACAACTCTGGCAGGGCTTGTCCTAAACTTATTACTTGCACTCTCGTGCACAAGAAGTAATAGGTCAACATAAATTCCCTTATGGAATACCCGCAACGAAAAACGAAAGGTTCATGTCCATATTACCTCTGAACTATCCTCATTTTCCTGGCGAAGAAAGAGTCAGCCCCTATTCATCCCTATAGAGTCATATTTTATTGCATCTATATTACCTCTGTCAGGATTTGTCTCAAACCTATTACTTGCACTCTCGTGCACAAGAAGTAATAGGTCCACTAAAATCCCCCAGTGGGATATCCTCAACAAATACGGTATCGTACCACGTCCATATTACCTCTGGTACGATGTCTAAAATTCGCGCAAACAATCATAAAGAAATAGAGGGCCCTTATATGATTGCAAATCACGCTTACAGATTAGCTAAGCCTAATAGAAATTTGGCAATGGCTACTATCAACTTCAAAATCCCGAAGAAGTACTATACTTGATCTCCTTCGTTTAACGGAGTATGACGATGATCTTATTCTGACGATACCATGCACAAAGGTTAGCTGGATCATATTCTATCAGGTTTATGTGACCTCCGAATAGATATCCTTAACTAATTTATAAGCCTATCATGTTCATATTACCTCTCATAGTGTTTAGTATACAAATTTAGTTGGATTATATTCTTTCAGGTTCATGTTAACTCTGAATAGATTTACATTCAGCAAAACCTTAACAAAAGAATGTCATGTTAATGATACCTCTGATATCACTTTCACCCTAGCCTATAACATTCTAAAATGATGGGTCCACAGTCAAAAAATGTGTCTTTATTATCTCCGAGAAATTACAGGGGAAACAAGAAAGTACATCATTGGGGAGGAGCAGTCAAATCACTGATCTGCTGCGCCAGTGCGGCCATCGTCTCATTCCGGAAGCTCAAAACTGTAGCACAAGCCCGCTCCAATCTTGCCTCCTCATTGTTCAAGACAGACAATTTAGACCGAGCATGTACAAAACCTACGTGGATGACACCCACACGTGTCAGATTCTGCTGAGCCGCTTCCATTCGGTCCTTTAGCACATCTCTAGCTGCCAATGAAGCGAGAACCGTCTCCTCTGCCTGAGTGAGTTCATCTTTTAATTTGTGGACTCTTGCTGCCTCTTCTTCATATTCGGCCTCGCACTTAGCCAGCTGAGGAATGACATACTCCAATACAGTATGATCTTCATTCATCTCTTTCTGTTGAGCCTCGATGGACTTGCTCAGAGTTTCCATCTCCCCAACAAGCCTCGCAGTCAAAGAGTCATATTCAGCCTGAATCAGGTCATCAATGCTGCCTTGGGATAGTTACAAATAATTGTTAATGGGTTGTTCTAAACCATTAACTATTTGCTTCAGCGCATCAGCTCTCCCAGTGTCGTTGAAATCTCTGATCGGCGCTATCGCAAACTGGGAGGACCTCCTTAGAGCCTCGAAGCCTAGATTCTTCTCCAGCACCATTGATATTAGTGTTTTCAAAGTGGTGTAGAAAATACTAGTATACTGCTCAATTAGCATGGCAAGATCCGAATGGACGCTGGGAGTGGCTGCAATATCAGCGAATCCCCTTCCAGGAACGACTGCAGAGGGTGTCATCACAGTCGTCGCTTCAGCAGATGGCGCGACCAAAGTAGAGTCACCAACAACGGTCGAAGCGGCTGATGTACTCAAAAGAGGCATAGTCGTGATGACGGGCTCATCCTCCTCTGGAGATATTAGGACTATATTAGGCGAGCCGACACCCGAAAATGTTTCCTCTTCAAAGTCGGGCACCTCCGTGTCATCGGCAGGAGCGGCAAAAAAGCTAAAAGTTGCGTCGACGCTGCCCTCCCCGTAGATGTCTTCCCCTGAAAAGAAGACAAGAGAAAGTTAATATCAACCTGATGTTAATTTTTCTAAAAAGAGGCATAAAGATGACATTTACCCATGGCCGATGGTGTATATATCGCGTCTGCAGCCAGTACAGCTAATTCATTTCTTAATGATATTAAGCAAGCTGTCATACCTGGAGAGGAGGGTGCACCGAATGACGACTGAGGGTACTCATCCAAGTCTTCACCCAGATCCAATCGAGGTTCATCGGGTGGAATCTTGCTGGATATACTTACAGACGCGGCCGGGGTTACTCCCGTTACTAGTTTGGATAAAGATATTCTTATTTTGCTCGGCCTTGAAGGCGATCCCATAGCACTACCTGAAGCGGTAGCAGCAACAACAGTCTCGAGCAAAGAAACTTCGGCACTGTCAACCGAAACTATGGAGGTTCCTTCTCTAATAGGCGAAGGACCTCTGGTCAAGAAATCATCCCCGCCCGGGAAACAACAGGCTCACTGCTAGGAGCCTCATGGCTGGAAGTCCTGACAGGACCACTAACAGTCTTCTTCTTCTTGCGAAGGGAATTTTCCTTCGGAATAGAAGCCCTTCACTTACTGGGGATAACAAGAGGCTCTGCAGGCGGAGGTATCACGCCTCTCGGCCTCTCGGTACTGTTAATAAAAACTCATCTGGAGCGACAAAGTCTTCACCCTCGTCAAAGAAAACCGATGGGACTTCCTCTCTTCCAGCGGACTTATGAGGCGGCATCCTAAAACTCCCACGCATATCAAAATCGCGATGGAAGGTATTGATGGCCACATAAAACTGGGCGTACGAATGGAGGATGCGCAACTCCATGGAGAGTGAAGTCGCGGGCACAGTAAAGGTTGCTCCAGTACAACCCATTATGAAGTACCGCCATCCTCTCACGCCATCAATAAGTCTACCTCTGGACTTGAAGCTGGTGATGGCATTTCCCATATACAATTGGTCATACCCAAACTGCCTGGCGAACCGACTAGGCAGATATGGCTCCAAGAAGCAGTGGTCTTCACTTCTGTATAACAAATGGGAAGGTCTAATGCAGACCAACCAATAAAAAGCTTCAGAAGAAAGAACGGTTTTCCCTTCACCTGAATCCTGAAGTTTCGTCCCCTGTTGATTGATATGTACAGTGGGGACGATATAGAAGAGCTTCCAGCAATGAGCAAAATTTAATGCTCGCCGACAGTCTACGACGGTGGTCACGTTCCAAGTGGAATTCTTGTAATTCAACAAGAAATTATTCCCCGAACTACTGGCAGAGCCGAGAGATATCACCCTGGGGTTATGAAGAATTAACCATCCCATCAGATACAGGAACGGTAATTCTACCCTGGGAAAGCTGTCATGTCGTGTTTTGTCGGCAAGCAGCCCATCAGTAATGGCCCTCAGGCCAGCTTGTATCCGGCATACCATGGCAGAGAGCAGGCCCAGTCTTGCCCCAAACACCAAATGTACTGTAGGCCATAAGGTGTTACGGTGAATGCGATCCGAAGATGCAATGCCAGGGACTACCAATCGGCATAGCCATACAAAGAGGAAGCTAGCCAGTTGAGCTTCCCTTGACAGAGGCCTGCGGTAATGCCCCATATAACTGTAGGCCTTAGTGCCTGCAGGATAATTCCCTATCCCTTCCTCAAGAACCAGATTTGAAGCCCCGGCGTCTTCAATAAGATCATCGACTACTTGAGCATTAAGCACGCTCAGAAGGCTCAAAGGCTTATCCCTGCTATCCACAACCTTGTCTGGCTTAGCATCTCTGGCATGATGAAAGAAGAGATAGGACGCCCATTTGTTGGTATAAGCCAAATCAGAGGGCTCATTATAGAAGGTGGTGCACGCTAGATAATGGCTCATTAGCTCCTGGTATAATGCCACTACCCGAGGGTTTGTATCCCCCAGCTCCCTATTTGTGGGAACATACTCTTCATAAGGAGTATCCTCCATTGGCAGTCTTGAAATCTCTGCCATCTCGTGAAGGGCCAATCCTAACTCCCCTAGCGGAGTGGCGAAAGTTCCAATGAGCGAGATATACCGCTCCATCAAAGCCAAAAACAGGTTGGGGTTGGGAGGCAGTCCAATACTGGTAGCACTCACAGCTGCGAACAGACCAATGCTCTCCAGCTCCGTCTGAAAATGCTTCAGGGCCCAGGCAGATAAACGAGCCCATCGAAGATTTAAAGGGGTAAGCTACCCATTGGTCCAAGGATTAACCTTGGGGTATACTCCTCCATGCCCCATGAAGTCATTGTAAAAAGTCGATAATTGGACTAGTTGGAGCAGTGAAGTATCTTCACTCGGGACACTGCCCAGAAATAATCCCCTAAAAGGCATTATAGGGCCTGAAAGGCGGCTCACAAATAATCCTTGGTCTGATCCTTTCTGATAAAATATCTTCCCCGGCTGGCCGTGAAGATTAGGAGTCAGGGTCCACGACATCCTCCTGGGATGCATGGCATGAAAGAATGCCGAGATATGATAATCTCTCGGCATCCTGGGTAGATACATGACTATGTCCCCAGCAGTAAAAATCCAGTTTTCCTTCTTGGGCTTCGTCTGGGATTGTTTATCAATCATATCACCGAAAAGGAAAGCTGGTTTTATATATTTGTCCCCATCTATATATGTCAAAGGCTCCCCTTTGATTATACTCAACAGCATCCGTTCTCCCTGAGACGATATCAGAATTCTCCTTCCTTCAGGATACTGGGTTCCAGAAATAGGGAATGTCACAAAGGAAAATCTTCTAAGTAATTGGAGTTCAGCATCCCAGCAGCAGAACCCATCACCTCAGCCAACGGAGGTATTTGCAAGTTAACTACAAAATGCAAAAAGAACATGTCAGTTTCTATACTAGACATTACAGTCTTGCAGCTTATGCCAAAGATCAACAGTCTGTGCTTTTACGCCAAGACTGTAAAAACTTGAGTTTTTACGCTGGAACCTATTTCCTAGGCATAAAATTCAAGATTGACAGTATACACAAAAAATTTGATAATCTGTATTTTACTCCAGACTGCCAAAATTTGAGGATTTTATACCGAAATTTTCATCCAGAGCGTAACACCCAAAATTTGTAGTATAGCCAGATTTTTGACAATCAAAGCTTTTACGCCAGACTGCAAAAATATAGAGTTTTTATGCTGACACATTAGGAATGTGGGCGTAAATAATAAAACATCTCTGTGCATCATCTTCCTCGAAGAGGCTCTCAGCACAGAAGATGACCTAGCACGTTCACGTACAATGTGTGCGAAGGGTTTTTCGTTTTTGTCGTCCCAAAAGCTTTACCTATAACGCCCGGTGCACAGCTTAACGGTGGGATACTTCGTTCAGAGCGAGGTTCGTTCAGCCCAATGGGAGTCGCTCGTGCTTGAGCAGAGGAGTGAGAAGAGGAGGCAGCTTTCTTTCCCTTAGTGGTGGAAGGTTGTTTCGGTGCCATTGCTAAAACTTAGAGTGCTCAGAGAAAGAAACGAAGAAGAGTTCTCAAAGAGACGAAAGTTTTTGCAAAAGACAGATGAAGAGTTTCTTCTCTGAAGGCCTTGGAGTATTTATAGAGTTCAGATAAACTCTTCAAATCCCTAACCAAATCCGATATTTAATATTCGATTATGATTGGTGACTACGTCATCCTATCATTTAGGGAAGACGGACAGTCAGCGAATTCAAAAAGTTTTTCGTGCAGAGCAGATTCATGATTTTACGCTAAGGAGCTTTTACGCTCGAGAGGCTACAAATCTACGGTTTTACGCTTAGAGGCTATAAGTCTATGGTTTTATGCCCGGATGCTTTTACGCTCGGTAGCTTTTACGCTCGAGAGGCTACAAACCTACGACTTCACGGTCAGAAGCTTCAAATCTATGATTTTACGCTCAGAAGCTTTTTACGCTCAGAGGCGACAAATCTACGACTTCACGCTCGGAAGTTTTGTTTTTAGAGGCTAAAAATCTACGGTTTTACGCCCAGATACTTTTATGCTCAGCAGCTTTTATGCTCGAGAGGCTACAAACTTATGATTTTATGCCCATCTACATTACGGATCTATGACTTTTTGCATATCTCAAAATACGCAGGCCAGAGTATGCGTATATCTGAACAATTCTCAAGACGGCCAATTTCAAGGGTTCATGCAGAAGATGCTCCTTCTTGGCCTCAAAACATCCCAAGTACCCAAAGCATACAGAGTTTAGCATTGAAAATGACTCTTCTTCTTGGGTCGATTGGAAGTTCATCCAAAATCCAGTCAGAATCTTTCTCTACAGTTCAAGCATGGCCAGTTTTGACAGCCATTTCTCGCCCTACTTCAAGGGATTTTCGAGAAATTATTGTTGAAGATGATGGTCTGAACAAGATTTCTTCTTATCAGAGAAGTGACAGTTCAGAATTCTACGCAATTCCTCGTTCAAAACAGCAGGACAGTTCAAATATTCGACTTAAATGCTAAGCAGTTTTTTACGCGTCTTCAGTTACGCGTAAAAGACGGGATGAGACCAAATACTCTTTTTATCAGAGTCAACATAAAGTTATTTAGACTTCATCATAGCAAAATATCGTAAATCATCGGATGCGTAAAAGAAGACAATCTTATTAATCATGATTACATATGATGGAAATCCAGTTTACAAAGGGTTTTTCATCTTCATGATTACATATGATGGAAATCCTTGTTCTACCAAGGGTTTCTCATTTTTATTTTAAAAGATCACGCCGAGAATCTGTTTCGCCAGGTTCTCATATTAGTGGAGATCTTTTTCCGTCTTCTTCAGCAGTTAGTCGGTTTCCGCGGCCGATTAACAAAAAAATGATTAATGGCGGAAGGATACAAAACTGGGCTTGTTTAAATTATTTAAGAGCCCACCCTCCGTACGCATGACAGATTGAGTTGAGGTTTTAGACCCAACTTAATACTAGAAGACAGGGCCAGTTTGTCTGCCCTCGTCCACCGTCGTAACGGAAGAAAATACAACTTGCAAGCTGTGTGGTCTAATACGACCCTTCCTCTCTCCCGGACGAATTGCCATATGAAATTGCTGATCATTCCGAGCAAAGGAAGCTATAATATCCTTCCATGATCCATCGTGGCAGAGGATATTTGCTCAAAGACACCTTCTTTTTTGGCTCCTTATGAACGGAAAGAACATGATCTTCTTCTTCTTCCTCAAGTCAGCATGACAGAACTCGGCAACCATTTCTATGTGGTGAAGGAAGTGTGGGAAAAACAGGTTAACTTAATCGCCTTTTTATAGGCAGAGGAGAACACACCAAATCCCAACAAATCCCTAAATATTTGCCGAGAAATCAGCATCGAAGAACGAGTCAAACTTGACCGTTTCATACTTCAATCACAGTGTTTCAAATTACGAGGAATTTGAAAACTTTGAAGGGGGTCTTGTAGAAGCATGAAAAATACGCTACAGAATTATCTACAGTATGCATAAAATCCGCGTAAAGCAGAGTTTTCAGTGCTGTGTGGCGTAAGACATGACTTCAGAGCTATCGGCGTACAGCAGAGCTTAATCACTAGTACAACGTAAAATATAGCTCCTGAACAACCCGCATAATGCAGTATTTCAGACTGCTTCAGCGTAAAAAGGTTGCTATCTCGCCTTTATGGCGTAAAACTCATCTGCTTTTAATGCAGCAGGAAGGTGTACGAGGAACTCTTCGTATTCCTCGAATGAACCTGTCAGATCATGCAGTGAACCTGACTCCTGACAAAGAGTACTGCACGACTACCCAGACGACAGCTGTAATGATGGTTCGGCACAGAGACCCAGACCGTCGTTTAGTGACATTTCCTTGATACGAATTGCTTTTATGCATTCAAGGGAATATGCTGCCTAGTTTTATACAGGCAGACATGAGCTTTTACGCTCAGCAGAAGACGAAATGAACCGCCACGTCAAAAGCTGCTCTCCGTACAGAGCTCGAGGCACGTCTCTGTAGTTAATGCGTGTGATGGGGGCAGATCTCTGTATTTAATGCACAAGATTTGGTTCTATTTTTAAAGACAGGGTGAGCCATAATTACGACTAATATGTCCACATCATCACCTCTGCATATTATGCCATCAGGCTATTTTCAGCTATAGAAGCACGCTGTACGCTATCTCCTTGAAATATGCCGACCTGGCCATTTTCAGCTACAGGAGCACGCCGTATGCTATCTCCTCAGAATACGCCAACTCAGGCCATATTTGTATTGGTGCGTGATAAGGCTATTTGGTCTAGAATACGCTCAAAATCTCAGTCAAGGAAGGAGGATCGGCTATCTTTTATGCTAGCTACATATCCATGCAGCATCAGGCTTCTACGCCTACTTGGCTTCTACGCCAATCTGACAGCTACTGGGCTTCTACGCCTACCTGGCTTCTACGCCAGTTGGACAACTATTTGGCTTCTACGCCATGGTGACAGTTATTGGCTTCTACGCCAACCTTTTCTACGCGAGGGGTAGTTACCTACGTGGCTTGCATGCCATGATCTTCGCAGCAGTTATAGGCGTTACCTCATAATGGGACACGCGTCACACGCAGATTCAGAAGATTATTTATACGTGGGTGGCAGTTATTATAATCGTCACGTAAAAAGTGCCACACTCTCCACTTTCCGGCTTCTACGCCGACTGGACGGTTACTGTCACTAAACTCTATAAATAGAGACCTTCGTCCACGGAGGTCCAAGGTCGATCACTTGGAGAATAGAAGTCAGAAGGTCGAAAGGTCAGAAATCTATTCTTGAGAGAGAAGAGCACAGACAGAGAGTAGTGATCGACAATTTTGGCATCTAGCATCCACTCCCTCTTGCAATCTTTGAAGCTATTCCGTCTTCTACGGCACTTCTTCATCATCGTGTGGTCCAAGGGACAAAGTGATCGACCGCAGATCAGACTCCTATAGCAATATTTACCAAGATAAAATTTTGTACTTAACATCCTCGTATAAGATTAATAGTACTTCTTGTTTGTAAACCTAAGAAAGGGTTTCGTATAAACCTAGTTTCATTTCTTTCGTTTATTATCAAACAGTCTTATATATATATAGAGAGAGAGGGATCACGGGGGGGGGGGGGGGGGGGGGAATTATGCAGCGGCTGCTTCTGTTTTTGTTCTTAGCGGGTGCGGGAGTGGCTAAGGGTTGGGGGTTCTAGGTGGGTTCGGGTTTTGGGTCTTAGGTAAATGGGTAGTGGGTTTTAAGGTATTTTCTTTTCTTTTCCTTTTTCTTTTTCTTTCTAATAAATTATATATATATATATATATATATATACATAGAAAATTCTAAAGATTATATTTGTGCATACCATTAAGCTAGCAACTGTCCAAAGGGTCTCCTACATAAAATAAATTAGGGAAAATTTCTAATGGTTCAATAAATCCCCTAATTGCACAACTCCTAAAATAAAAATTAAATAAATTCTATTTCTCCTAATTTTCTCATAATTACTACAATTAAATTAATAATTAATAAAAAAAGTAAATACGAATTTTAGGATTTGGGGTTTTACAGATATAAAACGGGAGGTGGCGAGCTTCGTATCCAGATGTCTAGTTTGTCAGCAGGTAAAGGTGAAGAGACAGAGACCAGGTGGTTTGGTTCAGCCTTTACCCATTCTTGAACGAAAGTGGGAGCACGTGGCAATAGATTTTATATCAGGGCTTCCTCGTTCTCTAGGAGGTAAAGATGCAATTTGGGTCATCATTGAAGGTTGACCAAATCGGCCCACTTCTTGCCATTTAAAGTGGGTACGTCTATGGAGAAGCTTGCGAAGATGTATGTATGGCAGATAGTCAGATTACATGGATTTCCTGTGAGCATAATCTCAGATTGGGATAGTCACTTCACATCCCACTTCTGGAGGAGTTTGCAGGCTAGCTTGGGCACCCAACTCAAGTTCAGTACTGCATATCACCCTCAAACAGAAGGGTAGTCGGAGAGGACTATCCAGACTCTCGAGGATATATAATGTACTTGCATTTTGGATCTTGGAGGCTCTTGGAAGGATCACCTTCACTTGGTAGAGTTTGCTTACAACAACAACTACCAGGCCAGTATCGAGATGTCACCATTTGAGGCATTGTATGGACGGAGATGTCGCACTCCATTATCATGGGATTATATTGGTGAGAGTGCCTTGTTGGGACCAGAGATGGTCGTTGATGCAGCTAAAAAGGTAAAGCTTATCAGGGATAGACTTCGGGTGGCGCATGACAGACAGTGACATTGGGCCGATAGCCACCGGAGACCTTTGGTGTTTGAGGTATAGGTTTTGTTTGCATTGCTTGTATTATTTTGTTCGGTTGGAGTGCTAAGGCTGTATTTTGTGTTAGGTTGACGATCTGGTATTCTTTAGGATTTCTCCGGCATGGGGCACGATTCGCTTTGGTGGAGGTGGAAAGCTTAGTCCACGGTACATCGGACCCTTCGGTATTCTTGAAAAGGTCGGTACAGTGGCCTACAGGCTAGACTTGCCGCGTGCATTAGAGGGAGTGCATAACATGTTTCATATGTCACAGCTGAGACGATAAGTGGCGGACCCTAGCCATGTATTGGATCTCTCAGAGATCCAGGTGGGTTCGACTCTCAGTTCTCCAGAGCAGCCAGTGGAGATTCTGGATCATAGGAAGAAGGTGTTGCGGAACCAGATGATTTCCTTCGTACGCGTCACGTGGAGGCATCACTCTCTAGAAGAGTCTACCTGGGAGAGGGATGTTGAGATGCGCGAGCGATACCCTTATTTTTTTAAGCCGTGTGGTATGATTCTTTCTTGTTTGCTGTAATTGCTTGTTGTAGTTAGTTTCTTCCTTAAATTTTGAGAACAAAATTTTTCTAAGGTGGTAGGATTGTCACCCTCACTTTTCCATCTAGGGATAATTTGGTAATTTGGCTTAGCTATATAATTTTAGGAATATAATATTAATACTAGTGTGTTATAATATTTATTTGGATGCTTGTAATAATTATTTATTAATAGAGTACTATTTATTTATGTAGTGAATTATATAATTTATTACAGTTAGTGGGCTAGCCCAATAGTTAGACTTGATACTCGGGAACCCAATTAGACTTGTCATGACAATTATTGAGCCTAACATGGTCCAAGCCCAATAAGTCATTCCTAATAATTAATTAGGGAGAATTAGACTAATTATAGTTAGTTAGAAGCTTTCCAAAATAGCCCTTCCTTAATCCTAATCATAATTGGATGGAGAGGGGCAACTTGGACAATTTTATGTGACTTGGAGAAGGGGAATAGGGCCGACCACTATAGAGGGGGCTCTCTTCTTTCTCTACTCCTTTATTTGCATTCATTTAGATCTCAAATTCTAGATCCCCAATTTCCCATTTCTACTCCATCAATTTCTCTCTCAATTTACTTCCATTCTCTCTTATTTTTATTCTTAAAGAAAATTTGGAGCTTGGAGAAGCAAGGAGCACAAGGAGGAGGAGCATTGGTGAAGAGATCGTGTCTGGATAGTGTTCACTTGAGTTTTCATTGGGAATCCATATTCCAATTGGTAAATTCTGAATCCCTCTTCATCGTAGAACCTAAATCATGTATTTGACCATTAGGAACCATCCCTTGGCATAGGGCTACCTATAGGATGAATTTCTAGGCTCTATTAATATATATTGTGACTTCTATATGATGATTTGTATCCATTTTGGGATAATTACGAGATTGACACATCAAGTGTGTGTCATAACGTAAATTTAGTTATATTAGACGTAGATCGGGGTTGGGATACTAGGTACGTGTCTACAAATGGTTATGTGTAGGCCGTATCACGATACAAAATAATACCGTATGATACGGGGTTCTATTTTGAGTATTTTGTACAATTACTCTTCAATCTTCATTGTAGCAAGTTATATATAGATGTTATATGTGTGTATAAATGACTACTTTGGAGAATTGAGGGTTTTAGTATTCCAATTGAGTATGTATCTTTGTGTATTATATATGGCACACCTAGTGTTTGACTTAATGTCTAGTATGTGTGATATATATATATATATATATATATATATATATATATATATACTCATATATAATTAAGTGTGTGTGAGTGGTGTTAGATATAGTATGTGTGCATATCAGATTGGAAAGCTATATTGTGCACATGGCAGTGCACAGCAGGTCGATGATGTCTGGACTTAGAAGGAGGTCGGGGGGTGTCTTGCTGTGCAGCAAGCACAACCGCAGTAATGCTGTGTAATATCAACTATTGCTGTAAAATAAAGCTGTAGGTGCCATATTGGCATGTACACATCAAACTTAGCAGCAGCAGTTTGGGATAAGTATGTTGAAGTGGTAGATGTTAGTTGATTAGTATGTAAGTAGTTCGCTTGTGTTAGTCATATTAGTAAGTTATAAGAATAGAGAGTATGATGTCTGTTAGTCATGTTTGTTAGATATAGAGTTATCAGTTATATTAGTAAGTTCACTATCAGTTGAATGCTAAGGTGAGTATGTATTGATGTTAGTTACATCTAAAGTGGTGGTGTATGTTAGTATTTGGTAGATATTAGATGTTTGAGTGTATAGATCAATATTAGAGGAGAGTTGGTTGCATTGTATGGGTTAAGTGTGATGTTAAGTTTGGTGTTAATGTTTAACCCTTGGTATCAGATGAGGAATTATATGAGTATCAGTCATTGGTACCAATGTTGGGGTGAGTTATCAGTTGAGGCTAGTATTTGTGATAATTGTAGTGAATTAGTTAGTATCAATTAGCTTTAGTTAGTAGAGTACTAATTAAGTGATTGTTAGTATTAGTAGTAGTAATACTAGTTAGTAAGTTACCTATAGAAATTGTAAGATGGTAGGTATCTAAGTTAGGATATTAAGTTAGTATTTTATCTCAGTTAGTACATGATAGCTTTTGGTAACTAGTTAGCTTAGTTAATTAGTTGGTTAGTTAACATATGTTATTATTAGTTATATAGGTTTTAGATGTTAATATCTCAACTTTGTGTCCAGTCCAGTTGTATACTGGTAGTGGTTATCAACTGGAGAGTTAGCTTGTTCATGTATATATGTATTATCAGTTAGTAATTATGTCAGTTAGTTATTATGTAGTATCAGTTAACCTATGTTAATGTAAGTTAGAGTACTAGCTGGTATAATTAGTATACTATCTAAGTTAATGCATGAGTTAGTTAATAGCGAATTCTAGTTAGTTTTGATTAGCAAGTGTATTAGATAGGGTTAAGGGTAAGTTAGTATCGTGTTAGTGTATCTGAGAATTAGTAGTTAGAATACCAATAGAAGTGGTGTTAGTATGGTCAGGAGTATGATAATTAGTTAAATTACTTGATATTAGTTAAGGTATTAGCTATACACCTAGGTTATGACTTAGTATAACTAAGGTAATACCTAGTACAAGCTAGAGTTAACTAGCTATTGACCCTATTAATTAAGATCAAAGCTAATTAGTAACCATTTTAGGCCTATTAACCTAACCATTTTAGGCCTATAAACCTTAGTGTGACCTAGTGTTGGCCTAGAGAGCATGATTAATGCATCTATAGTTTATTATCATTCTATTACACCATATTGATATACCATTTATATCTAGGTGTGTGTGACCCCAGCTCAGATACCGAGTGACATCATTTGCTCTGGACAGAGGTGAGTATATTCTCTAATAGTTTTCTTATTTGACAGTCTCTATATTTTATGTACTTAGTATTGAGATATTTGATTCCTGATACTATGGTCACACAGATTGGTATACGTAGATCCTTGTCATGAGATATTATTATCGTGATAACTCAGTGATCACTGTATCGTGCTTCATGATTACTCAGTGATTACTGTGATACCTTCATAATTATATAGACGTGATCATAGTGCATGATATTATAGACTATGCAGTGTGATATACGTTTTATAACGTTTCATGATTTGGATCCGTGTACTAGTCAGGGATTGGGAAAATATTAGTGGATATATGATCATACCTTATAGACCATATTTTAGTGTAGTCCATGGTAGTTAGCAGATTATGAAACTCACGTGTGATCACGCTAGCTCACCTTTTATATATAGCCCGTGTTAGGCCCAGGTAAATCACATTATCTTACTAATATTTCAAGACACATTATTTATATTATTTTTTTATTCCAGTTCCTTACAGTGATATTCTATATCACATTGTTCTCAGTTTTTGCTATTATTTACTATGATACTCTTTCTCGTGATATATGCTAGTTTAGTTACTTCCATTATTTATTTTTATTGCTATTGATGTTTTATAGTTTTTGTCAATAATTGGAACTGCTATTAGGTTGTACTTTGCTCCAATCATGACAGGATATTTTTTTTCCAGATGATTCATTAGAGGATTGGTGTCCTACGTATTACAGCCCGCAGGATGGTGAGGCAGTTGTTCCAGTACATGTAGAGCCTCTTGAGATAGTACCACCAGTTGGAGAGACTTAGACTTTTTATTATGAGTTATATTTGATTTAAGTAGGCTTTATGGCATGTATTATTATTTTGAGACTTATGTTGAGATTGGACTTGTATTGAGACTCTTGTATTTCTCTTACTCCTAATCCATATCGTGTCATTCTTCCTCTAGATTGATATTATGATTGAGTATTGAATATCATTTATCACACATTATATTATTCATCCAATTGGAGTTGAAATGACATAACATGTACCATATGTATATATTGTGTGAGATATGTAGATAGTTATGTTGACCCAGACAGCATTTTATCACTGATGCTGCAGCATAGGCTAGACATTGTTCACCACTTGTGCCCTTATTTCGGGTACGGGTCATGACAGGTTTATCTCAAGGATTATTTTAGTTTTGTTGGGGTCTTTGTGAATACCCTAGGAAGTAATGATAAAGCCCAAGAATTTGTCGCTGGAGACTCCCAAGAAAGATTTGGTGAGATTCATCTTGAGCTGGAGCGTACGCATGAGGTTGAATACAATGTTCAAGTCCCTGAGGTGATCATCTTTGGAGTGACACTTGACGATGATGTCATCGACGTAACACTCGACCGTCTTGCTTAGATGCTCATGAAAGATAGTGCTTATACCTCACTGGTATGTAGTGTCACTCTCCGTTCCCGATATACGTATTTAAAACATATTAGTTTTCCTGCTTATATTATTTATTGCTTGTATGTTAATTAGGTTGCATATCATGGAGACTAGACCCATTCTTTGGTTTAATTAGACCCATGGTTTAATTGTTGGGTTGGTTTGGTCATGAGTTGAACCCATGGTCTAAAGCTCAAACTCTAGCTATATAAGCTAACTTATTTTTCCCTCTTCCCTCATTCTTTATTTTTTCCTCTTTCATTTCTAGGCATCTACACCTTGCAACCTTTTGATTTTTGATTCTTGCTCTTTTTTTGCATTTTATTAGTCTATTATATGCTCATGATGATTCTAAACACTTTTAATACTTGGAGTTTTCGGTTTTGATAGGTGGATTTGTATGGATCTACTTTTCTAACTTAGGATTTCATGGGTTCCTTGAGTTTTTGGTGGTTTTGATCTACTAAAATATGGTATTTTTGAAAAATAATTTTTTTGGGATGGATGGAGCACTTTATTTTGAGCGTTTTGGCTTTTGGCTCACTTAATTCGGACTTAAAATAAAGTTTTTATAAAAAAATAAATTTTTGGTTTTGGAGCTTTTGCCATGGCTGAACCTGCTATTTGGGATGATAAAAATTGAATGCAGCCAGCACCCTATGCGGTAGAGAGTGCTATGCGGCATAAGAATGCTATGTGGCCTGAACTTCTTAACGCATACCAGCATGCGTCCATCTCTTTTGGACATATGACTGACTAATTCATATGTGTTCTGAAAGGACTCCTTATGTTTATAAGCTAAATGAATGAGAAATTCGCTAAAGTCTAAGAGATACCTATGCGGCAGGACAGACTATGCCGCAAGACAGGCTATGCGGCCGAGTCTCTTTTGGACGCATAACTCTATTTTGCCCTTGTATGAAATTCTATGATTTTGTCCTTTCCTCTGACATACTTTGTGGCTTGTCATATCAGTCACATCAGTCATTTTTTTGATACGCATTTATTACCCATTGTTTCTGTATTTAAACCAAAGAGCAGAATTTGACTTACTCTATACGGCAATGTCTCATATACGACAACTGATACTATGCGGCCTAGACCTATGCGGCAACTGATTCTATGCGACAACTGATCCCCATGCGGCCTTGATCCTTATGCGCGCATGCAGCCCCTTACACACGTTTTATTGGACTGGTTTTGTTTAAACGTTCCTTTGGAATTTATGGTTTGTATGTGTGACTTTGATGACCACAAGAGTATTAGACCCATCTATGTGTCATGACACGACCACTTGTATCAGTACTGATACACTTACTACGTGTTATATGTTCCTACGTGCTAAGTGTTCCTACGTGATTATATTATATTTTACACTGCGGTGTACCTATGCGCTATGTGACATATAATATGACTCAATCTCCAGCATGGATATAAGGGTTAGTCAATGAACAAGCGTGGCTAGGATATGTTGATTCTTGCATCATGCTGGGATAAATTCAAATTGAACTATCAAGTAAAAAAGTGGATTCGTATCTAGCATGGCCTTACTATGGTACGTTATATAAGAAGAATACCATATGACCACGCCATGTGATTCTAGTTAACAATAGGGTTAACTAGACAACTAAATTTGTAGAGCATTGGAAGAGAATAAAATCTCGAGATTGTGCCTAACTAGCCACCTCCAGTCATCTGAATTGGGGTGTGCAGGCTAGTCCCTATGGATATTGTTTAAGTCCTCAGTAGTGGATGGTAATATCTGATTATTATATTATACTATGTGTTCTATGCGATCTTAGCATGGTAGTCTTGTGAGGAACCGATGCGCAATACTATATGCTATGTGGCAATTTATGGCTCGGCTAACCCTGCTAGTACTTGGTTCGATCTGAGGATTACTATATGCATAATACCTCTGGGATAACCCAGACTCCATCTAGTAAGCCGTACAAGTGATTGACCGATTATGTAACTGAGCTTGTTTGTGTATTGTATCTGCTGTTAAATAGTCTAGGGACATGGTCTATCATGGTGCGATGATCTAACCCTTGTCCTTGTTTGGTTGTAGGGTTAGATTATTGTGCCACGATAGGCTATGAACCTAAAATATGACACAAAAATATATATATATATATCTATTTCATAACCGGATTTTATTTCTTTATTTGTGCTTCCTTTGTGGTACTTGCTATTTGGGGTCTAACCCCACTGGTTTTGCATGACCAAGTTTAGAGCCAGCATCCTAGGATCAAGCAAACTTCCCCCTGAACAATGGCGCACACCAAGAGGATGGCAGTTGAAGGGAACGAGTGAGTTTCTTCTTCTTTGCTCGTTATTGCTCACTTTACTTATTTTGGACGTTTAGCCACCGAGAAAAAACTAACGAGTCACACACTAAGCACTTGTTAGCCATAAATCTGGACATTTAGTTTTCCTACATGATTGTACTTAATCAGACTACAGCTGATCATGGTCATGTACTGTTGATACTCTGCCAGATTTTCTATTTTGCACAGCTAGTTTTCAGAATATCGTAGCAGAGCATTTAGGATGCCTTACTTCCTTGTTATATATGTTCTATGTTTATTGTTCTTGCTTGACTGATTGAGACAATAGATATGCTGTATGACCCTAAGTGAATTGCTTATAGTATTCACCCTCTTATCTCGTTACAGCCGTGATTGTTC
This sequence comes from Iris macrosiphon, assembly GCA_036927795.1. NCBI lineage: Eukaryota > Viridiplantae > Streptophyta > Magnoliopsida > Asparagales > Iridaceae > Iris > Iris macrosiphon. The sequence continues at coordinate 75,820,112 of JAYESA010000002.1, read as the reverse complement.
TATACCTTGTTCGGGGGAGCTGGCCATTCCGTCTTCGTATTCCGGTACTAGAGCATGACATATAGCACCCGTGTTCTTCAGACTGAACGGCATGACTTTATAGTAGTATACTTCTATCGGTGTTCAAAATGATGCATGCTTATGATCACCAAGAGACATCTTGATTTGATTGTAGCCTGAGAATCCACCTATGAAGGACTTGCGCTCGAAGCCACATATGTTGTCGATCATTATGTCTGTGATAGGAAGGAAAAACTTGTCCTTAGGGAAGGCCGTATTTAGATTACGAAAGTCAATGTAGATCCGGATCTTCTTGTTCTTTTTAATGACAAACACGATGTTGGCTACCTAGTCTGGATGTTATTCTTCTCAGATGAAGCCACTAGCTATCAGTTTGTTGACTTCAGCTTCGATGGCATTTATAATATTCGGCCAGAACCGTCGTTGTTGCTGCTTGACGGGCTTAGCGTTCGGCAAGATGTTGAGCTTGTGGACCCCGATTTGGGGGACCAGTCCTGGCTTATCTTCATAGCTCCAGGCAAAGACATCAATGTATTCCCTAACGATCTGTAGCAGGGATTTTTGTTCATCATCAGTTAGAATCTTGCTTATGAAGATAGGTTTGGGGGAGGATTCATGGCCAGATTGATTTCTATGAATTCATCCTCGGTAGGAGGTTCTCATTGTTCGAACCGTATCTCCCATTGTGGGTCTAGGCATTGGGCCTACGGTTCTACTTCAAAAAGTTCTAGTGGATCTTTATCGTCTTCCTCAGGGTTAGCTGACACCATGTTGGCAGACAATGTTTGTTGAACATCTCCCAGATACTTACGTCGGAGTCCCAAGAGGAAGTCTCTAAAAAGTAAGAGTGTAACTCATCTTCTTCATCCGAGCCCTCGGGGGTAGTATGAGGCATAATGTACCCTAAACCATGCTTGGTCTTCTGGTAGTAATCCTCGAATTTTCCTGCCAGAGTGGTAAGGCACAAAGGCAGTCACCAACCATTGTCGTAATTCAAACCTCGGTTGCTTTTAAGATCATACCCCATCTTCTGGATGAGGTGTTTGGCATGACTACTAAACCGGTAGAGTTTTATTTTGCCGGTATCGAATTCTGGCTCTTGTTCCTCCGGGATGAAGGAACTGGGACATTCAACCCTACTGAAGATAATGGGTTTGTCTCCCCTTCTCTTTACTGGAACCAAAAAGTAGGAACCTTGGTTTGGGAAGATTCAGTTTGCAGCATCGGTGGTAGTATAACTACCACTTTTTCGGAGAGGGATATTTTTATCATTTTCATATTATTAAATTCTTATGAATAATTTTATACTTATTTTTAGTAGACTAGCCTATTATTTAGACTAGATGTTAGTGAATCTAAGTGAATCCAACTAGACTTGACCTGACAACCTATTTAATTATTTTGGACTAGCCCAAATAGACTTTTTAGTTATATTTATGCTCTAATTAAAGATTTATACTTAACCACCATTTAGAAAGAGAAGCTTCCACCCTAATTTATTCTTCATGACAACTTAGATGGAACTCTTGATATTTCAAACCAATCAACCCTAACCCTAGCTTGTGGCTGGCCTATTAGTGGGTCGTCTCTCTCTCTCTCTCTCTCTCTCTCTCTCTCTCTCTCTCTCTCTCTCTCTCTCTCTCCTCCTCTCATTTTATTCACTCCACTCCCTAATTGGTGTTTCCCTAAATTTCCTCATTCCTCCACTAAAACTGTACCAAATTAATCTTAATCCCTCTCATTCTAATCACCAAGGAGACTACGAGCAAGTGTTGTGCAAGAGCTTTGGAGAAAATTCTGTTGCGATGACCTGTCCCCCTTCCAATCCAAGTCGATGAAAAATTACGACATTTAATCTCAGAAAATTCTGTTGCGATGACCTATGTTCACGGATTCGTATCTCCCACCACAGAGATTCGAATTCTGTTTTTCTTTTTGATATGCGAAGACCACCTAACCTAGTTTATTTTCTGTCAAATACAATAATTTATTAATTGCTGTGCATAGAATTAAATTAGTTAAAAAATCCCGAAAACCTATCTTTTTCCAAATTCCAGAAATTGTGATACGGAGCGCACCCCGCCAAATGGGACCGCCCCGTCGTGTACCAAGTATACCAAAAGGTGCGCGATGTATACCCAGATGTGTGAGCTTTCGTGGAAACTGATTTGGACGCGTGTGCGCATCGTAATCAGCCCGTATCTACGGAAATTTTCCGTGTCGTAACTTTTGTAAAAGCCATGCGCATTTAGTGCACGTTCGTCAGAATGCGATAAAATTTACAATTTGTGCCACTGGACTCGTAGTAACGCACTGGTTCTGTGACCCAATTTTTACGCAATTCTGAGGCAGTTGACCAAGTCACCAATTAGCGGGCCATACGGTTGACTTTTTGGGCAAAATTGTGTTCGGCTCACCGAAATCCATATTTGTACATACCATTGAGTTCGTACTGACTTTTAGAGTTGGTTTGACCTATAATTTGTCCCATTTAGAGACCTTTACCCCTGGCACGCTTTTGGGTGCAAAGTGGCCCACAAACGGAGTCCGCTTTGATCCGAAATTATTGTTTTATCCCTGTGTCCAAATTGGACGAAAGGGTAGTGATTTTTAGCTATTTCGCTTATTCTGGGAACGTTGGTGATATTTATTTCAGCATCCGGAGACGTTATGTAAAACCCCTATCCTAAAAATCGTATATACCCTTTTAATTATTAATTAATAATTTAATTGTAGTAATTAGTGGCTAATTAGGAGAAATAGATTTTTAATAAATTTTATTTTAGGTGTTGGTGTACTTTAGAGGATTTATGAGGCCATTAGGAATTTTTTGAAATTTATTCCATGTAGGAGACCCCTTGAGCAGTTGCTAGCTTAATAGTGTGTATTATTATAATCTAGAATTTTTTTTATGAGTATATATATATATATATATATATATATATATATATATATATATATATATATATATATATATACAAATATATATATATGCATATATATATTTAATTAGAAAAGTAATATAAAATAGAAAAGAAAAGAAAAGAAAATAATATAAACAAATAATAATATTAATAAATAACAATCCAACTATAAGCAAACCAAAGCAAATCTTAAGCAAACCATTCCCAACCATTCCACAGCAAACGCCGCCCCCTATTACAACTAACCTTCCAAGCCTCTTCCTTTATGTAAACCACAGCCAAGACCCCAGGTATCCGCGGGTATTAACCAACCCTTCCCTTCCCTTTCATATAAACATATATATTATTTATTTCTCTAAATTCTAAACCTAATCATCCAGACTCTCCCTCTTCAAATCTAGACCTAGAGAGCGCCGCCACCGCAGCCAGAGAACCCCGCCAGGCCGTCCAAACCAATTCCGACGACCGCGACCCCGCGCACTGCAGATTCCCACAGCGAGGTACCTGTGTTCCAGAGTTGTTTTCCGTCGACTCGTTCAACCAAACGTCGCTCCGTCTTCACCGGTATGCTCACCCCTTAACCCTCTTCCATATCTGTGTGTTATTAGACCTCGAACAATATGTAACCCTAAGCAAAAATAGTGCCAAAGTTGGCAGAAATAGACCGAATTCTGGGATCGCAGAAAACTACGGTGACCACCCATGTTTCAGAGTTTGTATCTCCCACCACAGATATCCAAATTTGATGATTCTTTTTGGTATGCGTAGACCACTTGACCTAGTCTAATTTCTGTTAAATAACCCTAGATTATTAACTGCTGTAGACAGAATTAAATTCGTTAGAAAATCCCGCGAACCCAGTTTTTTTAGATTTTCAAAAGTTATGAAACGGAGCACGCCCCGCCAAATGGGATCGCCTTACCGTGTACCAAGTATACCGAACAGTGCACGCAGCGTAACCAGATAAGTAAAAATTTGTAGAAACTGATTCGGACTCGTATGCACGCTGGAATCAGCCCGTATCTGCGGACACACCCCGTGTCACAACTTTTGTAGAAGTCGGGAGCATTTTGTACATGTAGGTCATATTGCGACGAAACTTGCGCCACTGGACTCATGGTAACGCGCTGGTACTGTGATCCAATTTTCACGCAATTCTGAGATAGTTGACCAAGTCGCCAATTGGCGGGCCCCACAGTTGACTTTTTGGACGAAATTGTGTTCGACCCATCAGAATCTACATTTGGACATACCGTTGGGTTTGTATTGATATTTAGAGTTGTTTAACCTATAATTTGTCCTATTTAGAGACTGTTACCCTCGATACGCTTTTCGGTACAAAGTGGGCCACACGTGGACCCCACTTTTATCCGAAATTACCGTTTTGCCCCTGTGTCCAAATTGGATGAAAGGGAAGTACTTTTTTTAGCTATTTTGCTCATTCCGGAAACGTTGGTGATGTCTATTTCAGCATCCGAAGACGTTTGTTCGGAGGCCATTAGTTCCAGATCCCGTGTCCTTGACATTGGACGCTTACACTTTACAAATTTCTTGCCAGGCAAGTATACCTTACCATTGTACTGTATTTACATTCCATATGAGGCATGTATTTTTATTTCTGCTTATTTTAGTTTATTTATTTTAACTGCTATATAAATTGTGCATCAAAGGAAACTTGGGTGCAACGACGGTGTCGTCGTACTATGTTTTTATTTATGTATATGCATTGGACCTACTTTATGAGACTAACCCATCTTCATGAGGCATTTATGTTTCATTGGCCATGACACTATTCTTACACGAGTGTGAGTCACACGTAGGAGACGGACTTGCGTACTCGGCTGGCCACTGGTACGTATAGGTCGTGCGACGGATAGGAATAACTGCCAATTAAAACTTTGCATGCTAGTAGACCTGGCAGTTATTAGAGGTTTATCATGTCATGGACATGACATGCTTAGAGCATGGGGTGGGAAGAACAACAAGTACCGCATTTGAGCTCCTTTGTACTTTTTTTATGCACCCGGATTCTCCGCCGGAGATACGGGTGGTGATGACCCTTATATATTATGTACTATCAGGCGGGCCACCGACGTTCAAAAGACGACGTGCCTTTTAGGCCCCTGGATCTCCAAAAGAGAACCATGCCAAATCTCAGTTTTCAACGAGATAGCTCACTTGTGGGGAAATGTGTTCTTAACTGCATTCACTTAGACGGTTAGGCGACCCCATTGGATGTTTATATTTCAGTACTTTATTGGCATGTTTAAATGTATCTTGTTACGTCCCTCTGAGGACCTGGTACCTTTCCAGATATAGATGAGCAAGAGTACCCACAGGAGTATGGACCTAGACCTGACGCTACCTATCAGACTGAGGAGGTCTTACCTTCGGATTATATGTGATTCATTGCAGCTGTTTAGAGATTCTAGTTGCTATTCTTTTCGAGAAATTTATTCTTATATTAGAGTTTATTCTCTTCTCTCTTTAGTAGTTTATTATAGTCGATTTGCAGTGGATTTATTTCCATCCGACTATCCCACTTTGAGATTTTATACTTTGAGACTACTTATTTGATATTCAGTTATTGATTTCCATTTATCTATTATTTGTGCTGTGGATGAGATATAGATTTGCGTGTGATTTGTTGTGACAGTATATTACCACTGTGGATTGGATATTCATGTACATCGTACGTGTGTATATGGTTTCCATATATTGGAGCTTGTATACATACGGCTGGCGTGTTACGTATTCCTAGTCCTACGTATTTTGGGACTGGGGCGTGACATATTTTTAGTGGTGGCCCATACAGGTCGAGAATATATTTTTGGTATGCGTAGACCACTTGACCTAGTCTAATTTCTGTTAAATAACCCTAGATTATTAACTGCTGTAGACAGAATTAAATTCGTTAGAAAATCCCGCGAACCCAGTTTTTCTAGATTTTCAAAAGTTATGAAACGGAGCACGCCCCGCCAAATAGGATCGCCTTGCCGTATACCAAGTATACCGAACAGTGCACGCAGCGTAACCAGATAAGTAAAAATTTGTAGAAACTGATTCGGACTCGTATGCGCGCTGGAATCAGCCCGTATCTGCGGACACACCCCGTGTCACAACTTTTGTAGAAGTCGGGCGCATTTTGTACATGTAGGTCATATTGCGACGAAACTTGCGCCACTGGACTCATGGTAACGCGCTGGTACTGTGATCCAATTTTCACGCAATTCTGAGATAGTTGACCAAGTCGCCAATTGGCGGGCCCCACAGTTGACTTTTTGGACGAAATTGTGTTCGACCCATCAGAATCTACATTTGGACATACCGTTGGGTTCGTATTGATATTTAGAATTGTTTAACCTATAATTTGTCCTATTTAGAGACTGTTACCCTCGATACGCTTTTCGGTACAAAGTGGGCCACACGTGGACCCCACTTTTATCCGAAATTACCGTTTTGCCCCTGTGTCCAAATTGGATGAAAGGGAAGTACTTTTTTAGCTATTTTGCTCATTCCGGAAACGTTGGGGATGTCTATTTCAGCATCCGAAGACGTTTGTTCGGAGGCCATTAGTTCCAGATCCCGTGTCCTTGACATTGGACGCTTACACTTTACAAATTTCTTGCCAGGCAAGTATACCTTGCCATTGTACTGTATTTACATTCCATATGAGGCATGTATTTTTATTTCTGCTTATTTTAGTTCATTTATTTTAACTGCTATATAAATTGTGCGTCCAAGGAAACTTGGGTGCAACGACGGTGTCGTCGTACTATATTTTTATTTATGTATATGCATTGGACCTACTTTATGAGACTACCCCATCTTCATGAGGCATTTATGTTTCATTGGCCATGACACAATTCTTACACGAGTGTGAGTCACACGTAGGAGACGGACTTGCGTACTCGGCTGGCCACTGGTACGTATAGGTCGTGCGACGGATAGGGATAACTGCCAATTAAAACTTTGCATGCTAGTAGACCTGGCAGTTATTAGAGGTTTATCGTATCATGGACATGACATGCTTAGAGCATGGGGTGGGAAGAACAACAAGTACCGCATTTGAGCTCCTTTGTACTTTTTTTGTGCACCCGGATTCTCCGTCGGAGATACGGGTGGTGATGACCCTTATATATTATGTACTATCAGGCGGGCCACCGACGTTCAAAAGACGACGTGCCTTTTAGGCCCCTGGATCTCCAAAAGAGAACCATGCCAAATCCCAGTTTTCAACGAGATAGCTCACTTGTGGGGAAATGTGTTCTTAACTGCATTCACTTAGACGGTTAGGCGACCCCATTGGATGTTTATATTTCAGTACTTTATTGGCATGTTTAAATGTATCTTGTTACGTCCCTCTGAGGACCTGGTACCTTTCCAAATATAGATGAGCAAGAGTACCCGCAGGAGTATGGACCTAGACCTGACGCTACCTATCAGACTGAGGAGGTCTTACCTTCGGATTATATGTGATTCATTGCAGCTGTTTAGAGATTCTAGTTGCTATTCTTTTCAAGAAATTTATTCTTATATTAGAGTTTATTCTCTTCTCTCTTTAGTAGTTTATTATAGTCGATTTGCAGTGGATTTATTTCCATCCGACTATCCCACTTTAAGATTTTATACTTTGAGACTACTTATTTGATATTCAGTTATTGATTTCCATTTATCTATTATTTGTGCTGTGGATGAGATATAGATTTGCGTGTGATTTATTGTGACAGTATATTACCACTGTGGATTGGATATTCATGTACATCGTACGTGTGTATATGGTTTCCATATATTGGAGCTCGTATACATACGGCTGGCGTGTTACGTATTCCTAGTCCTACGTATTTTGGGACTGGGGCGTGACATATTTTTAGTGGTGGCCCATACAGGTCGAGAATATATTTTCTCGGTTACGTAACTGTATCGAACAAGCCTGCGTATAGGAATAGAGTATAAGGATCTCATCCACGCTTGACTGAAACTCATCCTTCCTATTTAATACTTGCATCCTGTTTGATTCCTATACTTCTTCTAATCATTTCGTACATCACCTGCAGAGAGATAGACATGCAAAATGGATGTACTACCGCCGATGGCGACACAACTTCTGGAGTCAATGGTCAGACTCAAGGAGGGACCCCAACGATTCCTAGGCTTCCGGGGCCAGATGGACAGACTCATACTCCAATTCCATCTGATCTTCCCGCTTCGCCTATTGGGAAGCTTCCAGCTTTCCCAGTACCACAAGATGGCCAAGCGCAGATGTTCTAATTCTTTCAGATGATGATACAGGAACAGAGGTAGCTGGCAGCTGAGCAGAGGCAAGAATTTTTGGCAGCACTGGAGAGGATGGCTGCACAGGCTACTGTACCAGCCCAAGCACTAGCTCCAGTACCTCGAGCTAGGGTTGGTTCAGTAAAGGACTTTATTCAGATGGGTCCGAGGCCGTACAAGGGCACTGAGAGCCCGGAGGAGACTACCAACTGGATCACTCACACGCAGAAGCTACTGGAGGCATCGCAGTTACCTACGGACCTATGGATGATGGGTGTACGAACGCTTCTAGATGGTAATGCTCATCACTGGTGGTAATCCATGGAGTGCCAGTTGGGTACATGCCAGACTTGGGAGCAGTTCTTGGAGTGCTTCGAGAGAAAGTACTTCCCGGACACCGTCAGAGATGCGCTGTACGATCAGTTTCTTCACTTGGAGCAGGGGAATCGAATAGTGGACGACTATAATGCCGAGTTTAGTCGACTCATCAAATATGGCACTGCTTTGATACCATATGACTTGGCCAAGGCTAAGAGGTTTCATCGAGGACTGACCCAGGAGCTACAACATTATACAAGCTCGCAGTCCCGAGTCTCTTATGCTGAACTACTGACAGAGGCCAGATTGCAAGAAACCATTAGCAGAGGAAAAGGAGGTCAGATGAGGAGACAACAAGGATCAACAAGGATACAGCAGGGACCAGCCAGGACACAACAGGGAGGACCTATCAGACGTCCCTTGGCACAGCAACATCAGCAACACAGAGCCGGACCGTACCAGATTCCGGAGAAACCCCAATATAATTATTGTGGGAGGATCGAACATATTTCGAGGGATTGTCGAGGCTGCTTGGGACAGTGTTTACGATGTGGTTCCGGACAGCATTTGGCAAGAGACTGTCCAAAATAGCAGACATTGACACTACCACCGCTAACACAGAGACTAGCGCTTCCAGCACCGAAGTCAACTCAGCAGATGACTGGACCGGGAGTACCTCGACCCCAGCAGCAGAAGAATTTCAGAGAGGACCACCGCTACCTACCTAGGAGGAACAGTATATGAGGGCCGGACATGGACAGCAGCAGAGGAATGGGCGAGCTTTTGCATTGGAGGTAGATGACATGGATCATGAGGTGGATGTCATAGCAGGTATTACCCTTGCTTTTACTTTTTCTGCTGTGACATTATTTGATACGGGAGCCACCAGCTCATTCATATCATCTAGTTTTATTGCCAAACATAACATTGCTTCTACACCATTATCTAGTTGTGTTAGAATTCTTACCGGAGGAGGAGTTGTACCAGTTAGCCGAGTTTGTAGATTGGGTCCTATAGTGATACATGGCAGAGAGATGAACGCCCAACTCTTAGTCCTTCCTATGCCATCTTTTGATATTGTGCTTGGAATGGACTGGCTAAGCAAGTACCACGCTTTCTTCGATTGCTTTAGAGGAAGCATTCTTTCTAAGGTACCAGGCCAGCCTGAACTTGAGTTTGCACGAGGTTCTACAGAAATCCTTGATGGTATGCAACTCACAATAGACGATATTGTCTATCATCCTATTATTTTAGAATTTTTAGACGTCTTTCGAGAGAATTTGCCAGGACTACCCCCAGACAGAGACGTAGAGTTTTCAATTGAACTAGCATCCGGAGCAGCACCTATAGCATCGCATGTTTACAGACTGGCGAAGAAGGAGATAGACGAGCTGAAGGCGCAGTTGAAAGAACTAGAAGAGAAAGGTTTTATTCGACCGAGTGCATCACCCTGGGGAACACCAGTGTTGTTTATACCCAAGAAGGATGGGTTAGTGCGTATGTACATTGACTATAGAGCCTTGAATGTAGTTACAGTGAAGAACAAATATCCATTGCCACGCATTAATGACCTATTTGATCAACTCAGTGGAGCTAAGGTATTCTCGAAGATAGATTTGAGATCGGGATATCACCCGGTGAAGGTACGGAAGCAGGATATTTCGAAGACCGTATTCAGAACAAGATATGGGCACTACAAGTTTTTGGTCATACCATTCGGATTGACCAATGCTCCAGCTATCTTCATGGACTTGATGAATCGAGTCTTCCACCAGTACTTGAGACATGGCCTGTTCCTAAATCTGTAGCAGAGGTGAGGAGTTTCCTTGGACTTGTAGGATATTACCGACGGTTCGTGGAAAACTTCTCAAGGATAGCGGCACCTATGACTTATTTGACTTGAAAGGATCAAGAATTTATATGGACCGACGAGTGTCAAGCCGCCTTTGAAGAGTTGAAGAAGCGACTGACTATAGCACCAGTATTGACTATTCCGTCAGGATCAGGAGGTTGTGTGATCTACAGTGACGCATCAGGGAAAGGCTTGGGATGCGTATTGATGCAGCATGGCAAGGTGATTGCATATACATCTAGGTAGTTACGAGTATATGAGAAGAATTATCCGACTCATGACTTAGAACTTGCAGCCTTTGTATTTGCTCTGAAGCTATGGAAACATTACTTATATGGGGAACGAGTGGAAATCTATACAGACCACAAAAGCCTCAAGTACGTCTTCACGCAGAAGGAGTTAAATATGAGCAACGTCGATGGCTCGAGTTGATGAAAGATTTTGAGATAGAGCTATATTATCATTCGGGCAAGGCTAACATTATAGCAGACGCGTTAAGCCGGAAGCCAGCAGCTTATTTCTTGATAGCACAGAGGGAACTATTAGAGGACTTGCAAGAGCTTGGCATTGAAGTAATATTACCCAGAGCAGATGGGATACTAGCCAACTTGTAAGTACAATCATCATTAGTAGAGAGGATTAAGGCAGCTTTGCCTACTGACGCCAGATTCAGGAGACTGAAGGAAAGGACAGAGGTCGGAGAGCAGACATGATTGCGCATTCATGAGGATGGGACTTTACGATGTGGTGATCGTCTTTATGTTACAAATGGAGAGATTCGACAGGAGCTGATGGCAGAGGCTCATAGTTCAATTTATTCTATTCATCCTGGAGGCACCAAGATGTATCGTGACTTACGACAACACTTTTGGTGGCATGGAATAAAAAGAGAAATAGCTCGCTTTGTAGCTAAATGTCTGATATGTCAACAAGTAAAGGAGGAGCACCAGAGGACAGCAGGACTATTGCAACCACTTCCGATTCCAGAGTGGAAGTGGGAGCACATCACTATGGACTTCGTCACGGGTTTTTCCAAGAGTCCAAGGGGGAGAGATGCAGTGTGGGTAATAATGGACCGACTCACCAAGTCAGCCCATTTCATACCATTTAGAGTTGGCCAGTCTACTGAAGCTTTAGCTGACTTATATATGAGGCAGATCGTGAGATTGCACGGTATACCAGTAAGCATTGTATCAGACAGAGATTCGCGCTTTATATCATACTTTTGGAGGAGCATACAAGAGAGTCTTAGAACTCGTCTGAAATTTAGTACATCTTACCACCCGCAGACTGATGGACAGTCGGAGCATACTATTCAGACCTTGCAGGATATGTTGAGGGCTTGCATATTAGACTTCGGAGGATCATGGGAGGACCACCTACATCTTGTGGAGTTTTCTTACAACAATAGCTATCAAGCGAGTATTCAGATGGCTCCGTTTGAAGCATTGTATGGGAAAAAATATAGGTCTCCTGTGTGTTGGAGTGATATGGGAGAACGTCAGATTCTGGGACCCGAGTTAGTGGTCAACACCGTAGAGACAGTCAAAAAGATTCAGGGACACTTGCGAGTAGCGCAAGACAGACAGAAGCAGTAGGCAGACCTTCATCGTCGTCCGTTAGAGTTCAAAGAGGGCGATCACGTCTTCTTGAAGATATCACCGACCAGAGGCACCATTCGATTCGGAGGGTACGACAAGTTGAGTCCAAGGTATATTGAACCTTTTGACGTGCTCGAGAGAGTGGGAGAAGTGGCATATCGACTTGCGCTACCACCTTCACTTGAGGGAGTACATGACATGTTCTATGTGTCGCAGCTCAGGCGATATGTGGTAGACAGCAGTCATGTTCTCGACCATTCGGAGATCACCATTGGGCCGAGCTTGTCATACCAAGAGCAACCCGTGGGAATCCTTGATCGTCGAGAGAAAGTGTTGAGGAACCAGTCTATTCCCTTGGTTCGCGTAGCATGGAGGCATGGCGCGCCAGGAGAATCAACTTGGGAGCATGAGGACGACATGCGCAAGCTTTTTCGAACCTATTCGCAGACCAAGGTATGAATTTGCTTTGTTAATTTATATCTTATACCATTCTTGCATTCTATCGTGACTTAATTTTAATTTCGAGGACAAAATTTTTATAAGTTGGGTAGAATGTAAAACCCCTATCCTAGAAATCGTATATACCCTTTTAATTATTAATTAATAATTTAATTGTAGTAATTAGTGACTAATTAGGAGAAATAGATTTTTAATAATTTTTATTTTAGGTGTTGGTGCACTTAGAGGATTTATGGGACCATTAGGAATTTTTTGGAATTTATTCCATGTAGGAGACCCCTTGAGCATTTGCTAGCTTAATAGTATGCATTATTATAATCTAGAATTTTTCTTATAAGTATATATATATATATATATATACACAAATATATATATATATATGCATATATATATTTAATTGGGAAAGTATTATAAAAAGGAAAAGAAAAGAAAAGAAAATAATATAAACAAATAATAATATTAATAAATAACAATACAACTATATGCAAACCAAAGCAAATCTTAAGAAAACCATTCCCAACCATTCCACAGCAAACGCCGCCCCCTATTGCAACTAATCTTCCAAGCCACTTCCTCTATGTAAACCACAGCCAAGACCCCCACGTATCCGCGGGTATTAACCAACCCTTCCCTTCCCTTTCATATAAACATATATATATATATTATTTATTTCTCTAAACCCTAAACCTAATCGGAACCAATCCTTTATGTAAGCAAACCATTCCCAACCATTCCACAGACAGTTGACCAAGTTGCCAATTGACGGACCCCATAGTTGACTTTTTGGACAAAATTGTGTTCGGCCCATCGGAATCCACATTTGGACATACCGTTGGGTTCGTATTGACATTTAGAGTTGTTTGACCTATAATTTGTTCCATTTAGAGACTGTTACCCTCGGCACGCTTTTCGGTGCAAAATGGGCCACACGTGGATCCCACTTTTACCCAAAATTACTGTTTTGCCCCTGTGTCCAAATTGGACGAAAGGAAAGTACTTTTTAGCTATTTTGCTCATTCCGGAAATATTGGTGATGTCTATTTCAGCATCCGGAGACGTTTGTTCAGAGGCCATTAGTTCCAGATCCCGTGTCCTTGACATTGGACGCTTACATTTTACAGATTTCTTGCCATGCAAGTATACCTTGCCATTGTATTGTATTTACATTCCATATGAGGCATGCATTTTTATTTTTGCTTATTTTAGTTCATTTATTTTAACTGCTATATAAATTGCACGTCCAAGAAAATTTGGGTGCAACGACGGTGTCGTCGTACTATGTTTTTATTTATGTATATGCATTGGACCTACTTATGAGACTACCCCATCTTCATGAGGTATTTATGTTTCATTGGCCATGACACTTATAAACCCCCTCGACCAGAAATTAGGGCTAATTAAATTCAAATAACCTAATTAGGGTTAACTTGAATTAATTATGATTTATTATATAGTGTTATTATACTTGTACAATGATTTGTTATTTTAGGATACTACCCTAGCTGTTGCCCTAAAACAATTTTCACATACTTGGCCTAGACATGCTAACCCATCATATTGAACCTAGAACAAACCCCGGATATTGATTTTCGTGTCTAATTTTAGTCACACAAAAGTTGTTACAAACGTCCGTACGCAATTTAAATAAATTGCGTAATTACGTTCGTTGTCCGTTCCAATCGAAATTGAGACCCCACCTCGATCCGTCTTGACCAACCCAGATCATGATATTATTGTACACTAAGCCTACTACACTAATGACCCTTGTCCAACCCAATTTAGACCCCCGGTTCTCGTTAAATTAAATTAGAAACACCGGTGCATTAATTACGAATTAATTAATGTGGTAACCTAACCTCAATTGAATTAGACCCTACTCCAACCCAAACCCACATCCACACCCACAAGCCTCATACAAAACACCATACACCATCCTAGCCCAATGAGGAACACCAAACATGGTGTTTGGTTACATTAAATCCCCAATTCCAGAAATTGTGCAAATACCAAATTGTTCAGGGGCCTATTTGCAAAATTGCAATAAAGTGTCCCCCTCTCATTGGCCCAAACATCATGAAGAAAGAATTGGTCATGCCCTAACCGTTCACTTTATTTTTTCTCCCATTTTTATGTCCTTACATCACTTTTTGGGAAGTGATCCTAGCCCTCCATTTAAAATGCCCTATTCCTAGCCCTCCCCTCATCTTAATGGACATCCCCAACTCCCCAAAAGCTAGGTCCAGCCAACCATAATCCCAAGGCAGCCCCCCCACTCTCTCACCTACATAAACAACCTAGTACCTCATTAAAGAGGGAACACAAACCTAGGACTCTACACATAAACCCAAACTCCCTAAAACTCAGCCCCTAGCCCGACCCCAGCAAACCACCACCCGCCGCCCAACTCCGGCAAACCACGAACTCCGACCACCCCCAAAGCCACCCGACCACCTTCGCCGACCTTTCCCTCACCTGCCACCACCGCCACCCGCCGCCTAGCCGCCGGCAGCAACCCCCCAGCAGCCCAACACCAACCGGAGCTGCCCCCTCCCGCACGCACAGCCGACCACCCGACCTCCTCGTACTCCGCCACCACTGCACCGTCGATCGCCTAACTCAGCCACACTCCTCCCCGGCCAACCCCCTTCCTCCCCGCCAAGCCTCGCCGTCGGTCGATGCCACAGCCACCCACAGTCGCCCCTGCAGCGCCAGAAGCTTCCAGCCGCTGTTGTAGCAGCCGACGTCCCCGAGCTTCGCCGGAGCTCCGTCCGGCCACCCCCGCTGGCGACGTCCCATCACCGTGACCCCCTCGACCTGAGCTACTATACGGTACATTATTTTATGTATAATTGTTAGTATTTATGCATGTATTTTAGGTTGCAAGGTTTAGGTATATAGATCCTGTATTTTCCTTGTATTTAATACGTATTTTCTGAATTTAATGAATACCCTGTATATATATATAAATACCTACTGTATTCCTTGTATACTATGTATAAATATCAATAAAAATAAACATATGTTACACTAATAATAATACTAATATTATTTATAAATACCAATTTCGTATTTATGTGTAAATGTACATATAAATACATAGAAGTGTGTATATATTATTGTATTACAAAAAAATAGTAAGTATTTAATATAAATCTTAATAATAAGTAATTTCTGTGATTTAATATTATATATAATATAATACTATTTTCTTAGTATATTTTCATATTAAATACTTATACATATGTAGCATGTATATATGTATGTATGTATGTATGTATGTATGTATGTATGTACATTTTAAAAATATAAAGAATATTAAATATATAGTATTTATTGTGTTAAATACATTTTCTGAAAATTAAGTATATTATATGTATAATATTATATATTAAATACTTATACGTATTAACCCTCTAGTGTGTATATGTATAAATATATATATATATATATATATATATATATATATATATATATATATATATATATATATAGATACCTACATGTATGTGTATATATTTTTTATACCCTTCATTATGTTGTATATATTAATTTATGTACATGATTTCTATCTAAATATATGTATATGTATAAATATATGAATTTATGTTATTACCAATTATGTATACATATTTACTATGTGTATTATTAGTATATACTAATTAATACATAAGTACTATTTTTGTACTATTAAACAAATATATTATTTTAATATAATTAAATATGATTTAGTGTATATGTATATACTTGTATTAGCTATATATATATACAGTCCCGACCCTACGTCAGTTGTAGATACAAGCAGTATGTCTTAGTCGTGCTATTGTAGCGACTAATTTGGTCATTACTATATCCTATATAGGATTGCTGGACAGTACCGCCGAGGCATCAGGAGCAGGACTTTGGATTTCGCAGCTACCCGGGACAGGCAAGTATACCTTGCTGATTTACTGCTTAAAATTAAATAATAAATGTTGTAAATATGCATAAAACTGTGCGCGTCCGAGATTGACTCGGGTGCAGTCGACAATGCGTCGATGAGTAGTGTACTAAACCTAGTTGCTAGCTGACTCACCTTCGACTGTGAGGATATTTTGATATCTTCCTAGACCATGGCACTATACACGTATCGCGATGGTACATTCATATTGGGATGCGGGTCCGCGTACCCGATTCGCTATCGGTACATACGACATGCATCACGGACTAGCATGTATTCTAGAGTAATATAGTTAATTGAGACTTGACATCTAGATACGGTACACTCAAGTCGTGCATTCGACTTGCGTATCTACATTGGGCGGGAAGGACAACTGATAAACGTATGGGATACACCCATCGGACTCCGTGGTATCCAGAGGAACCACAGACCCGGTGACTCCCTATATTCAGACACCGCGCTCTTCGGAGTGTTACGGACGTATATACATTGCAGATACCACGCCCCTTAGTGTGTGGACGTTATATATATACAGATACCTCATTCTTCGGAATAATGGACGTTGCAGATACCACACTCTAGAGGACATTGGATGTTATGCCTACACCTACCTATACGTTCCGAGGTTGTCCTTACATTGCATTCACTTAGATGGTTAGCACACCCATCTTTACTTTTATTTAGTACTATATCTGGCATGCATATTGTATCTTGTTACGTCCCTCTGAGGACCTGGTTATCTTCCAGATCTGGACGAGGCCTATTATCCCACAGTTTACGGGCCAGGTATGGAGACGAGGTTTGCTCTTGACGAGGAGCTAGAGGTCCTTCCATCAGAGTACCCCTGATCAGATTGGTAGGCCTACCGCCTTTGACTGGAGCTCCTTACCTAGTTAGCAGTTGTTCCAGTCACTCTTAATTTCAGTACTTTATTTTCGGACTATCAATACTTTATCTCCAATATTTGTAGTGGGTTTGTTCCCACCAGACATATTTCAGTTGTATTATGTCATTCGACTATGTCCTTATATTCCAGTCTTTCATTTCAGTATTTACTTGTTGTTTGTGGATGAGATTAGACACTGCCTGTTGTTTATATTAGACTTGTTAGATTTAGGACAGCATAGCACGCTTCGCCAGGATCCATTAAATTGGGATATCCTCGGAGACGTGTCAGCTGGCCAATGCCACGTGGCCTGGTTCCATATATTTTAGGACTGGGGCATGACAACACTATTCTTATACAAGTGTGAGTCACATGTAGGACACGAATTTGCGTACTCGGCTGGCCACTGGTACGTATAGGTCATACGATGGATAGGGATAACTGCTAATAGAAACTTTGTATGCTAGTAGACCTGGCAGTTATTAAATTTTATCGTGTCATGGACATGACATACTTAGAGCATGGGGTAGGGAGAACAACAAGTACTGTATTTGACCTCCTTTGCACTTTTTCTGTGTGCCCGGATTCTCCGCCGAAGATACGGGTGGTGATGACTCTTATATATTATGTACTATCAGGCGGGCCACCGGCGTTCAAAAGATGACGTGCCTTTTAGGCCCCTGGATCTCCAAAAGAGAACCATGCCAAATCCCAGTTTTCAGCCAGATAGCTCACTTGTGGGGAAAGGTGTTCTTAACTGCATTCACTTAGACGGTTAGGCGATCCCATTAGATGTTTATATTTCAGTACTTCATTGGCATGTTTATATGTATCTTGTTACGTCCCTCTGAGGACCTGGTACCTTTCCAGATATAGATGAGCAAGAGTACCCACAGGAGTATGGACCTGGACCTGGACCTGACGCTACCTATCAGACTGAGAAGGTCTTACCTTCGGATTATATGTGATTCATTGCAGCTGTTTAGAGATTCTAGTTGCTATTATTTTTGAGACATTTATTCTTATATTAGAGTTTATTTCCTTCTCACTTTAGTAGTTTATTATAATCGATTTACAGTGGATTTGTTTCCATCCGACTATCCCACTTTAAGATTTCATACTTTGAGACTACTTATTTGATATTCAGTTATTGATTTTTATTTATCTATTATTTGTGCTGTGGATGAGATATAGATTTACGTATGACTTGTTGTGACAGTATATTACCACTGTGGATTGGATATTCATGTACAGCGTACGTGTGTATATGGTTTCCATATATTGGAGTTCGTATACATACGGCTGGCGAGTTACGTATTCCTAGTCCTACGTATTTTGGGACTGGGACGTGACACATTCATTCTGAGGCTATATTTTCTGACTTGGTGTTTGACATCTGGACGTTAAATTTTGCAGCTCTCTTGCCAGGCAAGTATACCTTGCCATTGTACTATTATTCATATTTCATTTGTTGCATGCATCTTTATTTTCTGTCTTTAGTTTATATATTTTAACTGCTATATAAAATGCGCGTCCAAGGGAACTTGGGTGCAACGACGGTGTCGTCGTAATTATTTTTATTATGTATATATATTGACCTTGTTTATAAGACTGCCCCATTATCATGAAGTATCATTAGGTTTCATTTGACTGTGACACATTTTTATACGAGTTATGAGTCTCATATAGTTTACGGACGTACATATTGGTTGATCATCAATACGTGTGGGACGTGCGTTAGGGATAACTGTTGTTAGAAACTTTGTGTGCTAGTAGACCTGACAGTTATTTAGAGATTTTATCATGTCATGGATGTGACATGCTTAGAGCATGGGGTGGGGAGAACAACAAGTAAGGCATTTGGGCTCCTTTGCACTTTTTCCCTTGTGCGCCCGGACGCTCCGCCGGAGCGACGGGTGGTGATGACCACTATATATTATATATTATTCGGCGGCCTCTGGCGTTCAAAAGACGACATGCTTTGTAGGCCCCTGGATCTCCAAGAGAACCATGCTAATCTTATTTTTAGCCAGATAGCCCACTTGGTGGAAAGTTGTTCTCAAACTGCATTCACTTAGACGGTTAGGCGACCCATTGGATATTTATTTCAGTACTTTATTGGCATACTTTTATGTATCTTGTTATGTCCCTCTGAGGACCTGGCCCTTCCAGGTGTAGCTGTTCTTGAGTATTCACAGGAGCGCAGATTCGGATGGTTACATATGCTTCGAGAAGGTCTTCTCTTCGAGCCCCGTGGTTGTTAGTTGATATTCTTATATTGTGTTTGTTGTGTTGTACTTATATATTCTAGTTCGATAGTGGATTTGTTTCCATCCAACTATCATCTTAGATACTTTATATTGAGATCTAGTTTCATAGATATTGGTTATTTATTTATATATGATTCTGTGGATGAGATTTAGATTGTACCTTATGACTTATGATAGATTTATACCACTTGTGGATTGATATTCATAATACAGCGTACTTATGCGTTATAGTTTCTATATATTAGAGTGCCATAACCATGCGGCTGGCATGCTTACGTGTTCCTAGTCCTACGTATTTTGGGACTAGGGCGTAACAGCTGGTGGCATATACAGATGGAAATTCAACATGTAGTTGTAACAGCAACTTGGAGAACCCTATGTGCTAAGTTCTGCACTAAGTATTGCAGCTTAATTTCAAGCAACTTGCAGTGCTGAATGGGTTCAGACATGTGGAGGGAGAGATTGACCTTAGTGTATGTTGATGTTCCCAATCGATACCTGTGTAGTAGCAGCAAAATGAAGACTAATAGTAGCAGGGAAATAATAACAACAGTGAGTTTAAATGCATGTTAGTATATTGTATTCACTACAGTAGGTGAACACAAAGGTGCATGCCATACATGCAGGCAACCTCCAGTGCAGTGGAGGAAGAAAGACTGATCAGAGGTATTCTGGTTTAGATGTGCAGTTTGGGGTGGACAGCTAGGAGAAGTAACTAATAAAAGATTGCAAGTGCAGTTGGTTGTGAGGGTGGCCTATTGGCATCAGACTTATGTGCTGGAAATAAATTGTCAGGTGTTAAGTATCAATTGAAGATTGGCACCTTACTTGAGAATGATTTATGGAGATGGATATCATGTATCGGTAGAATGAGGGGTTATAGAGTGTAAGGTTGCACATGCCTGACAGCAGCATGGGTAAAAGGATAGGGTGTTCAGTGATGGTTGATGGATGAGTCCAAATAGTTAAGCGGGCAAGAGGGGTCAAGTTCAGTTGGTGCAAACTCGATTAGTGAGTATCCAAGGGGAGTACAAAAGAATGAGTAAGAGTAAGGTATAGGTGCTCATAAGCTGGAGTTAGAATCAAGGACACTTGTTGATGTTCAGGAGGATGTGTCTGTATGATGAGGATCAGTATCAGAGCCATATTTGGGAGTGCACAGTCAGTTCCAATTGAACTTGTACAAGCTCTGGTTCACAGCAAGTGACTAAGAAAGGAAGAATCTGCAAGTGTAAGACTGATACCTAGGGTATCAGTAAACTGAATTGAGTTAGATAGGTGTGGCCAACTGTAGGTGTATACCAGAGTATCTGGAGCAGTGAACTTGAAGGGAGGTGATGGTGAGTGTCTAGTACCAATGTATTGGAAGTAGGAGTATCATTGCAGGAAGAGTGGGATTAAGTTCAAATGTACCAGTGAGTGGCACTAGATATCAGTCATCATTAACTTAGTATCAATAGCAATATGCAGGGGTTAAAGGAATTAGAGCTAAGTTTAGGTAGAATCTTGAGTGTTTATATGCTAGGTGAGTGTTGGTGCCTAGTGTATCTTAGTTAGTATAGTGGTGACTAAAATTAGTTTTAACTTAAGGTATTAGCTGGTTTAGTTTTCAAGATATAGACTTAGAAACCTGGGTATGACCTATTATCATTAGGTATTGACTAGTTTGAACTTGTAATCTACCTATAAGCTAGGTATGGACCAAAAATTGAGTTATTGGCCTAGATTGACCTAGTTTGACTAGAATAACCTAAAAATGGCCTAGAAAGCATATTTTAAACATATTTATCACTTTATTGCACCAAATGACATGATATTTCATATATAGGTCTGTATGACACCTGCTCGGACACCGAGTTATACCATTTGCTCTGGACCACAGGCGAGTACATCTTTCTGTTAGTTTTTATTTCATGATAGTAGATATATCACATGTTCTATAACTGTTTACTTGATTTTGACACAGTGGCTACACAGACTGGTACTAAATGGATCCTGTCATGGAATGTTATCCTTTATCGTGTTCAGCAGGTACTCCTTCACATATATTTCATCATGTGTATTAGGTATCGATTATGATATATTTCGTGTTCACATATTGCTCGTATTCAGTGTGCTTATATTCTTGTTCGTAATGTGCTGTGATTGGATCCATGAGTATTGGTTGGGGATAGGGGAGTTGGAGTTGGTTATGCGATTAAGCCCAGTGTATTCTTGTACATGTCGATTACATATCATACGTGTAATCGAGTTACCATATTATATTCGTGTTCAATCCAAACCGATCACATAACAAACTTCTACTCTAAAGCATATTAGCTAGTTTATCTATTTCCATTACTTGCAGTTATTTCTTATTTTCTGTTCTTCCTTTCTAGTATATTATCTGTTTACTCTAGTTTATTTTATTTCCTGTTGCTAGTTCATCTTGTATTCTTTTCTATTACTTGACATATATGTTCTACCATGTATTTGAAACTGCTTCCAGAGGTTTGTACTTTGCTCCAATCCTGATTGGATATATTTTATAGATGATTGTCTTGAGAAGCAGTGTCCCACTTACTACGGACCGCAGGACGGCGAACTATTAGAGGATAGTAAGGGAACCTAGTTCCAGTGACTGAGGCTTAGACTTATATTGTTAGATAATGTATTAGTCTTCTTTTAGACTCATAGCATGTGTAGAAATTATTTTGGGAGTTGCTTTGTGCCTAGACTTATATTATGGGCTTGTGGATGTATTATGACTCTTGTATTTCTTTTCTTTATTTCATATCATATTATTTTCTCCCCTAGTTTGATATTGTGATTGAGTATTGCTTCATTATCATATACCATATTGTTCCTCCATTTGGAGTTGAGATAGCATGACAAGTACATTATATATATTGTATGAGATATTTAGATATCATTGTTGACCTAAAAAGTGTTCTACCACCGATGCTGCGGCGTAGGCTGGACGTTATTCACGTACTCGTATCCTCATTCTGGGAGCGGGTCGTGACACATTTTTAGTGGGGCCCATGCAGGTTGCGTCTTCCTAATTAGTGTGATATCGTGGTAGTGCAACGACTTAGTTGTATATTGCGAGCCTGCGATAGGATATAGGGTACTAGGATGAGAGATTACTCAATCACAAAATTAGGATTCCTTGAGAGATTCCTGGAATTATCCTTGAGAATCTTATTTTGAATCTAATTCCACTTGCTTTGTTTCACTTTTTCCTTTGTGCTTGTCCGTTGTTGAAATTGATTCTTGTATCGAAATAAATCTTATAGACTAAGTTGAGGTATATTTTGATAACATAAATGGATAAAAACAGTGAGAAAGGTAACATCTACTTTAGTAATGGAGTCTAGAGTTTATCATAGCTATATTAGCTGGCATAAAGAAGACATAGAGCCTGATTTTGGATATATTTCTTTTGGTTATGGAATTTATAGTTTTTGCAGCCAAGCATGTTGAAATACAAAATTTTTAGATACCATGATTCTAGAGGTATGTACCTTAGTTATGGACTCTATAGTTTATCGCAGTTATGCTTACTAGCGTGGTGATGATTCTGGGTAACATGATTTCAGATAGCCGTGTATGATTCTCAAAGTGTATCTTAAATTGGCTCTTAATATTTTGTCTCTATCCTTTAACCTTGTTATCATTGAGATTTTGTTCCGTCATTCCTGCTAATTTTGGAATGATATATCCTTAGTACCTCTTATTCAGTACCTTATAGAGCTTCACTTCATTATTCCTAAGGTTCCCTGTATAGTACAGTAGCTTGGTCACTTGCACTTGCATATAGGTCATGTCGAGTCAAGTATCAGTGTTGATTATTGGGAGCATAACTTGTGAGTCTGATAGTAGTTTCTGGTAGGATATGTGAGCTTTAGTATCAGTATATAAGCCTAGAAGTGACTCATAGTGTAGTACCATTTGTAACAATAGATCAAGATTGGTGTCAGAGTATAGTTAGTGCTTAGTATCATGGTATTAAAAATCAGAGTTGTCAGGAGGAGAGTGGTATATCAATTTATGATTCTAGGTATTGGTATTATGTTATTAAGTATATTTTAGATAGATATAGATTCATATAGTGAGGAGTCCAAGTAGCAATTAAATATCTTAAAATTGAATTGAATATTAATGGAGCCTCAATATTCTATTGGTGTTTGACATTTGGTTATGTGGAGAATGTGTATTCATGAGACATATTAGTGAGTGTTCCATGATAGAGTTGTACCCATAAGTGTATAGGTAAGACAGATAGTATCGGTTAGTGTGCCAATATAATACTGATGTAGAGTATATTTTGGAGTAAGAGTGCAAGTGTTCAAGGTAAAGAGAATATGAGGAGTAACATCTGTGAGGGTGAGTTTAATGGGTAGAAGTATCTATATATGTTTATATTGGTACCAAGGTACATGTGATTGGACTAGAGGGTTTGTTAAGTGTCATTGTATTGATTAGTATCAGGATACAAAGATAGGAGGAGTATTGTGTCCAGATGCAGAGCATCCCAAGTATCTGAAGCATTCAAGATATGGATAATCTAGTGGCTAGTGTAATAGATATAGAAGAGATCCTTGAGTACCTTAGTAGGAGTATCCCATGAGTGTCATGTATAGGAGTTAGTGCGATATGATAGATAGTTTCAGAAATTTGGATAGGTATCCTATAGATAGTAACATAGAAGTCTTAGTATAGTATCCTAAGTAGTATGTGCCAATGAGTTAAGTGTGTCCATGGCCTAGAACCATAGTATACTATTAGTATTAGAAGTGGTAACCCTGGATATTAAATATTTCGGCTGGGTTGATGCTTAGTGAATTCTTGGTGTAAAATAGGTAAGAGCTCCATCTAGGCCACATGTGGCACATCAAATTACTCCGCACTAGCAGAGGGAGACACCCCAGCGGGACAGGGCTTTTGCGATGACGATCGAGGGACCGCTGCTACAGGTGATAGGTTAACAAGTTCTGTTCTCTCTTAGTGTCCTTTTTCTATTTATTGATTTGATTAATTACTTAGTACCTTATTATTGCTTTAGTAATTTTGTGCCATGTAGTTAGTATAGTGAGTGGTATACCATTTATAAAGACTGCAATATCATGACAGACAGAGACCTACCATGCATAGAATTGTATGTTTGTATGAGTTTAGATAGGGCTTCTTAGACCATGAATAGCTTAGGTTTGCGACTATAGTGAGGATTACAAATAATAGGTTATAACTGGCCAGAGGACAGAGAGGGCGAAGTGTCTTAAATTTTGAGGACAAAAATTTTCTAAGGGGGGTTGGATTGTAACTACCACTTTTTCGGAGAGTAATATTTTTATCATTTTTATATTATTAAATTCTTATGAATAATTGTTATATATATTATTAGTGGACTAGCATATTAGTTAGACTAGATGTTAGTGAACCTAAGTGAACCCAACTAGACTTGACATGACAACCTATTTAATTATTTTGGACTAGCCCAAGTAGACTTTGTAGTTAGATTTGTGCTCCAATTAAAGGTTTAGACTTAACCACCATTTATGAATAGAAGCTTCCACCCTAATTTATTCTTTATGACAACTTGGAAGGAACTCTTGACATTTCAAACCAACCAACCCTAACCCTAGCTTGTGGCGGGCCTATTAAAGGGTCTGCTTTCTCTCTCCTCCTCTTATTTTATTCACTCCATCTCCCTAATTGAGTGTTTCCCCAAATTCCATCATTCTTCCACTAAAACTCTACCAAATTAATCATAATCCCTCTTATTCTAATCACCAAGGAGACTAGAAGCTAGTATTGAGCAAGAGCTTTGGAGAAGGGAGCTTTGGATCTAGAAATTGGTGCCATTTGGTGTCCCCTTTGGCTTTGTATTGAGAATCCATCTCTCAATAGGTAAAATCTGAGATTAACCTTTGTAGTTGCATATAAATAGTGTTATTAGCCATTTAGAATCCACCAATGCATTATGGCTACCCATGGGAAGAAGCTTGGGCTTTATTTGACCTATTTGGAGACTTTTTCATTGAGTTTTGTGTCAATTTTGGGGAAAATACGAGATTTGCACACCAAATATTTGTTATTAGATTTAGAGGACCTAATTAGGTTTATTATAGTGTTGTGAGGCTAGCTACATGTCCACAATTGGATACGAGTAGACCGTATCATGAGACTTTGTGATACGGGATAATTTGGAGGTATTTTGTTCGACACGGGTGCCACACACATGTGAATTTGTGCCATGACTATTGAAATGTCTTGCTAGCAGTTATAATATGTTCTAATTGTTATTGAAAACTTGTGGGTAGAATTTGGGTTGAGTTAGATAGGTTTATGGTGCGTATCATGAGCGTATCGCTAGGGTGCACCCCAAGTGTTTGTTGAAATGACAATTTAGTCATTTTTGGCATAGCATTCACTTTTGCACCTATTTAGTGATGTGTATACTCATTATATATATATATATATATATATATATATATATATATATATATATATATACCCTTATTTCTTACAATGTTGTGCATACCTGAGATTGAAGGGTGTATTTATATGGTGGGTGAAAGGATTATGGGAGTGTATCCATATGTGTTATGGTTGTGTTGGTACCAATTAGAATTATACTAGGATGTTGGATGAGTGTACCAATGCATTAGTATCTCAGAGGGTTGATGGGTGTTTTGAGAGAGGCTCAAATATGACAGTAAGAAGCAGCAACATCAGTTGGTGGCATGTACAAATAGAAATTCAACAGGTAGTTACAACAGCAACTTGGTGAACCCTGTGTGCTAAGTTCTGCACTAAATATTGTAGCTTAATTTCAAGCAACTTGCAGTACTGAATGGGTTCAGACTTAAGGAGGGGGAGATTGACCTTAGTGTATGCTGATGTCCCCCAATCGATACCTGTAGCAGCAACATGAAGACTAATAGTAGCAATGAAATAATAACAACAATAAGTTTAAATGCAAGTTAGTGTATCATATTCACTGCAGTAGGTGAACACAAGGGTGCAGGCCATGCTTGCAGGCAACCTCTAGTGCATTGGAGGGAGCAAGACTGATCAGAGGTCTTCTGGTTTAGATGTACAGTTTGGGGTGGACAGGTAGGATCAGCAGCTAATAAAAGATTGCAAGTAAAGTTGGTTGTGAGGGTGGCCTATTGGCATCAGACTTGTATGCTGGAAATAAATTGTCAGGTGTTAAGTATCAATTAAAGATTAGAACCTTACTTGAGCGTGATTTATGGAGATGGATATCAGGTATTAGTAGAATGAGGGGTTATAGAGTATAAGGTTGCATATGCCTGGCCGCAACATAGGTAGAAGGATAGGGGGTTCAGTGGTTGATGCCTGCATCCAAATAGTTAAGTGTGCAAGAAGGATCAAGTTTAGTTGGTGCAAACTCAATTAGTGAGTATCCAAGGGGAGTGAAAGAAAATGAGCATGAGTAAGGTGCAGGTACTCACAAGTTGGAGT
The DNA here is from genome assembly GCA_036927795.1 of Iris macrosiphon. NCBI lineage: Eukaryota > Viridiplantae > Streptophyta > Magnoliopsida > Asparagales > Iridaceae > Iris > Iris macrosiphon. The sequence continues at coordinate 75,793,097 of JAYESA010000002.1, read as the reverse complement.
TAGAAGCAAAGAAACTTGTTGATGTTAGGGAGGATGTGTCCGGGTGATGATAATCAGTATCAGAGCAATATTTGCCAGTGCACAGTCAGTTCCAACTGAACTTGTGCAAGCTCTGGTTCATAGCAAGTGACTAGGGAGGGAAGAATCTGCAAGTGTAAGACTGATACCTAGGGTATTAGTGAACTGAATTGAGTTAGATAGGTGTGGCTAACTGTAGGTGTATACCAGAGTATCAGGAGTAGTGAACTGAAGGGGCGTGATGGCGAGTGTTTGGTACTAATGTATTGGAAGTAGGAGTATCAGTGCAGGGAAAGTGGGATTAAGTTCAAATGCACCAGTAAGTGGCACTAGATATCAGTCATCATTAACTTAGTATCAGTAACAGTATGCAGGGGTTAAACGAATTAGAGTTAAGTGTAGGTAGTATCTTGAGTATTTATATGCTAGGTGAGTGTTGGTGCCTAGTGTATCCTAGTTAGTATAGTGGTGACTAATATTAATTTTAACTTAAGGTATTAGCTGGTTTAGTTTTCAAGATATAGACTTAAAAACCTATGTATGACCTGGTATCATTAGGTATTGACTAGTTTGAACTTCTAATCAACCTAGAAGCTAGGTATGGACCAAAAATTAAGGTATTGGCCTAGATTGACCTAGTTTGACTAATATGACCTAGAAATGGCCTATAAAGCATATTTTAGACAAATTTATCACTTCATTGCCACCAAATGACATAATATTTCATATATAGGTCTGTGTGACACTAGCTCGGACACCGAGTTATACTATTTGTTCTGGACCACAAGTGAGTACATATCTCTGTTAGTTTTTATTTTATGATAGTAGATAACATGTTCTAGAACTATTTACTTGATTTTGACACAGTAGCTACACGGACTAGTACTAAATGGATCTTGTCATGGGATGTTATCCCCTACCATGTTAAGTGGGTACTTCACTTGTATTTTGTTATGTGTATTGGGTATTAATTATCATGTATTTCGTGTTCATACGCTACTCCTATTCAGTGTGCTTATATTCGTGTTCATACTATTTCGTGATTGGATCCATGAATATTGGGTGGGGATGGGGAGTAGGAAATGGTTATGTGATCAAGCCCAGTGTATTCGTGTACATGTCGATTATATATCACACGTATAATTGAGTTACCATATTATATTCATGTTCAACCCAAACAGATCACATAACAAACTTGTACTCTAAGCACATTAACTAGTTTATCTATTTCCATTATTTGCAGTTATTTCTTATTTCCTGTTCTTTCTTTCTAGTATCTTATCTATTTACTCTAGTTTATTTTATTTCCTGTTTCTAGTTCATCTTGTATTCTTTCTATTACTTGTCATATATGTTCTACCATGTATATGTAATTGCTTCCAAAGGTTTGTACTTCGCTCCAATCCTGATTGGATATATTTTTTAGATGATTGGCTTAAGGAGCAGTATCCCACTTACTACGGGCCGCAGGACGGTGAACCATTAGAGGATACTCTCCTAGAGCATGGGAACCTAGTACCAGTGACTGAGGAGACTTAGACATATATTGTTAGATACTGTATTAGTCTTATTTTAGACTCATAGCATGTGTAGATATTATTTTAGGTGTTACTTTGTGCCTAGACTTATACTGTGGGCTTGTGGATGTATTGTGACTCTTATATTCTTTCCTTTATTTTATATTATGCTATTTCTTCCCCTAGTTTGATATTATAATTGAGTATTGGTTTCATTATCATATACCATATTATTTCCCCATTTGGAGTTGGGATAGCATGACAGGTACCTTATATATATTGTGTGAGATATTTAGATAGCATTGTTGACCTAAACAGTGTTATACCATCGATGCTACGGTATAGGATGGACGTTGTTCACGTACTCATATCCTTATTTCGGGAGCAGGTTGTGACACGTAGTCACCTGCGTCCGCAAGCGCAGGCCTAGACCATGCTCCATGGAGTACAGTGTGCTTATGTGTGCAACTTCGGAGTAGTTCAAAGATTGTCCTTTATTAATGAAATGAGGTATCTCGTCATCCGAAATTACATCATCGAGAGAAGGGACATTAGCATGAGCTGCTACATACACCTCCATCTCATCTTTCCTGAGATATACCCCCAGTGCGACCGACGACTTTGTAGGTTTTTTGAGCAGCTTACTACCAGAGGTTCGAACATGGTAGGAGGTAGTGGAGCATTCTTCGGAGGTTGACTCAGCCTGCAAAGGTGAACGACCAAAGGTTCGAACGTGGTAGATGGTGCCGGATCTCTCTTCGGTTGTCGATTCGTCCTATGAAGGCACACAACCAGAGGTTCGGGTGCCTTCCTGCGTAGTTTTACGATGAGAGGAGAGGTTGTGTCGGGAGTGCGTGCCTTTAGACGAACTCTTAAGGGCTCTTCTGGTGTTGTCCCAACCTCAACCTCATCATCGGTGTCATTGCTACCTTTATCTTAGTAGACCTATTTGTAAAGAATCAACATCAGCAAACTCCGTTTTGACCGTGCCATATTCGTCGACGTACTTCAGGTACTAGTGTAGGATCGACGACATGATCATATGTTCATGTATCAATGGACGTCCGAGCAAGACATTGTAGGATACATCTACGTCAATGACATAGCAAGTGACCTCTGTTTTCATGTTTTCGATATAGATTTTCAAGCGAATCTTACCCAAAGGGTAGCTCCTTCCTGCGTTGAAGCCAGTGATGGCAGTATTGGTGGCTGCCAGGCGATGCATTAGAATGCCCAGGGTCTGAAGCAGACTCTGCGGGATGATGATGATTGATGAACCGGGGTCGATGTACATATGATCCACCTTAATGGTACCAATATACCATATATAATATACTGGAAGAGCATGCAAGTTATTCTTCAACAATATGTCCTATTGTGAGAACGTGATGTTGGGTATCGCCTCCAGGATATTCAGCTGGTGGCTTGACCTGCATCAGGTAAGTATCGACATTTTATAATGCCTCACTAAGAGCGATCGAGTGTCTTTGAAGAGTCAGAGAAGCTAGAATAGAGACAACTTCGCTAAAGTATTGGTGAGATGATCCAGGATGTCAAAGTTGTAGGGCTTTTCCACTTCCTGAGCTGAATCTTTGCGCAGTGGCTTGTCAAAGCGAGTGTCTTTTCACTTAGACTTATCCGCAAACGGAGGTTAGGATGGACCCAAATTTGATATTGCGGGTACAATTGTTGGAAGTGCACCATCGTCAGGGATATCATACTCTTGTTGGCAAGCTAGGCCTGACCTTGTTGTTCCTGCTATAGCTTTCTCAGATGTGAGGGAAATCGTATAGCAGGGTTTAGATTTCTTGCCCTTAGTCATGGTGGCAGACGGTGTTGTCTGCTGCATCAATTCTTGAGCAAGATCGGGGTGAAACCACATAACCTCCCTACGTGGCATGGTGAGAGGTATCTGCCCGGCCGTTTGGTCATGAGCCGATGGAAGGTTGACGACTTCTATCGTTGTCCGGGGCATCAGGATTACTCTATCTTGGTCCTCCATCGCCGAAAAGTTACCGAACTGGAGAGACACTATGTTTGCGGCAACTGTCTTGTCATCGATATCCAAGGTAAAGGCCTTGGTGTAGGGAAAATATTGGATGTACCGCTTGAGGGTGTAGCAGTCCTTCGTTGTATGGTGGACAAAGCAAAGGTAGTGGCAGTACTTTAGATTATTCATCTCGGCTTCCTTTACTGGGCGCTTGATGTCGGGGAGCCAAATCATACCACGCTTTATCAGTACATAGAAGATGGGCATGAAGTCATCATCTTCGAAGGAGTAAGTCTCCTGGGGCTTCGGGACCTTAGCCAGCTTTTATTCGGGCTTCTTGGTTAAGTTGGCCACCAGGGCCTGCTTTTCTTTTTCCTCGCGGTCACTGTTGCCATTGTTGCTGTTGTTGGGATATTTTTCCCTATCGTCAGTGACATGGATCTGTATTCCCAAGAGACGGGCTTCTTTGACATTCTCAGTACTGATAGCGCTTATGATGAATGTTTTCCAGTCTTGGAACTGACCGTCGCCAATCCAGAGCTGACTGTCGAAAGTAATTTTCTGTGGCATATGTCCATCAATGTCGACTCGGGATTGCTTGGAGAAAACCTTAGTGCTGTTTATCGAAAATGCTCGATATAATTTAGGGGGAGTTCCCTTTCCCCTTAGGTAACATCTATCTGGGAGGACATCATCATGTCTCTTCCTCCGTCATAAAATCTTTTGAGGAGAAGACTCTTGAAGTCATCAAACGACGAGATGCAGTTATCTTGTAGGCTGTAAAACCAGTCGAATGCTACTCCGGATAATGCCCCCACAAAGAGCTTGGTGAGAAGTGCTTCACTGTGAGGTAGGTGCCCTGTTGCAGTCTCAAAATAATTCATATATTGACGGAGGGATGTCTTTCCGACGAATGGATTTAAGTTAAAGGGCTTGTACTTTGGCGAGTACGAAATATCCCTTCACTCGCTTGGGTATGATTGTCGTATCCTGATCTTGCACAGTAAATCCCTGCTGCCCATGGAATCTAGACGAGCCCGGAGTTCCCGGGCTTCCCCCATTGCTTCTTTGGCTTCGTCTCCTGTAGAAGGGGCAGATGAGCCAGATAAAGGGTAATTTTTGCCTGTGGGCGGAGTGGTTGCATTAGAATCCACATTGGCCCCAGGGTCCAAACTTGCTTATCCAGAAGCCTTTGCTGGTTGTAAAGCCATATTTGCTTTAATTTTCAGCATTGCCTGGGTCAGGGCTTACATTGATGAACTCACCGTCTGCATCATGGCCTCAAGAACCTCGAGACATTGTCGGCCATTGGGGCCTTCGTGATCGTCCCCTGTCATATATACATCCCTTACATAGGGAAAGAAGGATGAGGCAGAAGATGTCGCACTTTTTGTCTCAGATTTTTATCGGGAGTAGTCATCAGGTAGCGTCGCCTCTACCTCAGATTCGGAGAGAATACTACCCCCAGCGTAGGAGGCTATATTATTTTGACGAGGGTGGCCACCCCCAGGGATATCGGAGTATGTTCCCAGGGAATTACTGCCTTCTCAGAATATCGAGTTATCGTAAAGGTCCAGGTGATTACTACCCTCAGCTCGTGTAACCCTCAGGGGTCCTGATAAAGAACTACCTCCAACGACTGATAGATTTTTCTTTGAGTGGGTTCCTTGAAAAATAACTTCCCAATGTCCTGCTGCTAATGTCACGCCCCCGTCCCAAAATACCGAGCGACTAGCCACGTGGCAATGGCCAGCAGCACACACCGATGGGCAAACCCACTTTAATGGACCCATCAGGGTGTACTTAGGCTGTAAAACAAAAATAAAGGTCTATGCTACTAATCTCATCCACAAAAATAAATACAGTCAATATAAAATAATAAGCAACATCAAGTCTCAATAAAATATATCCCGGGGAATAACCCGATAATAAGTCTGGTACAACAGTCAATAGACAAGAAATAAGGAGTATAACAACAACAAAGACTGAGTATAGATAAAGCAGATACTCAAGAGAAATTCTTGGCGATCACCTCGTCCTCGGGTTCTGGTACTGCTCCAATGTATGCTCCTGTTTCGTACACCTCGGGGTAGATCTGCTCTGCTAATCCTTGGGACATAATCCAGATTCCAGGTCCTCAGGGGATATAGCAAGGTACAAGAATAACTCAAGCCAAAATAAATGTAGTACAATAATAAATGAATCAATAGGGTAAACTATGTAACCAGCTATGTGATATGCAAGTGAGAGCATTATTCATACTCAGGCTGAGACTACTATAGGCTTTGTGTCGGGGAAACCCATAGCAACATTCTCTCGAAGGGCCAGTAAATGTGCCAAAGCTCTGTGTCAGAGTCTAAGACACCTCCAGTAATGTAGTATATATATAATCAGCCTTTAGTATGGTAAAACTCTCCCCACCTAATGTAATCACACATCTCATGTCCCTGACACGCAAGATCATATCTAATACAGCAAGTCATATGATAGCTCTGGATATAAAAAGTCTATGTCTCGAATACTATAACCTATACAGAATTACCATGAATGACTCAGAAGATTCTGTCTCATGAATAGTATCAGGTGTCCTATGGAATGACGTACTTGATAATGCAAGCACAGAAATATATAGGGTCGCGATATCAATCTCTAGGTGACGTTAAACAACTCCGCGTACGGCGTTGACACCCGAATCTTGTTCGGACGTTAAGTAATGTCACACGGTCCTAGGTTGAACAGATACATCATGCAATTAAATTAAGAGAATATTATGTAGCAAATACTGTAAGATTGGCAAGGTATACTTGCTTGGGGTTTAGTTTCCAACTACTACTCTGGTATCAGCGGGATCTGCAAGTACTCATTCGGTTGCTGAAATAAACGTTACCATCATGTTCAAAAGATATCAAATATCTAGAATTGCCTGTCCATAAGTCCAATTTGGACACAGGGGCAAAAGTGACAGTTTTTTGTCAAAGCGGGGTCCACATTGTCACGACCCGCACCCGGAATTTGGGCATGAGTCGTGGGTACGTCCAGCCTACGCCGCAGCATCGGCGGTAGAACGCTGTCTAGGTCTCAACATATAATATATCCTGTCAATAGTCTCAACTCCGCACGGAGGACAATGATAAATAATCCATAGTTCTATGATATACTCAATCACAAGCTATAAGAATAATGGCACGATGAGAATAGAAAAGAGTTCTATTAAAAACCAACCACAATAAATCTAACTCAAATCCTGGGTCTAAATGACCTCACAAAGTCACAAATAATAAATACAACTCAGTCTCAGTCTAAAACAATAATGCAGAAAAAGTAGTCTAAGAGCAGCCAGGTACGTTCTCCTCTAGGCTAGGCAACTCTTCTGGGGTTTCTGGAGTGAAATCACCCTCTAATCCTGGGCCGTAATGAGTGGGGCACAAGCTCTCCAGGTCCTCTGAAAAATGCTATCCAGTCAGGATTGGAGCGAAGCACAAGCACTAACAGCAGTTTCATTAAATTGATAAAATCTATAAACAGTGTAAAAAGTACAAGATGGAAATAAATGCTGGAAATGTAAAGTACTGGAGAAAATGGAAATAGGCAACAAAGCATCTAGCAATGAACAATAAATAGTGAATGCTAGAACAAGTGAATCTGAATAAAATAGACATCTAGCTAAGTGTTTGAAATATTAGTTTATTATGTGATCGGCTTGGGACTTGATCAGGCTGGTTATATATGATTAACTATGATTCTTGTAGGTCAGGCTAACCATATGGTTAGCTATGATGCATGTAGTGGTCAGGTTAATCATATATAACAGCTATGATGCATGTAAGATGGTCAGGCCGCACCCAACGTGAAAAGTGGGGTGAGCTATGATGCATGTAAAGGATTTGGATATGATCACATAATCTACTAATAGTTCCCCATCCCCCAGCTAGCACGATGGATTCCAATCACGACTCCTCATGATGGGGATCTAGGGTGCTAACCCGTGTATCCATAGTGTCGGAATCAAGTATGTAATACAACTGCATTATAGAAATAATCAACAATGAAAACTGTCAGAGAATGTACTCGCCTGTGGTCCTGAGCAAGGTGTGAGGATCGATGTCCAAGGTGGGATCACAAGGACCTATATATAAGATATCAATGTTAAATACTGAGTTAAAGGGATAAACATGATTAACTACTTAAGTATGAGGCCTCTAGGTCAAATCTGTGGTTTTCTGCTCAGTACTAGGTTATCCTAGGTAAACTAGGTCCACACTAAGGTTTAGGTCCAAAACTAGTTAATTAGTCTATAAGGTCACTGACTAATAAAAAATAAGGTATAAGTAATATAATACTCTATATATACTGGTCTATAATAACTAACACTTATGTCTTAACTGTCATAGACATACTTATATATATACTACCTTAACTGCTACTGCACACACACAGACAGACTGAACTAGCTATTGAACTACACATAACTTACTGCTACACTCTAAGACACTCTGATCAGGATCCTCCCTGTCATTGGGAAACACACAGGTATTGATTTCCTAACTAACACATATGTATACCTACTATTCTTTCACAAAGAATGTAGGCATAGGTGCTCACATTCACACACACCTCACTACACCTGCACACACAGGTACACAGTGTCCTGATACACACTTATCTCCTCTGATTTTACTACACACTATACTCCTATTATATACTAGTTAAATTTATCATCTAATATTATCTTAGTTAGTACCTTGATGCCTATACTCAACCCAGTATCTTGAGACTGAGTTAGGTATCCTAGTACCACTCCTCAAGTTAGGACACTACTAATCCTACTGATTCCTTACTGAGTTCTCACACAGCTCCCTCTCACACACAGACACACACAGGTTCTCTAAAATTGACTGATACACATACTGAAATTTTAACATGTATACTGATACATACTTCAAGGGAACCCAATACACAACCATAACCCAAAACCACATAGGCACACACTGAACATATCTACACACTGCACAGAATTCTCACTGAACCTGGGAATTCACTCACTGAATTCAGCATTGTTACTGACACATGGACACAGGTCCTAATTCACACTGGCATTGAATACACACACTAGTTACTAGGCTCTATGGCACCCACAGAATTTAATACACATACAGGTATTATCTAACACTCAGGTACACACAGATCTCTCATTCACTGAATATTGGTACATACCCAGAATTCCTACACAGAACTGAATCCTGCACACACACACACGGCTAGCTAGGCTCACACACCTTACTAATAGCTAGACACACATGGAACTAAACTGCACTCTAGTCTCACAGTCATATACATACAGTGAATTAAAATCCTACACACACATGAAGACACATAAGTGAACTGGAGCTCACTCCTTGCATTCTAATACCAATTTCACTGAACTACTGATACATAATTCTGCACACAGACACTGGTTCCCTCACACAGAATTCATGGACACCTACCTACACACAGTCACACATTCACTCACTGGCACCCTAATACACACAGGCACTCAACACAGAGCTATACTGTTAACCCAACACACAGGAACAACTCACACCTACACCCATAAGCTATACACACAGATACAATTTACTCACAAAATACATAGGCACTCCTCTCACATGTATTTTTGATACATAAAGTCCTGACACTGATACTAAACCCAAAACCTAGACACTGATGCAAAGACACACAGGCATATTTTGATGCATCACATACACAGCCAAACACAAAGTCCTACTGATACATTTGATACAAAATCACCTACTGTTCAACACAGGTCCTAACTCTACACACAGGGACACACAGCCACACACCCAAGCAAAATGCTCGACTGCACAGGAAATGCCTAATCCATCTACTAATACTCACAGCCAAAACCCATAGGTATAAATATACATATATGTAAATATATGTATAGGTCCCTAAGAATTAGGAAAGATATTTATCCTTCTTGGCATAACAACAAATACCTAGTATGGAAATCGAATTTCACTTAGTTACTCATGAACCCAAACTTAAAACCCTAAAAATCAAGATCAAAACTAAATGTAGGAGATGTAACATGCCTACACGAAATCCCTAGGTTTAGGATTCCAGAAACATGGGGAGAACACCCGAAAATTCACCAAAACCCTAGATCTCCTAGGTTTTCATGTAGAATCCCTAAAATTCGAGATCTACACAGCAAGGGGGTTCCTAGAGGGCAATAATCAACAAAAAAACAGGAATTAAAGGGAGAAAAATCGGATTTTACCTATTGAGATGGTTCCTCCAATGGAAGTTCTTCTTCCCCAAGGTTCCTTGACCCAAGTTCCTTGCTTCCCTTGCTTTGGAGGAGGAGGATGGAATCCTAGGGCTTAAATTCCGAATTTGGGGTGAGGGAGATGGCTCTCTTGATGGAGGCTAGGGTTTCTTCTTTCTACATGAAGAAAAAGAGGGTTCCCTTTTTATATTAAACTAGGTTAGGGCTTCATAAGCATAGCTTTAGGTTAACCCCCTATGTTAGGTCATGTAAAACCTAATTAACTCAGGTTTAGTCAGTCTAGGGTTTGAGGGTCCATCCTAAAATTAGAATTCTAGGGCTTCTCTAGAATTGGTTTCCAGTTTAGGGTTTAGTCATTAGGGTTTGCCCTAATGCGTTCTAGGGTTTGGCCTAAAACCAAAATTATTTATAATAAATAAATAGTTTTAAAACTCAGCAGATTAATTAAATTCATAATTATTCCAAATAGTGAAATTACATAAATGCCCTTATCTGGAAATGTGGTAGTGACACACATGTGGCCTACTTCGCACCGAAAAACGTGCCAGAGATACTATTCTCCAAATTTGTCAAACTTAGAGTTTATAAGTCCAGAATGAAGATACAAACCCAAAGAAATGTCTAGAACTGGATTCCGATGAGCCGATCACAAAATCGCCCGTCAAGTGGAGCCGTAGGGCCCACCATACGGGATTTTCTCAACGTTCTTAGAATCGAACCAAACTTGGGTCACAGGACCAGCGTATTACTACGAGTCAAATGGCACAAGTTTCATTTTGAAGTGACGAGCACACACGAAGTTACAACGAGTTTCAGAACAAGGCAGATATAGGGTGTTGTCGACGGATACGCGTTGATTCCAGTGTGCACGCACATCCAAATCAACTTCTGTGAAATCCCACACGTCCGTATTAACGGTGCATACCTTTCGGTAAAGTTCGTACATAACCAAGTCACCTCGTTTAGCGGGGTGTACCCAGTTCCCGAAAAAATTAGGGTTTAAAATAACCAATATTTTGGTCATTTTCACCCTCAAATTAAATTATAAATTACAGCACGATAAATTGAACTAAAAATAGGGTTTAAAACAAGGTTATATGGTCTAAATTACTGTTCAAGCCAATTTTGAAAATATTGATCAGGTTGGACACAAAACGGTCGTGAAGTGGAGAGTTCGGGATAATTTCTAATTTTCAAAAATTGGGGGTTTATTTTCCTGATTTGGCATCGCAGTTTGCGATCGACACAGGATACGATACCCCGAATGAGTTGCACGGATTTTGAGAGGGTCACGCGGTCTACGCATAGCAAAAGACTGTTCGAACATCGGCACGACGAAGAGAGAGAAATCTTCACCTGAACAGGGGATCGAAATCGACTATTCTTTGCGTATACGCGATGGCGCGGCGACTGTGCTCTGTCGTCGTGGCGGCGCTGTGCTCGGCGTGGTGCGGCTAGACCATCGTTGGTTGCTGGGGGAGACGGCGGAGTCGTCGCCGGAGGGAGCTCGGGGTCGGTTGGGGCTGTCGAGGTCAGAGGCGGCCGGAGCTGTTCGGTTGAAGCCGGGGATGGCGGTGGAGAGGAGTGGCCGGGGAAGAGGGTTCACGACGGAGGAAGCGGCGGAGGCTGGTGGCGAGCTCGGAAGTGGTCGGAGGTCGGAGGGTCGAGGGAAGTGGCCGAAGAGGCTTGGGGAAGTGGAGGCGGTGGTCGGGAGGCCAAAAATGGCAGTGGCGGTGGTGAAGGTTGTTCGGTGATGGTGGTGATCGATGGTGGTGGAGATGGGGTTTAAATACGAAGGAGGCCGGCGGCGGTTACAAGGAGGGGACCCGGAGGGTCAGGGCGGTTACAGGAGTGAAGGGTCGGCGGTTACAGGCCGAGGCGAAGGGGTATGGGTGAACGGCGGAGGCAAAGCGTCGACAACGGGAAAACGGTCTGGTGATCGGGCTCCCAACGGTTACTGTATATGGGTTAATGGGTCGGGTTTGGATGCGGGTATGGGTACGGGTCCGAATCCGACCCAATAAGGATTGGGTTCAGCTGGGTTCGGTTCAACAGGGTTTGGGTTGGTTCAAGATTTGGTCCGGTTCAGGGTTAAACCGGTTGGTTCAACAGGTTTTATTTTGGTTTATTTAGAAACTTAGTTTTTAGGTCTTTAAAAATAGCTCTAGGTCCAATAAATTCCAGAAAAATTATCCTATGTCTAATTAATTATTTTACACCCAAAAATATTATTTTCATAATATTTTAATATTTAATAAAATCACAAAATTATTTTAATAACGGAAATCATTTACTTTAATTAATTAAAAATCACAAAAAATTTCCAAAAATTTATTTTTAGAAATTCTAAAAAAATCTGGGGGTTTACAATCTACCCCCCTTAAGAGGACTGCGTTCTCACAATCAAAGAATAACGAAACATAACCGGCCAGAAGAGATGACACGGTTGCAAAATATGTTCGAAGCACGACCCAAAAAGAGAAATCGAAGGATGAGGGTTAAGCAAAATACATAGGGAAGGAATAAAATATTTTCCTAAAAAATGAAAGTTAGGTAATTCAAGAGTAAAGAAATCTGGTTAGAGCAAAGAAAACTACAGCTTAGAAAAACTAGGTTATCAATTACTAACAAGTTCAAAATTACTAGGTTATAAGGTTAAGGATTTAACTAACAAGTACGTGCTAAAGCAATACTATGAATAGACATCTATGAATAACTTAAATCTTACGCGCATTCTCTACTCCACGAGTCTGTGCATCCTCCACTGTCATTGTAAAAGCTTGTTCGCGTCCTTGTGGTGGTATCCTCTGCTGTTGCTGGGCCTGCTGGAAGAGTGCTGATCTGCTTGATTGTATTGTTGAGATTATTGTCCTCCACCAACTGGTGTCACTTCATCGTCGTAGGTGACAACTGCAACTTGTGGTGTTCCTGTGGGAGTCTCGTTGCTTGCTTGTGAATCCATTACTCTGCATCCAAAATAAACAATAAATGACGCACAGGGGAATCAAGGCAGGATGCAAGTCAAGGAATTAATTCAAATCCAATATAGAGATCAAGAACGATTCAAGCAAGTGGATGAGATCCTAAAACTTATCCTATCCTTGTCGCAGGCTTGCTCGATTCCTTAGTTGAAACTGAAGCAATTTAGTCGTTGACCTGCATGGGCCACCACAAATATTATGTCACGCCCCAGTCCCAAAATACCGAGGGACTAGCCACGTGGCAATGGCCAACAGCACACACTGATGGGCAACCCCACTTTAATGGACCCATCAGGGTGTACTTAAGCTATAAAACAAAAATAAAGGTCTATGCTACTAATCTCATCCACAGAAATAAATACAGTCAATATGAAATAATAAGCAACATCAAGTCTCAATAAAATATATCTCGAGGAACAACCCGATAATAAGTCTGGTATAACAGTCAATAGACAAGAAATAAGGAGTATAACAACAGCAAAGACTGAGTATAGATAAAGCAGATACTCAGGAGAAATCCTCGGCGATCACCTCATCCTCGGATTCTGGTACTGCTCCAATGTATGCTCTTATTCCGTACACCTCGGGGTAGATCTCCTCTGCTAATCCTGGGAACATAATCCTGATTCCAGGTCCTCAGGGGACATAGCAAGGTACAAGAATAACTCAAGCCAAAATAAATACAGTACAATAATAAATGAATCAATAGGATAAACTATTTAACTAGCTATGCGGTATGCAAGTGAGAGCATTATTCATACTCAGGCTGAGACTACTATAGGCTCTGTGTCGGATAAACCCATAGCAACATTCTCTCGAAGGGCTAGTAAATGTGCCAAAGCTCTGTGTCAGAGTCTAAGACACCTCCAGTAATATAATATATATATATATAATCAGCCTTTAGTATGGTAAAACTCTCTCCACCCAATGTAATCACACGTCTTATGTCCATGACACGCAAGATCATATCTAATGCAACAAGTCATATGATAGCTCTGGATATAAAAAGTCTATGTCTCGAATACTGTAACCTATACAGAATTACCATAAATGACTTAGGAAGATTCTGTCTCATGAACAGTGTCAGGTGTCCTATGGTATGACGTACTTGATAATACAAGCACAGAAATATATAGGGTCGTGATATTAAACTCTAGGTGATGTTACACAACTCCGCGTACGGCGTTGACACCCTAATCTTGTTCGGACGTTAAGTAATTTCACACGGTCCAAGGTTGAACAGATACATCATGCAATTAAATCAAGAGAAAATTATGTAGCAAATACTGCAAGATTGGCAAGGTACACTTGCCTGGGATTTGGTTTCCAACTGCTGCTCTGGTATCAGCAAGATCTGAAGGTACTCCTTCGGTTGCTGAAATAAATGTTACCATCATGTTCAGAAGATATCAAATAGCTAGAATTACCTGTTCATAAGTCCAATTTGGACACAGGGGCAAAAGTGACAGTTTTTGGTCAAAACGGGGTCTACATGTGGCCTACTTCGCACCGAAAAATGTGCCAGAGACAATGTTCTCTAAATTCGTTAAACTTAGTGTCTACAAGTCCAAAACGAGGATACGAACCCAATGGAATATCCAGAACTGGATTCCGATGAGCCGATCAGAAAATTGCCCGTTAAGTGTAGCCGTTAGGCCCACGATACGAGATTTTGTCAACGTTCTCAGAATCGAACCAAACTTGGGTCACAGGACCAGCGTATTGCTATGAGTCCGATGGTATAAGTTTTGTTTCGAAGCGACGAGCACACACGAAGTTACAACGAGTTTCAGAACAGGGCCGATACGGGGTGTTGTCGATGGATACGCGTTGATTCCGGTGTGCACGCACATCCAAATCAACTTCCACGAAATCCTACACGATCGTATTAACGGTGCGCACCTTTCAGTAAAGTTCGCACATGACCAAGTCGCCTCGTTTAGCGGGGTGCACCCAGTTCCTGGAAAAATTAGGGTTTTAAATAATCAATATTTTGGTCATTTTTACCCTCAAATTAAATTACAAATTATAGCACGATAAATTGAAATAAAAATAGGGTTTAAAACTATTACTAACTACATGGATATTTATTTACATATTTCTTAAGTTATATTAAAATTAACACAAAGTAAAGTAATACTTACATAGGTCTGCGAGGCCCCCTCATCAATGAGATTTTTGCCCTTGTGATGGGTGGCCAGGAAGACGGTCACCACGTTGGCATCCTTATCCCTCTTTACCTGTTAAAAATATATTATTTAGTACTAAAATTAAATATTTTATCCTACTCCCATTTTATCGTACTTGCATTAAAATAATATATCTGAAATAAAAAATATACCAAACGACAAAAATGTTCCGTCATCGGAATCGAGCAACCACACCACTTTGTTGCCTTTTGTCTAGCCACCTTGGCCTTCTCAGACCTTTTCTTGTACCTCGGATCGTCGAATCTAGCCCTCATCGCAGTCCACTGCTCAGGCGTGATCCAACCTTGGATCAGTTTTCCTTTATAATTATGAGCCTTCTAGTCATCCAGAGTATCACTGATCAGCTTGGCGACAATGGCAAAAAATATCTGCTCGATCAACTCGACCTGTTGGGGTGGATAGAAATATGTTTGCTACAAGAAATAATTTAGTACGTTATATAATATGCATAAATTAGATGATTGATATAATCTACTTTTACCTTGAAGTACGCAAATCAGAACGCCTTCCTATCATTCGGAGCATCAGAGTAGTTGATCCAAGGGCCACCATACTTGTACCTCAGAAAATGGCTCAGGCATCTCTGTACCGACGAGGGACCATATCTATACTGAGATAATTATTTTTATCAAAGTTATGAAGTCCACATCTATAATATGTATTACAAGAGGTAGCTCGTCCTCCTGATAAGCTATTTCGTCAATGTCAAAGGTATTTGTAGATTTAGTCTTGTATACTGTCCACCAATCAGACCTCGCTGTCCCCCGTCTAGGATAAGTTGTGAAGTACATGAGTTGAGCCTGACTTGATAGGACAAATGGTTCATAGCCTTGATATCTACGCTTGTAGTTTATATCCACAAGACCATGCTTGTCAATTTTCTAACCTTGATCTTGAATCAGATCAAACTATTCATACTTGAATAGCACGATCTTAGCAGGTTCTGTGCCATAATTATATGTTAACTCCACAATCTCTCGTAAGATGCCAAAGAAATTATTGCCTGGATCGACATCTTTGTAGTTTAAAAATTTGATACACAAACAACTATTTTTCGTAGAATTAAGATCCAGAAAGCTGTCTCTAATTAGAGCATTTGTTGACTTGAACCTAAACCCATTCACACAGTAACTTTCCTATATTTTGACGTCAGTAATTGGTCCCATGGCTAGAGCTCTAATAGATTCAGTCTCGGGTGTTATTAGATAATCGACCTAAATACCAAAGTAGCGATAGTAAGTTATTTATTGTGCAAGTGCATTCAAAAATAATAATTACCGAGCTCCTTAGATATGCGCTCAACCAAGAAAGAAAATGACGTTTGATTTCTTGTTCTATTTCTTCGTCTGTTTTGTAGGGTCTAATCGACCCCAGCTCATCATTATATGTGCTAAAAATAATGAAGCAACCGCTGATTAGTAGCATAATATTAGCTTATACTATTACATTGAGATGACGTAAATGTGGCGTATTAATTACTTACCCCTCTAGCTTCTCCACTTTATCCTTGTCACAATTGAGTAATATATACAACTGAGCAGCCCTTAGCTCATCGTCATTCAAATATCTCTTATTCATTTTCCTTGAAGTCTTTCCGGACGCATTGAATATCTTTCAGTATTGTATCATTAGATTTCTGATATGTGTCGTCGTTTTTCGGAGCTCTTATTCTATTAGTAGCAACATGAGGTTTGAAATATGTCGAGCAAAAGTTTATAATCTTCTCAAAAATGTAAGCTTTACAAATAGAGCCCTCAACCCGTGCCTTGTTTTTTATCTTTCTCTTTAGGTGATTCAGATGCCGCTCGAATGGGTACATCCATCGATAATCGACAGGACCACCAACACGTGTCTCATAGGAAAGATGAATTGGAAAATGCTCCATGGAGTCAAAGAATCCAAGAGGAAACACCTTCTCGAGCTTGCACAGTGTTACCGCAATGTCCTTCTCTTGCTTTTCTAGACGATCGATGAGCAACTTAGTAGAGCAAAGATCTTTGAAGAATATGCTAAGCTTTGTCAATGGATCCCTAATAATCAGCGGTAAGAATTCTCGAAATGCAATCGGAATTAACCTCTCCATGAATATGTGACAATCATCACTCTTCATACCTGCCAGTTTGTTCTCCTCAAGGTCGATGCATCTTCTCAAGTTCGACACGTACCCATTTGGAAATTTTAGACCGTGAATCCACCTATAAAGTCTTCCTTTATCTTCCTTCTCCAGTGAGAAAATTGACTTAGGCTATTTTAACTTTCCATTCCTCTCATCTATCAAATGCAACGCAGAACATCTATATATTTCTTCTATGTCCAACTTGGCCTTCGAATTGTCTTTCGTCTTCCCCTTTACCTCAATTACAGTTTAATTATGTTATCAAACACATTCTTCTCGATATGCATGATATCAAGGTTATGTCTGATCAGATTGGTGCTCCAATATGGCAGATCCCAGAATATACTCCTCTTCGTCCAGTTATGGGTGCGACCAAATCCGTCATACTTGTGCCCCTTAGCTGGCTCTTCGATAGCACTTGGTAAATCTTTTACCTCTTTCCATATCGTGTATCCGGGCCACCTTGGTGATAGATTAGCTTTCTCCATAATGCCCGTACGAAAAGCTTTTATGTTCCTCCGATACGGATGATCCTTCAACAAAAATTGTCGATGACAATCGAAGAATTATGGTTTGCCTCCGTATTTCAAATAAAAAGCCTTAGTGCGGTCCATGTAATACGGACATGAGAGACGACCATGAGTGTTCCATCCCGATAATATTCCATAGGCCAGAAAGTAGTTGATGGTCCACATAAGTGCTGCCCTCATCTGAAAAATCTACTTTCTAGAAATATCGTACGTGTTGGCACCTACTTTCCATAGCTGATTCAACTCATCTATCAAAGGCTATAAATATACATTGATGTTCCTCTTCGGATTGTTCGGACCCGGGATAATAACGGTTAGGAACATATACAGAGTCTTCATGCACATCCATGATGGTAGATTATACGGACTGACGATCATAGGCCAACATGAATACGGGGAGCCCGAAATTCTGAATGGGGTAAAACCATCGGAGGAGAGCCCTAATATGATATTACGCAAATCCGAAGTAAAATCTGGATACTCTCCATCAAAGTGCTTCCATGCTTCTCCATCAGATGGATGATCCAATACTCCTTTGATCTATTTTTGCCTGTGCCAACTCATGTTTTTTGTAGTCTCCTACACCATAAACAAGCACTACAACCGCGACGTCAAAGGCAAGTAGTGCATCGAATCGGTAGGCTTCCTTGCACCGAAAGACTTTTCTCTACCAGTGGCCTTATAGCGATCAGCACCACATAATCTGTACGTATCTTCATCCTTGTCGTCTTTGTAGTACAACATGCACCCATTGCGATATGCATCAATTTTATCCTATCCCATCCAGAGCGATCTCACCATCATCTTAGATCGGTAGAAGTCTTTAGGCAACTTTGCACCCTCTGGCAAGATCTTTATAATCAAATCTATTAGTCGGTTATAGCATTCTTGTGACATGTTAAAATTGGACTTGATGCTCAACAATCTTGTAACCACCTCCAACAGTGAATGATCCTCACAACCGAGAAATAATGGAGTCCTTGCATTCTCCAGCAACTCCATGAACTTTGTAGCATCAGCATCCGGTGCCTCCTCAACTGCATCATGATTGTCCGGATCAAAATTAGGCCATACCGCATCAAAAAACATGTTCACCCACCCGTCGTCGTAAGCAGCATGGTCATGGACATCCATATACGGCTCCATATAAGGCTCCGACTCTGATACAAAAGACAAGTTCTCCGTGTGTGGTCCACTGATAGTAATTTGGCGTGAAACCCTTCGAGTATAAATGATATGTGACTTCCACTTCTGGATGATATTTTAAGTTGCGATATCTCACATATTTTAAGTTGCGATATCTCACACACGGATACTTAATTTTGGTACCATCCATGTACTGAGGGAACGCCTTGTCAAACTGCAGAAACTGTTGTACACCCTCAATGAATTTATCCTGCACACCGCACATGTCATCAGGATGATAGTTGTACATCCACGAACGATGATGCATATAGTAATTTATATCTATTTCTAGATACTTCTGCAAAGATGAATATAAGTATATACTTATATGAATATTTAGTAGTGTATATTATCTAAATGACACTCACTCCAGATATGCAAAGATGAATAGACATCGTTCAAGAAAATAGTTTAAATTATAGTATATGTGACAAGTCTAAATAAATTTTATATTAATATTTTTAATCCTCTTCTGAAAATTTATCTTCTTCGTTTAAATACAGTACATGCACTGATACTCCTAGTCCTAGCATTGATTCTCAGGAATACCCAATTATGTTATACACCTACTCGTCTATACACACATAAGAATACTCAGGAATACAGTACATGCACTGATACACCTAGTCCTAACACTGATACTTCTTCGTTCAACTCTGTACCTAGATACTCAAATTACAGTGTATCAGTAAGTGTCAACTCTGTATCCTTTATATCCATACTTGACATTTTCTTAGGCCATAACTTTCTAATCGAAAAGCTAAGTCATGGATATCCAATGTCAAATTTTTTTGGTCCAGGATACATAGTTGAAACTCACTGATATACTCCTGGATATCCATACTTGACATGTATGCGTGTGTCCGTGTCCGATAAAATGCTTACAACCTTATCCTCGATATCGTGTCCTAATCTTTCATATCCATGTGTCCTATAATTTTACCATACATATCATGAGATGACATGATACAAACATGTGTGTGTATTCGTGTCCGTGTTAGGGTTAGTATATGCGAGTTGGTGTGTCTGCATGTTCGAGTTTGTGTTAGTGTTAGTGTCCGTATGTGTGTGTGTATATCCGAGTTAGGATTAGGATAGGGGAAGAAAGGGATATTTTGATTAAACTATTAGTTTCAATGTATAAGTTAAAAATAACTCAGGATTTCTTCAAGTAGGAAGAAGTGCTATCACATTCATCATTATAATGATGTAAAACATGTAGAAACATTCTCATTCTATTTTTACATTGCCTCTTATTTTGATTGCTTGTGGAACATTTTGGGCAATACGAATACTCTTCTTCACATTTAAGATGTGTGGCCTATATATGTGAAATATGTAGTACTCAACATATGCAACAGAAGGTATAAGAACCAAATATTTATACAAGAGAATATGCAAATTTTCTAAAGACATAGTACTTTGCACCACTAATAGTTAAGTAAATTGTAAAATGAATCAAGTTGAAATCTTTTATTCCAAAAATGTTACTCGGTAAAGCCTAATTTACATTTAATTATTATATTTCTAATGTGGACTAGACAATACCACACACCCAGTGCTATGGAACACCGTGAGAATAATTTTATCAACAAAGTGAGAATAATTTTAGCAATAGATAAAGCTCTATAATAAGCAACTTAATAAGTTATTCCCATCCACATAAGTTGGGCTTATGGAATACCGTCTAATAGTGGGTTATATTTTGGTAAAAAGTAGTCTGATAAGTTGTTGGTAACAACAGTCAGTGTATGTGTCTGTGTCATGTCCCGTATCGTGTCTATGTCTGTGTATGTGTCGTATTCTCTATTAAATAACATGTCCATATCTGTGAGAGAGAAAGAGAGAGAGAGAGAGAGAGAGAGAGAGAGAGAGAGAGAGAGAGAGAGATAGGGTTAGGGTTTACACCCTTTGTGATCGTATCTGTATCAGCGTGTGTGTGTCGTGTCTATGTCTGTGTCTTATTGTGTCTGCATCTGTGAGAGAGAGTTTAGTGACGTTTAACGACGTCTACTTATAATGTCGCTAATAAAAAAATTAGCGCCGTCGTAAATAGACGTCGCTAATTCAAAAGTTTGCGACGTTATAGACGTCGCTAAAAATTAAAAAAATCAACGTCGCTAAATACACCGCAAAACCAAAAAATTCAGCAATGTTTAGTAACCTTAAAGAAGCTTATAGCGACTATTCTTTTAAAAAACTGAAGTACAGTCGCTAAATGTCACTATATATCACCAACACTGATGTATAACAACGTTTATTTTTTGAGTCGCTCAAGTCTTTAATATTAGCGACGTTTTATTATGCCAAAAATATCGCTATTTTATCATATTTTGGTAGTGGTGTCGGTGCCGCAGGGTTATTTTTGGGACTTAGCAAATTTCTCATTCGTTCAGCGAGTGAAAGTACAAGGTTTTCATGGACACTTGTGTAAATCAGCAGTCATGCGTCCAACAAGATGGACGTATACCGTCAGTATGCGGCAATATTTTAGGCCGCATAACCCTCTCAGGTCGTATGGCACTCTCAGCCGCATAGCTCACTGGTCGCATATGTATTTCATCTTCTCCAACAGCAGGTTCGGCTATGGCAAAAAAAGCTCAAAAAACTGAAATCTTATTTTGTTCATAAAGTCCCTATTTTAAGTCCAAATCGGGTGAACCAAAAGCCAAAATGCTCTAAATTGAAAGCACCATCATGTAGCAAAAACTGGTTTTCAAAGATATAATTTTAATAGATCAAAAATAAGAAAAACTCATGAAATCCATAAAAAAAATCCTAAGTTTAGAAATATAAATCTACACTAATCAATCCATCAAAACATAAAACTCCAAGTACTAAAAATGCTTAGAAACACATAACAAACATAATAAAATAATAATATGGAGGATCTCTATTTCTCTTACAAAGTGTACTTGCCTATAGAAATGGGGAAAGAAAACTAAAGAAAGAGGAATAAATGAAGAATTGAAGAGAAAGAGAGAGAGAGAGAGAGAAAATATTGGTTAAATATGGTAGGGTTTGAGGGTTGAACCAAGGGTTCTCATGAGTTGAACTAACCTACAAAATGAACCATGAACCAGGTTAAACCAAAGAATGAGTCTAGTCTCCATGCACATGCAACCATGCTAAAATAAAAATATGTTCCAATTACGTATATCGTGAATGGGGAGTGACATCTCTATCCATCTTAAAAAAATTCTGTCATCGGAATTCAAATCTAAGCAATAGCTAGAGAAGTCAGGACAAGCATGACACAAATATACTAGAAACTATACATAAAAGCAATATCATCACATCATACAGGTGATCACAGAATCCAAGATATGAAGGCATAAGAAAGAATATACCTTCTGAATCGAATATGTGCGGGTACCGGGATCGATTATCGTCCTCGCGCTCCTACGTTGATTCCCTTAGAGATTGATGGCCCCAAGCAACCCGGACAAGAGAAATAGTTTGTTTCTTGAGCACCTTCTCCCTTCAGTCCAATATGGATATAGGTTGGTCCTCGTAAGATAAGTCGGTATCAACGACTAATTCAGAGTGATCGAGGATATGACTCAGATTCGGAACATACCTACGCAACTGAGACATATAAAATATATTGTATACCTCATGTAGCGAAGGTGGAAGGGCAAGAAGATAAGCAACATCGCCTACCTGCTCAAGAATATCGAACGGACCTACGTATCTGGAACTAAGCTTCCCGTGAACCCCGAATCTAATGACCCCACGGGTAGGCAAAATTTCAAAACTAGGTGGTCGACGACACGAAACTCTAAAGGTATACGATGTTGATCAGCCCAATGACGATGCCTATCTTATGTAACCTGAAGTCACTCTCTAATCTGTTTGATAGCCTCTACTGTCTGCGTGATCATTTCAGGGCCTATCATCTTTCGCTCACCAATGTCGTCCCAAGCCAACGGTGACCTACACTTCCCTTTCGTATAGTGCTTCAAAAGGTGCCATCTGAATACTGGCCTAAAAACTATTGTTATACGAGAATTCCATTATGTGAAGGTGATTCTCCCAAGATCCACCAAGATCTAAGGTACAAGCTCATAGCATTTTCTCCAAGGTCTGGATAGTTCTTTCTGATTGTTTGTCTGTCTTGGGGTGGTAAGTTGTGCAGAATCTTAACTTGGTTTCCAAACTCTGATGCAAACTTTTCTAAAAAATGAGAAGTAAATCGAGTGTCTCGATCTGACACGATACTTACTGGGATACCGCGTTGTCTTACTATCAATCACATATACATTTAAGTTAATTATTCTGTAGACTATCATACTCAAAAAGGAAGAAAGTGGCTACTTTTTTTAGACGATCCCCAAACTATATCTCGACCTCGAAAAGGAAGAAAGTGAGCTACTTTTTTGAGACGATCCCCAAACTGCATCTCGACCTGTTGGTGATCTAGGTAAACCCGTCACAAAATCTTTGGTGATCTAGAATGTGCTTCTGAGTAGTTAACATAAACTTTCTACCTATTCTTCTAAGTGCATCAGCTACTACATTAGCCTTGCCTGAATGGTACTGTAGTTCCACATCATAATCTTTTAACAACTCTAGTCACCTTCTCTACCTCATGTTCAGATCCTTCTGCATGAACACATACTTCAAACTCTTATTATCTGTGAATATTTCTACTCGATCACCATATAAGTAGTGACTTTATAGCTTAAGTGCAAACACTACTACTGCTAGCTCCAAATCGTGAGTTGGATAGTTCTTCTCATGATCTCTGAGCTATCGAGAAGCATATGCTATTACTCTTCCTTGTTGCATCAAAATACATCCAAGTCCCTTTTCAGATGTATCACAATACACTGTGAATCCTCCAGAGCCTGCTGGAAGAGTAAGGATTGGTGCAGAGATTAACTTCTTCTTTAACTCTTCAAAGGCTATCTGACATTCCACCGACCACACAAATTTAACTTCCTTGCGAGTCAACCGAATCAATGGTGCTGAGGCCTTAGCAAAATATGACACAAATCTTTTGTAGTATCCTGCTAAGCACAGAAAACTATGCACTTTCGCTACTGTCTTTGGAACTGGCCAATTCTCTACTGCCTCTACTTTCTTGGGATCAACTGACACTCCTGCTCCAGAAATATTGTGTCCAAGAAAGGATATGCGATCCAGCCAAAACTCATACTTACTAAGCTTTGCATATAAATAGTGCTCCCTCAAAGTTCGCAGAACTATTCTGAGATATTTTTCATGCTCCTCCTCATTACGAGAATACACCAAGATGTCATTAATGAATACTACCACAAATTGGTCTAAGTAATCCATAAAAATATGGTTCACCAAGTCCATGAATACCGCTAGAATATTAGTCAGTCCGAATGGCATAACTAAGAATTTGTAATACCTACATCGTGACCTAAATATTTTATTTGCTATATCCTGATCCCGGACTCACATCTGATGATATCCTGATCATAAATCTATCTAAGAGAAGACTCTTGCTCCACTTAATTGGTCAAACAAATCATCAATCCATGGTAATGGGTATTTATTCTTCACTGTCACTATATTCAACCGCCTGTAATCCATACACAACCGTATCGATACATCCTTCTTCTTTACTAATATCGCTGGTGTTCCCCATAGGGATCTATTGGTCTGAATAAACTTCTTCGCCTTCAGTTCTTCCATGTGTCGATATGACTGATCAATCTCTGATGATGACATTAGATACACCTTCTGAGATACTGGTTCTTCTTCTGGCATCAACTATATTCAGAACTCTACTGCTCTAACTGGGGGTAATCCGAAAAGATCATTGGAAAAGACATCCGTGAACTCTTCAACTATCTTGGGCAACATGTTTGCTTTCTTTGCTAATGTTGTAACTCCTCCCTTATTCTGGTCTCTTGCTATTCTGCTAAGGACAAACTCTTCTAGACCAAAAATTTTAAACAATAATCTACCCTCATGACAGTCTATCGTTACATGATTGTCTCTCAGCCAGTCCATGTCTAAGATAATATCAAAGTTACTTATAGGGAACTCAATAAACTTTGCAGGTAATAAATGCCAATATACTACGACTGGACATGCTAGGCACACCCTACTAACTTCCACGATCCCATTTCCTATGAGTATATTCAGCCTTGCTGGCAATGCCTCAAACTTCAATCCAATATGTGTCATATATTATGCAGATATAAATGAATACGAAGCTCCAGAATCAATTAAAGCTTTGGCAGAAAAGGTTGTAATAAAAATATTTTATGCTACTACGTCGTCCGACGCCATAGCTTCCTCCAAAGACAAGGTGAGTGCCTACCCTTGGCCTTGTTGAGCTCCCTACTTTTGTCTTCCTTGATTTCGTGGTTGTGGCCCCTGCTAATTCTGTTGTTGCTGCCTATAAAGCTAGGCATGCGTCGGCAATAAACGCTGAGCTAAAGGCCGTATTGCTACAGCTGGTCCTCCTTGCTGTACTACCCTTGGAGCCGACAATGCAGAAAACTGTTGTACTGGCCCTTCTGGCCTCTATATCAATGGTCATATGGCAACCTTGTGATCTGGGTTCCCATATATCAAACATAGTCTGTTAGCTGCTGTCACGCCCCAGTCCCAAAAATACGTAGGACTAGGACACGTAAGCATGCCAGCCGCATAGATATGGCAACTCCAATATATGGAAACCAAATCCATACGTACGCTGTAATATGAATATCAAATCCATAAGTGGTAAAACATATGTCATGAGTCACAAGGTATAATCTAAATCTCATCCACGAAAATTAATATAATTAAATAACCAACATCTATGAAACTGGCTCTCGATAAGAAGTATCTAAGGATGATAGTTGGATGGAAACAAATCCACTACCAACTCGAATGGGAAAAGTAATTACAATATAAGTACAACACAATCAAATAAAATATAAGTATACCAGCTAGCAATCACAGCTCGAAGAGAAGACATCCACGAAGCATATACAACCATCCAAATCTGCGCTCCTGTAAATACTCAAGAACAGATACACCTGGCAGGGGACCAGGTCCTCAGAGGGACATAACAAGATACTTAAACACATGCCAATAAAGTACTGAAAATAAACATCCATTTGGGGTCGCCTAACCGTCTAAGTGAATGCAGTTAAGAACAACTTTCCCCACAAGTGAGCTATCTGGCTGAAAATTGGGATTTGGCATGGTTCTCTTTTGGAGATCTAGGGGCCCAAAGGCATATCGTCTTTTGAACGGCGGAGGCCCGCCAATTTACATAATATATATATATATGGGTCATCACCGCCCGTATCTCCAGTGGAGAATCCGGGTGCACAGGAGAAAAGTGCAAAGGAGCTCAAATGTGGTACTTGTTGTTTTTCCCACCCAATGCTCTAAGCATGTCATGTCCATGACA
The DNA here is from genome assembly GCA_036927795.1 of Iris macrosiphon. NCBI lineage: Eukaryota > Viridiplantae > Streptophyta > Magnoliopsida > Asparagales > Iridaceae > Iris > Iris macrosiphon. Next base: position 75,766,871 of record JAYESA010000002.1, on the reverse strand, counting down.
CGATAACCTCTAATAACTGCCAGGTCTACTAGCATGCAAAGTTTCTATTAGCAGTTATCCCTACCCGTCGCACGACCTATACGTACCAGTGGCCAGCCGAGTACGCAAGTCCGTGTCCTACATGTGACTCACACTCGTGTAAGAATAGTGTCATGGCCAATGAAACATAAATGCCTCATGAAGATGGGGTAGTCTCAGAAAATAGGTCCAATGCATATACGTAAATAAAAACATAGTACGACGACACCGTCGTTGCACCCAAGTTTTCTTGGACGCGCAGTTTATATAGCAGTTAAAATAAATGAACTAAATAAGCAGAAAATAAACATGCATGCCTCATATGGAATGTAAATACAGTACAATGGCAAGGTATACTTGCCTGGCAAGGAAGCTGCAATGCACCAATAACCTGCTCCAAAAGTTGCGCAGAATAACTCCAATATCCTCTTTAGCAGATACAAAAACTCTTCTGGCTTCCACTATATCTTCCACATCTCTATGACCCTCCATTTGTGTACGAGACCGTTGCTTCATTTTAGAAGATCTATGTTTCCTTCGAGGTTGAACTGATTCATCTTCTTCTTCTTTGTAAACAATAGGTTAATCCGAAAGTTCACAAGCAAGGGGATTTATTGTAAAGAATTCACTTTGCAGAGCAGGAGCTGCACTACCACGATAGGCAGAACCTAGTGCAAGAAGTGACTTCAATAGACCCATCGAAGAACCAGGGAAATCTCTAAAAGTTTCTAGAATATTTGGTTTATAAAGTTTTGGGGGTCGGAAGCTTGTAGAGAGCTTAAATTTCCTCCAATAATCTTCTAATGGAGAACCGCAAAGTTTAAATATCCTGTGCAGCTGCTCAACCTCCGTCCTGCTAGGCATAATAGGCTTTCCTGCAAACATTTCAGCCAAAAGGCATCCTGCACTCCAAAGATCAATACCGACTCCATAATCTGTAGTACCCAGAAGCAGTTCAGGATGAAACTGGAGTACATGTCTTCGCATGCTTCATATAATGCGCTTAGCCTGCTCATTAACATTTCCACATATGTTTTTTTTGAGGTGTCCCAATGGTAACCATTTAAATATTTCGTCACATCAATATTTATTGTGTCACTATCATGTAGCTGGCATGTACCTGGTATCCCATGACACATGCACTCGTTGACCGATGTGCACCCTCTCTTAGGAAATCTACCATATCCAGGTGGTGAAAGATAGCACCCGCATTAATAATTATTCCCTGACTACTTTATCTATATCATTTGTGGTTATGGATGGCCTGACCAATGTTCCCTCAAACACCAAAAATTGAGCAGCTAGCTCACATACGATTTTCATGCATTCAATGTTCCTATTCAAGTCCTGGCAATAGATCTGAACCCATCATAAGGAGGCCTTGGAATACGTTCTGGCACGAGAAGCCATTCAGAGACTTTTCCATGCCTTAGTGGCTGTTCTTCTTTAGCTTCACTGAATCCCTAAGCTCCCGAGACCTTCTAATTCGCATGGCCTCCTCCAATCCTATGAGTCTTCTACACACGATGTTGAGGTTGTTGCACTTTTGAAAGTTGATTTCCCTGCATCTTTATTCTCGAAAAGTGAGTTCTGGAGAGGAGAGCCGAGCAGGAAGAGTTTCTTCGGGGGTTTGTTGAAGAAGGCAGAGGCGGTAACGAGAACCTCGGGACGGTGACGGGACACCTAACGGCCATTGGTGAAGGAGGACAAGGAGGAGGCGCTGGTTCTGGTGGTAGTCGGAGTAGGGGTGAACGTAGGGACGATGGTGGTGCTGTGATGGTTCGAAGTCGACGGGAGCGTCAGCTCTGGTCGAGATGCTACTCCGGGGGTCAGCTCGCGAGTTTGAGGAGAGACGGGGGTCGTCGTGTGGAGTCGACGAGGGCGGCGGAGTAGTCGACCGCTCAGTCGGAGATCCGACGGGGAGATCGTTCAGGCATGGTCGGGATCGAGTGCCGAGTCGTGAGGTTGGTTCTGGAGAGGCAGAATATTCCGGCGAGGTGGCAGCGGGTTGGTCGTGTAGAGGAGATAAAAGTCGTGGAGAGTAGAGGACGGGGACGAGTCCGACGAGTCATAGAGGAAGTCGGCCACGGCGAATCTCCGGCATAGGCAGGCAGGGAAGAGGGGTAAGTTTGAAGATGAAGGGGTCGGCTGAATACATTTCTTTAGGTTTTAGGTTTTGGAAAAAAAATAGGAAAAGGGTATTTATATGCACATGGGGTTGGGATGACCTAGGACTAGTTGACCTTGGTCAATATCCTCTTGGGATGGACCTTGGGCTCACATGAGGGTGTTTGGGAGGGCTAGAACTTGCATTAATTAAATGCAAGGGATAGAATTTAGATGGGGGACGATGTGCGCGATGTACATCCCGAAAATTACGGAGAAATCCACGTGAAGGAAAAATTGGGTTTCTTCGTGAATTGTCCAATGGTGGGGACATCTCAACGCATTTTTGCATAAAAGTCCCTAAAATTTAGAAAATTGCACAAAGGCAGAAATTGGATTTTAATTGGTTAAATCGAATGCGTACGATGTTCTAAAATTAATTAGAAGTACCGGAAAATAAAAATAGGCGGAACAAAGGGTCTGGGACGTAGAGGATACAGAGTAGAATATTAATAAAATTCAGGTCATACAAAACGGTCAAGATTGGGTTCCCGATTTCGATTGGGAAGCACCTGGGTACAAGGATGTGATTTATTTAGAATTACGAAATAACGTCCGCGACGTTTATTGTGCGACTAAAATATCGCACCAGAAAGCAATATTATAAGTTGTACAAGGGTCAGAATAGTAGTCGGGAATGTCCAGGATGAGGTTGTGAAATTCGTAGATAGGCAATGGCTAGTGAGGTGCTCCAATTATCAAGCAACGGTAAGGTACGCTACGCGATAAAATAATGCATAGTTAATTCAAATGACGTATTCTAAATCCAGTTGGGTCAAACTAGCCCTAGTTTTACTATCTAGGCAAATTAGGCCTAATTTTTGGTGAGGGGGTTTACAGCTGCCCGACAAACATTCCGGGTATGACCTTCCTTGGCATAGTAGGTACAACCTGTCGGCGCTCCACGTCGTTGTTGATGTTGTTGCTGCCTCGACCGTTGTTGCCGAGTTGGTGCCATCATTGTCGAGGTCATTGACCTTCTCTGTTTTATGTCATAGATTTGAATGCTAGGGGATGGTGCTGACGTTCGTGGTACTGGTTCTCCCTCATTATTCTGTCCATGAGGTCTCTTCTGGATGCCATCCTTCTGGATTGCAACTCACACTGAGACACAATCTTGAAGTACTTCGTACTGAATTGGGTCTTGAAATTATTTCATAAAATAGGACTCCTCAATCCTACCTCCATAGACCAGAATCGGTAGTGGTGAGAGGAGAGAAAGCCGAACCGCTTATGATGGTAGGGGACCTACCTACATCCTATGGCAGCTGAGACTCCATTCCTGAACCATAGCCCAACAATCTCTTGTCAGATCTTGGAGTTGTAGGTGAACCAGGTCAACTTGTTCCTCGACCGAAACTTTAGCAGCTGTCAGAATGGTCTCAATATCATGGAGCTAATCGTTTGCCATAATTGCGTCCTCCACACCATCAAAATTCTGGAGTTTAGTCTATAAAATCTAACAGATGCCCCAAAATCTGTTCTCCTGCCTCGTTCTAGGGTCGTCTGCAGCCTTGGTTCAACATGATATTCTGTTCCTGCTACTGGAGCTGTTGTTGCTTATGTTGCTATTTTTGTTGTTGTTGCACCACCATCTGGTGTTGTTGGGTAGCCAATAATCTACGGTTAATCTTTAACATGGTTGGGGTATCCAGTACTGCCGGCACTGCGGGAGGTACGAGAACACCTAGAGCCTGCTGCTTTGTCCCATTCATCGTGGGCTCAACTCGGATCCTTGGCTGGGGTTCTACGGGATTTTGTTACACGGGCAACTTTGCCTCTCTTGTTGCTGCAACATCGGGGAAAGGAGAAACCCTAATGAAGAGCATAAGAAATATCAAGTACATGATGATAAGGAACAAGAAAACAACCTATTTGGGAAAATTCAAGCTGAGTATCAAAGAGGACGAATTTAGAATTTCAAGAAGGATCATTTTTGATTGAGACTCCTACGACCATGACATCCCACAAGTCTGAAGAACAGACCTACATGGGCCACCACTGAAATCTTATCATGCCCAGTACCAGAATACGGAGACAAACATGGCCAACTATCCCGTACAAGGTGCTATATGCCGTACGACGATCACGGCTTTATAAGACAAGGGAGTTGTCATGCCCTAGTCCCAAAATACAAGAAACCAGGCCACGTGGCAGTAGCCAACTGTCACGTCTCCGAGGATATCCCAATTTAATGGATCCTAACGAAGAGTGCTACGCTGTCCTAAAATACTAACATGTCCAGTCAATCAACAGGTAAACTAATCTCATCCACAATATAAACAGCAAGAAGTTCTAAATAAAACTGCTGGAAGATAAACACCAGTCTCAAGATATCATAGTACAACCAACAATGTCTGGTGGGAACAAACCCACTAGTATAACGGAATAAAAGTACTAAAATGATAGATAAAAGAGTAATGACTAGGGCATCGGCTCACTAGATAATGATGCTCCTAATCTTAGGCGGAAGGCCTACCTGTAACCTCCGTATCCTGAAATTTGTGATTAAAAGTTGTTATTAGGTTGATTTTGGGCTATTGTGATTTTTCCATAATTTTTAGTTAACTAAAAACTAGTAACCCTAATTTTTTAGGACTTTCAATAATTTATTTTAGGGGAAAATATAACTTAAAATATCCCAAAATTTTATTTTAGATTCTAAATAGTCAAATATATTTTCTAGAATTTTTTGGGAATTTTTTGATTATTTTTAGCATTTATTTTGAGTTAATTAGGAAAAAATGAATTAAAAACTATTTTCTGAAAATAAAAACCCAAAAAAGTAATTATTTCTCCCCAGTCAGCCAAGCGGGGCCCACCAGTCAGCCTCCCGCAGCGAACTGGGTGGGGCCCGCCTGTCAGCGACTGTCGGGTGGGTGCGGGTGCAGATGCGCCGAGCCGAGTCCGAGTTCGACTCGGACTCAGCTGAGCCAAGCCGGGTCAAACCCGGACCGTCCGATTTGGGCGGAGCTGTGTGGATGGCTGCCATGTGGCAAGCTCCGAGCCGCGACTGCTCTCTCTCTCCTCTATATATATATATATATATATATATATATATATATATATATATATATATATAAGTTATTTAGGAATTCTAGGGATTTTTCTTTGAGCCAAATTTTGGAGAATTGTCATCTAAGGTTCCTTTATTTTCCAGAAACCATTGCGCATAGCTCTTGACTTCAAACGAGGCCCAGTTTCTTGCGTTAGAATGATATTGAGGTTAGATTTCTGATTATATAAATTATTTTACGAAATATTGAGTATTAAATTCTGGAAAATTCGTAAAGCACAGCATGTCCAAAAATAGATGTGTCTCGATGTTTTTACGATTTCGGGAGAACCAGCTATCAAAATCATGAACCGTTTAAAGTTTCGGAAAGCTAATGTCAAGATAATTGACATATGTTTTTCCCATAAATTAATTCAAAATATTTTTATATTGTTAATTCTGTAGAACTTCTAGGTTAGAATTTAACCATCGGTGCACAATACAAAATTTGTATGTGCCATAATTCCCAAACGAATTTGAATTCGGACGAGACATAAATTCTAGAATATTTTTGATGCTGAAATCTACAAGAAATCATGCATGAAAGTCGAGTTTGTGTCGGTTGACTTTTTGGTCAACAGATCGTCTCGAGTTGATAAAATTTAGTTCCTTTGGACAAAATTTAGGAATTAACCTAAAAATCAAAATAATAAGATTAAAATAGGATTTTAGATTAATTATTCTAGAATTAAATAAATTATCTTTTGACATGGTAAATTTGTAATACATAAGTTATTTGGATTGTGACTTGGACTCTGATTCATATCAGCTAAGGACCACAGGCGAGTACATTCTCTGATAATTTTCGTTATTTGATAATTTCTATAATTCAAGTATTTAGAAGTATTACATCTGATTCTTGACACAGTGATACACGGACTAGTATATAGATTGGATCTTTAGTCATGAGATGTTACATTGGTTATCGTATTGACATTGTACACGACATTGATATTAGACATTGTACATGATATATTGGACATTGATCGTGTATCGTGACGTGTCATGGTTGGATACACAGTACTAGTTGGGGGCAGGGAAATGGCTAGTGAGAGATATGATCAAAATACCTATCGTACAAGTGTAGACATTGAACGGTGTTAATCATACACCTCACGTATGATTAGCCAGGCCATGAAGTCATTGAACAAGTTTCCAAGCCGATCATATTTCGAAACTACGATTGCAAACACTTAGAATAGTTACAGTTCTCTATTTTAGTTCATATACTACATCACTCGTATATGATATTGTACCTCGTTCTTTTTATTTCATATATGCCCTGACTGTACCATATTGCCTATGTTGCCTGTCTTTTTATTTTGCCATTGCATTTATTCATTGTCTTTCCTCAGTATATGGCATCAACTATTTATTGTTTTATAGTCCTTATCAATTATCTGGAACTGTTATTTGAGATGTACTTTGCTTCATCCTGACTGGAAATATTTTTCCAGACTGTGCCTTAGAGGACTGGTGTCCGACATTTTATGGACCACAGGGAGAGTAGCTGCAGCCTTGGACTCTGTAGCACAGGTGTGATTCCCGGGAGGTCTAGTCGGGATCACTAGTTATTTAGTTAGTTTCTTTTTACAGTTTTTGGTACCGGATTTGTCTCCGGCATATTTAGTTGAGACTTGGATATTATTGGTGAGTTAGATTATTTCTATTTTAGACTTGTGTTGTATTTTGATTTATTTATTTCTTCGATATCTTATCGTGCTGTAGTTATGTGATTGAGTATATTGTTCATATTATAATGTGATATCTGTGACTCCTTATGGAGTTGGATGCTCGTGTGAGATTGTTTAGATAGTATTATGACCTAGACAGCGTTCTACCGTCGATGTTGCGGCATATGCTGGACGTACCCACGTACTCGTGCCGCAAAATCTGGGTGTGGGTCGTGACACCTTTTTAGTGGTGGCCCATGCAGGTCAGACTTTGCAATTAGAGCGATGTCGTGGTAGTGCGACGTCTTAGTTGTACTACTGCGTGCCTGTGATAGGATCTAGGATATAGCATACTAGGATGAGAGCGAATACTCAATCACAACTAGGAACATTTTCCAATCCATCTGTCTCGTTATCCTTATTCCTTCTAAATATTGCTTTCTTTGAATTTTACTGCCCTTCGATCCTTGGTGATATCGTATTCTTGTGCCATAATGACTTCTTCTAGTTTTGATCCGTCTTCAGGATGCCACCGACGACCAGATCGTAGGATCAGCAACAGCCTCCGAGGCAGACCCAACTGGCTTGTCATTTCTGTAAGAAGCCAGGTCACCTTTGGAAGAGCTGTAGGATGAGGCTAGGACTTTGTTTGCACTGTGGCGCTGCGGGACATCGAATAAAGGATTGTAGTCGAGCCCCTTATCTTTCCAACCAGCGAGCAGCTCCAAACCATAGAGATCCAGTTAGGCCACCTGTGGAACCGCAAATTGCTCAGCACCCGCGAAGGGAGCCACCCCAGCAGGGCGGGGCATTTATGATGACGGTCGAGGAGACCAATACTGCAGGTAATGTGTTAGCAGGTTCTGTTAATTTCTTTCTTCTGTTTATTTCTATTTGATTGATTGATTGATTCTTTAGTATATTAGTTTGTGTCAGTAATTTTCTTGTTAGAACATAGTTAGTAGTACACCCTGACAGAGATTGCAATACCATGACAAAAGACACCATAACCATATATGTTTCCCATAGATTGCATATTGAATGACTGTAGGTAGGATTTTCTCAAACTTTGATTGTTGGGGGAATGACCATAGTAAAGATTAATGTAGAGGTTATGACTTGACAAACAGAGATAATATGCCTTAAATTTTGAGGATAAGCATTAATTTAAATTAAGAGTTGAGAATTCAATATGGCAGAATTGACGATTTTGTTAGATCATTGATTTTTATGAAGATTATGATATGATTGAATTTGTCATTAAAAGTTAAGGAATTTAAGAAGATTATCATCATATTTATTTGACTGTAAGGTATAAATTTAAAAATTATTTTGAATGTTGCATTTGAAGATCTTGTAAGTATTATATTATTTGAGTATGATGTGGAAAAAGAATCGAGGAGTAAGATCATTAATGGATTAGTGTTTGAATTCAAATTTTTGGGATGAGAATTTAAATTTTATAAATATGCATTGATTGGATTTAAATTAGAGGAGTAAGATCATTAATGGATTAGTGTTTGAATTCAAATTTTTGGGATGCGATTTTTAAATTTTATAAATATGCATTGATTGGATTTCAATTAGAGGATTGAATATTAAATTCTTGTATTTCGTTATTAACTTAAAATTTTGGAAAAGATTGTGATAAGAATGGAATTTGATTTTATATTTGAAGATTTCAGGAATAGGATATTTATAGAATTTTAAAAAAATTTATGAAATAATAATATAGATTTACTTCATGATTATACGGTTTGATGAATTTAAATTTTGATGGTCAAAAAAAAAAAACTATTGAGGATTTAAAATTTCGAGGACGAATTTTTTTTTTAGGTGGGTAGACTTGTAGCCTCCACATCCAGAAATTTGTGCTTAAATGTTGTTATTAGGTTAATTTTGGGCTATTGAAATTTGTCCATAATTTTTAGTTAATTAAAAACTAGTAACCCTAATTTTCTAGGACTTTTAATAATTTATTTTAGGGGAAAATATAACTAAAAATATCCCAAAATTTTATTTTAGGTTCTAAATAGTCAAATATATTTTCTAGAATTTTGTGGGAATTTTCTGATTATTTTTAGCATTTATTTTGAGTTAATTAGGAAAAACTGAATTAAAAACTATTTTCTGAAAATAAAAACCCAAAAAAGTAATTATTTCTGCCCAGTCAGCCAACCGGGGCCCACCCGTCAGCCTCCAGCAGCGAACTGGGCGGGGCCCGTCTGTCAGCGACTGCGGGGTGGCTGCGGGTGCAGCCGCGCCGAGCCGAGCCGAGTCCGAGTTCGACTCGGACTCAGCTAAGCCAAGCCGGGTCAAACCCGGACCGTACGATTTGGACGGGGCTGTGTGGATAGCTGCCACATGGCAAGCTCCGAGCCACGACTGCTCTCTCTCTCCGCTATATATATATATATATATATATATATATATATAAGTTATTTAGGAATTCTAGGGATTTTTCTTTGAGCCAAATTTTGTTGAATTGCTATCTAGGGTTCCTTCATCTTCCAGAAGCTATTGCGCATAGCTCTTGACTCCAACCGAGGCCCAATTTCTTGCGTTAGAATGATATTGAGGTTAGCTTTCTGATTATATAAATTATTTTACAAAATTATGAGTATTAAATTCTAGAAAATTTGTAGAGCACAGCATGTCCGAAAATAGATGTGTCTCGATGGTTTTGTGATTTTGGGAGAACCAGCTATCAAAATCATGAACCGTTTAAAGTTTCGGAAAGCTAATATCGAGATAATTGACATAGGTTTTTCCCAGAAATTAATTCGAAATATTTAATACTGTTAATTTTGTAGAACTTCTAGGTTAGAAATTAACCATCGGTGCACAATACGAAATTTGTATGTGCCATAATTCCCAAACGAATTTGAATTCGGATGAGACGTAAATTCTAGCATGTTTTTGATGCTGAAATCTACAGAAAATCATGCATGAAAGTCAAGTTTGGGTCAGTTGACTTTTTGGTCAACAGATCGTCTCGATTTGCGTGCCATGAGTCTCAAGTTGATAAAATTCAGTTCCTTTGGACAAAATTTAGGAATTAACCTAAAAATCATAATAATAAGATTAAAATAGGATTTAGATTAATTATTCCAGAATTAAATAAATTAAAATAAATTATCTTTTGATATGGTAAATTTGTAATACATAGGTTATTTGGATTGTGACTTGGACTCTGATTCATATCAGCTAAGGACCACAGGCGAGTACATTCTCTGATAATTTCCGTTATTTGATAATTTCTATAATTCAAGTATTTAGAAATATTACATCTGATTCTTGACACAGTGATACACGGACTAGTATATAGATTGGATCTTTAGTCATGAGATGTTACATTGGTTATCGTATTGACATTGTACGCGACATTGATATTAGATATTGTACATGATATATTGGACATTGATCGTGTATCGTGATGTGTCATAGTTGGATCCACAGTACTAGTTGGGGGCGGGTAAATGGCTAGTGAGAGACGTGATCAAAATACCTATCGTACAAGTGTAGACATTGAACGGTGTTAATCTTACACCTCACGTATGATTAGCCAGGCTATGTAGTCATTGAACAAGTTCCCAAGCCGATCACATTTTGAAACTACGATTTTAAATACTTAGAATAGTTACAGTTCTCTATTTTAGTTCATATACTACATCACTCGTATATGGTATTGTACCTCGTTCTCTTTACTTCATATATGCACTGACTGTACCATATTGCCTATATTGCCTGTCTCTTAATTTTGCCATTGCATTTATTCATTGTCTTCCCTCAGTATATGGCATCAACTATTTATTGTTTTATAGTCCTTATCAATTATCTGGAACTGTTATTTGAGATGTACTTTGCTCCATCCTGATTGGAAATATTTTTTCAGACTGCGCCTTAGAGGACTGGTGTCCAACATTTTATGGACCACAGGGAGAGTAGCTGCAGCCTTGGACTCTATAGCACAGGTATGATTCCCGGGAGGTCTAGTCGGGATCACTAGTTATTTAGTTAGTTTCTTTTACAGTTTTTGGTACCGGATTTGTCTCCGGCATATTTAGTTGAGACTTGGATATTATTGTTGAGTTAGATTATTTTTATTTTAGACTTGTCTTATATTTTGATTTATTTATTTCTTAGATATCTTATCGTGCTGTAGTTATGTGATTGAGTATATTGTTCATATTATAATGTGATATCTGTGACTCCTTATGGAGTTGGATGCTCGTGTGATATTGTTTAGATAGTATTATGACCTAGACAGCGTTCTACCGCCGATGCTGCGGCGTAGGCTGGACGTACCCACGTACTAGTGCCCCAAAATCTGGGTGCGGGTCGTGACATGTTTTTAGTGGTGGCCCATGCAGGTCAGACTTTGCAATTAGAGCGATGTCGTGGTAGTGCGACGTCTTAGTTGTACTACTGGGTGCCTGCGATAGGATGTAGGATATAGCATACTAGGATGAGAACGAATACTCAATCACAACTAGGAATATTTTCCAATCTATCTGTCTCGTTATCCTTATTCTTTCTAAATATTGCTTCCTTTGAATTTTACTGTCCTTCGATCCTTGGTGATATCGTATTCTTGTGCCCTAATGACTTCTCATGGTTTTGATCCGTCTTTAGGATGCCACCGAAGACCAGATCGCAGGATCAACAACAGCCTCCGAGGGAGACCCAACTGGCTTGTCATTTCTGTAAGAAGCCAGGTCACCTTTGGAAGAGCTGTAGGATAAGGCAAGGACTTTGTTTGCACTATGGTGCTGCGGGACATCGAATGAAGGATTGTAGTCGAGCCCCTTATCTTTCTAGCCAGCGAGAAGATCCAAAACATAGAGATCCAGTTAGGCCACCTGTGGAACCACAAATTGCTCCGCACCCGCGAAGGGAGCCACCCCAGTAGGGCAGGGCATTTGTGATGACGGTTGAGGAGACCAATACTGCAGGTAATGTATTAGTAGGTTCTGTTCCTTTCTTCCTTCTGTTCATTTCTATTTGATTGATTGATTGATTCCTTAGTATATTAGTTTGTGTCAGTGATTTTCTTGTTAGAACATAGTTAGTAGTACACCCTGACAGAGACTGCAATCTATGACAAAAGATATCATAACCATATATGTTTCCCTTAGATTGCATATTGAATGACTGTAGGTAGGATTTTCTTAAACTTTGATTGTTGGGGGAATGACCATAGTAAATATTAATGAAAAGGTTATGACTTGACAAAGAGAGACAATATGCCTTAAATTTCGAGGATAAGCATTAATTTAAATAAAGAGTTGAGAATTCAATATGGCAGAATTGACGATTTTGTTAGATCATTGATTTTTATGAAGATTATGATATGATTGAATTTGTTATTAAAAGTTAAGGAATTTAAGAAGATTATCATCATATTTATTTGACTGCAAGGTATAAATTTAAAAATTATTTTGAATGTTGCATTTGAAGATCTTGTAAGTATTATATTGTTTGAGCATGATGTGGAAAAAGAATCGAGGAATAAGATCATTAATGGATTAGTGTTTGAATTCAAATTTTTGGGATGAGAATTTAAATTTTATAAATATGCATTGATTGGATTTAAATTAGAGGAGTAAGATCATTAATGGATTAGTGTTTGAATTCAAATTTTTGGGATACGATTTTTAAATTTTATAAATATGCATTGATTTGATTTCTATTAGAGGATTGAATATTAAATTCTTGTATTTCGTTATTAACTTAAAATTTTGGAGAAGATTGTGATAAGAATGGAATTTGATTTTATATTAGAAGATTTCAGGAATAGGATATTTATAGAATTTTAAAAAAAATTATGAAATAATAATTTAGATTTACTTCATGATTATACGGTTTGATGAATTTAAATTTTGATGGTCAAAAATAAAAAAACTATTGAGAATTTTAAATTTCGTGGACGAATTTTTTTTAGGTGGGTAGACTTGTAGCCTCCGCATCCTGAAATTTGTGCTTAAATGTTATTATTAGGTTAATTTTGGGCTATTAGGATTTTTCCATAATTTTTAGATAATTAAAAACTAGTAACCCTAATTTTCTAGGACTTTCAATAATTTATTTTAGGAGAAAATATCCTAAAATTTTATTTTAGGTTCTAAATAGTCAAATATATTTTCTAGAATTTTTTGGGAATTTTTTGATTATTTTTAGCATTTATTTTGAGTTAATTAGGAAAAACTGAATTAAAAACTATTTTATAAAAATAAAAACCCCAAAAGGTAATTATTTCTGCCCAGTCAGCCAACCGGGGCCCACCCGTCAGCCTTCCGCAGCGAACTGGGCGGGGCCCGCCTGTCAGCGACTGCGGGGTGGGTGCGGGTTCAGCCGAGTCCGAGTTCGACTCGGACTCAACTGAGCCAAGCCGGGTCAAACCCGGACCGTCCGATTTGGGCGGGGCTGTGCGGATGGCTGCCACATGGCAAGCTCCGAGCCGCGGCTGCTCTCTCTCTCCTCTCTCTCTCTCTCTCTCTCTATATATATATATATATATATATATAAGTTATTTAGGAATTCTAGGGATTTTTCTTTGAGCCAAATTTTGGAGAATTGTCATCTAGGGTTCCTTCATCTTCCAGAAGCCATTGCGCATAGCCCTTGACTGCAAAAGAGGCCCAGTTTCTTGCGTTAGAATGATATTGAGGTTAGCTTTCTGATTATATAAATTATTTTATAAAATTATGAAATTAAATTCTGGAAAATTCGTCGAGCACAGCATGTCCGAAAATAGATGTGTCTCCATGTTTTTATGATTTCGGGAGAACCAGGAATCAGAATCATGAACCGTTTAAAGTTTCGGAAAGAAAATATCGAGATCATTGAAATAATTTTTTCCCAGAATTTAATTCAAAATATTTTTTTACTGTTAATTCTGTAGAACTTCTAGGTTAGAATTTAACCATCAGTGCACAATACAAAATTTGTATGTGTCATAATTCCCAAACGAAATTGAATTCGGATGAGACATAAATTCTAGCATGTTTTTGATGCTGAAATCTACAGGAAATCATGCATGAAAGTCAAGTTTGTGTCGGTTGACTTTTTGGTCAATAAATCGCCACGATTTGCGTGTCATAAGTCTCGAGTTGATAAAATTCAGTTCCTTTGGACAAAATTTAGAAATTAACCTAAAAATCAGAATAATAAGATTAAAAAAGGCTTTTAGATTAATTATTCCAGAATTAAATAAATTAAAATAAATTATCTTTTGACATGGTAAATTTGTAATACATAGGTTATTTGGACTGTGACTTGGACTCTGATTCATACCAGCCAAGGACCACAGGCGAGTACATTCTCCGATAATTTCTGTTATTTGATATATTCTATAATTCAAGTATTTAGAAATATTACATCTGATTCTTGACACAATGCTACACGGACTAGTATATAGATTGGATCTTTAGTCATGAGATGTTACATTGGTTATCGTATTGACATTGTACACGACATTGATATTAGACATTGTACATGATATATTGCACATTGATCGTGTATCGTGAGATGTCATGGTTGGATCTACAGTACTAGTTGGGGGCGGTGAAATGACTAGTGAGAGATGTGATAAAATACCTATCGTACAAGTATAGACATTGAACGGTGTTAATCATACATCTCGCGTATGATTAGCCAGGCCATGTAGTCATCGAACAAGTTCCCAAGCCGATCACATTTCAAAACTACGATTTCAAACACTTAGAATAGTTACAGTTCTCTATTTTAGTTCATATACTACATCACTCGTATATGATATTGTACCTCGTTCTCTTTATTTCATATATGGACTGACTGTACCATATTGCCTATATTGCCTGTCTCTTTATTTTGCCATTGCATTTATTCATTGTCTTCCCTCAGTATATAGCATCAACTATTTATTGTTTTATAGTCCTTATCAATTAACTGGAACTGTTATTTGAGATGTACTTTGCTCCATCCTGACTGGAAATATTTTTCCAGACTGCGCCTTAGAGGACTGGTGTCCGACATTTTATGGACCACAGGGAGAGTAGCTACAGCCTTGGACTCTATAGCACAGGTGTGATTCCTGGGAGGTCTAGTCGGGATCACTAGTTATTTAGTTAGTTTCTTTTAGCAGTTTTTGGTACTGGATTTGTCTCCGGCATATTTAGTTGAGACTTGGATA
Organism: Iris macrosiphon; assembly: GCA_036927795.1. Taxonomy (NCBI): domain Eukaryota; kingdom Viridiplantae; phylum Streptophyta; class Magnoliopsida; order Asparagales; family Iridaceae; genus Iris; species Iris macrosiphon. Next base: position 75,751,786 of record JAYESA010000002.1, on the reverse strand, counting down.
TTATTGTTGAGTTAGATTATTTCTATTTTAGACTTGTGTTGTATTTTGATTTATTTATTTCTTCGATATCTTATCGTGCTGTAGTTATGTGATTGAGTATATTATTCATATTATAATGTGATATTTGTGACTCCTTATGGAGTTGGATGCTCGTGTGATATTGTTTAGATAGTATTATGACCTAGACAGCGTTCTACCGCCGATGCTGCGGTGTAGGCTGGACGTACCCACGTACTAGTGCCCCAAAATCTGGGTGCGGGTCGTGACATGTTTTTAGTGGTGGCCCATGCAGGTCAGACTTCGCAATTAGAGCGATGTCGCGGTAGTGCGACATCTTAGTTGTACTACTTTGTGCCTGCGTTAGTATCTAGGATATAGCATACTAGGATGAGAGCGAATACTCAATCACAACTAGGAATATTTTCTAATCTATCTGTCTCGTTATTCTTATTCCTTCTAAATATTGCTTCCTTTGAATTTTACTGTCCTTCGATCCTTGGTGATATCGTATTCTTGTGCCTTAATGACTTCTCCTGGTTTTGATCCGTCTTTAGGATGCCACCGAAGACCAGATCGCAGGATCAGCAACAGCCTCCGAGGCAGACCCAACTGGCTTGTCATTTCTATAAGAAGCCAGGTCACCTTTGGAAGAGCTGTAGGATGAGACTAGGACTTTGTTTGTACTGTGGCACTGCGGGACATCGAATGAAGGATTGTAGTCGAGCCCCTTATCTTTCCAGCCAGCGACCAGCTCCAAACCATAGAGATTCAGTTAGGCCACCTGTTGAACCGCAAATTGCTCAGCACCCGCGAAGGGAGCCACCCCAGCAGGGCGGGGCATTTGTGATGATGGTCGAGGAGACCAATACTGCAGGTAATGTGTTAGCAGGTTCTGTTCCTTTCTTCCTTCTGTTCATTTCTATTTGATTGATTGATTGATTACTTAGTACCTTAGTTTGTGTCAGTGATTTTCTTGTTAGAACATAGTTAGTAGTATACCCTGACAGAGACTGCAATACCATGACAAAAGGCACCATAACTATATATGTTTCCCTTAGATTGCATATTGAATGACTGTAGGTAAGATTTTTTCACCACCCGTACCCGAAAATCGGGCATGAGTAGTGGGTATGTCCAGCCTACGCCGCAGAATCGACGGTAGAACGCTGTAAGGTTCGTTCTAGGTCAAACAATTCTATCTATATAACTTACAAAAAAATCTGTCAATATTCTCTCCAAAATGAGTGCAACCACGCAATATATATAAGCTCTCAATCACAATAACTAGGGATAGAATAAAAGCACGATATGATATGAACAAAGAAACAGAACCAAAGAGAGCAAGTCAATATCTAAAATACAGTCCAAGTCCACAATAGTCTACAATATCTCACAGCAACAAAAGAATAAGTACAATCATCCAAAATAACAACTGGAAATAACCCAAGAAACCCACCTAGCTAACTAGGGCGCTATAGGCGTCTCCTCGGTGCCCTCCTCCTCAGTCTCGGGGTCACAACCCTCGTCAACACCCGGCCCGTAGAACGTCGGGCAATAATCCTCAGGATCCTTTGGAAAAAATATGCCCAGTTAGGATTGGAGCGAAGTACACAACTCTGAAAGCAACTCTAAATACATGGTAAGGTGTATATGACGAGCAATAGAAAAGTATACAAGATGCACAGGAAATAAATACATGCTGGAGCAGAATAAGTAGTTACAAAGTAAACTGGAGAACAATACAAGTAAAGAAGTAACTACATATGAGAAAACATGAATACTAGCTAAGTTCCTTGAGCACAAGTTCGTTATGTGATCAGCTTAGGTTGCACATGAAAAATACTATGATAACTCTGTTATGCGTGAGTTGTGTAACCGACATACACATGAATATTGTTTGGCTTTGATCATATAACCAACTCCTACTCCCCTCCCCCACTAATACTCTTGGATTCAACCATAACATGCTACGTACATGATAATAGCTCGTGCACACGAAGGCGAGAGCACAAGAAGCACATGATAGCACATGAGAATCAATACCCGAAGCACATGATGAAATATACGTGATAGAGTACCCGCTGAACACGGTAAGGGGGATAGCATCTCATGACGGGATCCACTAGTACCAGATCATGTAACAATGTGTCAAAATCAAGTATCACAGTCCTAGAACAGGTGATATAAACGCTATCATGAAATAGAAACTATCAGAGGTAGGTACTCGCCTGACGTCCTGAGCAACTGATGAGGATCGAGATCCGGACCGGTATCGAAAGAACCTATTGCGAAAAGCAGAATTAAACAGTATTCTAAGGAGTTAAACTGATATAAAATAATTAAAAATAGGCTTCTAGGGATATTCTAGGTCGAACGGGTCAAACCGGTGAATTTTGGGTCAAAAAGTCATCCCGGGGTCTAAAAAGTCAACTCTAGGTCAAACATTGACTTTTACGGTTAATGGGGACAATTATGGTCAAAGCTAGGTCAAACTAGAGTGCCCCTGAAATTTTAGGTCAAACCGAGCTTATTAAGCTAGTAAACTCTCAAACTCGCCTCCTCGTGATACCGGGATACCCTCGGTATCCGATACCTCGCCCTAGGCCACACACCTCGCCTAAACCCGCTAAAACCTATGCTAGCACGCGTAATTATATACACATAAGCATATAAAAAATCACTCCAATACTAATCCTAGGCTATTGCTCAAAAACCCCGCTCGAAACTCAATACCTTGGTGAGATACCTTAATATCTCAAGGTATTGGGATACTCTCTAATACCCCTCTAACTACCCCTCTAGTTAGCTATCTAGGATTATAAATATATACCTAGTTAATAATCTAGGCTAAAATATCTATATCTAACATATATTATACATATCTAAGTATCTATATATATACACACATAGGACATACACCCATACACATATACCCATATACCTCTCAACTCATAAATATATATATATCTATCTAGTATCTATACGTATATATTGCTATAGGTATATATATCTAGCTATATACTACCTATCTAACTATATGTACATATATATCTATACCTTAGATAGATAACTACCTATCTATCCATAGACATATCTATCTATCCATCTACCTATATATCTATCTATCTATCTATCTATCTATCTATCTAATCTATTATCTATCTTTCTAACTATCTATCTATCTTATTCATATATCTATTTATCAACCAATCTATCTATTAGACTATCAAACTACCTCTCCCTCTACTACCTAGCTAATACCTCGCTGCATGCTTGTACTACTGTTGCTGCTCTGCATAAATGCTGCTGCTGCTGCCTTTACATGCTGCTGGTGCTGTGCACACAGCAGCTGCTGCACCTGCTTTTGCCTCCCCCCCTCTGCACTCTCACACACTCACGACCACACACACACAATCACACACAGACACACACACCTATATATATATATATAGAGAGAGAGAGAATAAGGGAGGTGAGATGGCACCTCACTCTAAAAACAAGAGTGGCGGTGACGTGGCACAATCTCAACCACACAAACGAGGGGAGGGGGTTAAGTACAAATTGCCAATTATGAAATGTGTGGTTGAGATTGTGCCACGTCACCGCCACCCTTATTTTTAGAGTGAGGTGCCATCTCACCTCCCTTATTCTCTCTCTCTATATATATATATATATATATATATATATATATATATATATATATATATATATAACTATATATATATACACACACACTTATAAATATATACGCACATATCTATATATATATAAACACACCTATTTATATATATATATGCACACACACACACAGATATATATATATATATATATATATATATATACATATACACACACATGCACACTTATACATATACATATATATATATATACACACACTCACACTAATACACATACACACACACAAATATGTATACATACAACACATATATATATATATAGACTCATACATAAATATATATATAGACTCATACATAATATATATATAGACACATAAACACAAACACAACACTACACACAACCACGCACACAACACTCTCCAACTCACGCCCAACGGCCCCGACATGCACAAACACCTATAAATATATAAAATATAACCCGAGAACTCTAGCACACACTTCCCGAAGCTAACCCAACACGCACACAAGCCCAAAACTAGGAAACCAAGTCGAAATGGCCGTTCGGTCATTTCGACGAACACGCGGTGTGCGGTTCGAAAAACCTCCTGAAACGCACACCAAACCAACTCGAAATTGGCCCAAAATTTACTCACGGGTTCTAAACGATGCCTAGATCCTAGAAAAAATGCTAACGCGTCGATTCTAGGTCCGTAGCGAAAATGCGCACGCACTTAGAACCGACGATGATGAAAACCCCAAAAATGCCCGAAATGCCCGTTTCTCTGCGACACGACTTCACGTGTCCGAACGGAGATACACACTCACCCTCAAGACACCCGACAACGTCTACCTAGGTCCGTCTAACCTAGGGCATCACCCAAAATTGGGCCAATCTCGGATTCCACCCGAAATTGACACAAAAATTAGTGTCAAAGTCTCCAAACTCAACCAAACTAGTTCCAACTTCCTCCCACGGGTAGCCTTAGGATCTAGGAAGGTTCTAAACTACTAATTACACTACATAAAAGTAATTAGCAAGGGGAAAGTTAGGATTTACCTCTTGGGAGTTGGAATCCCAAGGCCAAAGTCTCCAATTCCCTTGAAATCACCTCACTCAAGCTCCAAGCCTCCAAATCGAGGCTCCACACTAAGTCTAGGCTCTAAACATCTAGGTTAGGGAAAAATATAGGGTTAGGGTTAACATTCATGGAGAATAGAAGAAGAAGGAGAAGAAAAGGAGTACTTACTTGAACTTGGGAAGAAGAAAGGAAGAAGAAAGAAGAAGTGAAAAAGAAGTAGAAAATGGGGGGTTGATGTGGTTTGGTCGGGTGTGGGTCTGGGAAGGTCGGCCACACATAATAAAAGGGTTTCCAAAGTCTCCAAATATCCAAAATGCTCTCCTCTCACTTGGGTTTGGGTTTCGGGTTCCAAAAGCGCTCAAACTAACTCCAAATCTCTTCAACTAATCCACTAAAAATATAATAAATATTCTAAACCCAAAAATAAGTCTCACAAGGGTGTAGGTTGGGTCGGACATGGGTCCACTAGGGTTTGACACGGGTCCAGGCTAGCCAAAACGTTAAAATAATCAATTAAAAATAATACAATCACTAATTAAATATAAATATAATTAATTATATACAATATACAATTTACCAAATAAAAAAAAACTCTATTTTCTAGAATTGGGTAGTGACAAGCCTACCCTCCTTAAAATAATTTTGTCCTCAAAATTAAAAGACGAAACTAGGACATGAATGCAAGGAAAGAACCATACCTCAAGGCTCGAAAAGATAGGGGTACCGCTCGCACATTTCTTCCTCACTCTCCCGGGTCGACTCACCTGGAGAGTGATGCCTCCACGCGACGCGAACCAAGGGAATAGTCTGCTTCCTCAACACCTTCTCCCGCCGATCCAGAATCTTCACCGGCTGCTCTGGATAGCTAAGAGTAGGGCCCACCATGATCTCTGAGTGATCCAATACGTAACTGGGATCCGCCATGTACTGTCTCAACTGCGACACGTGGAACACATCATGAACTCCCTCCAGCGTAGGCGGCAACTCAAGCCTATACGCCACGGCGCCGACCTTCTCAAGGATGCTGAAGGGTTCGACGAAACGTGGGCTAAGCTTCCTGCCTCCACCGAAGCGAATAGTGCCCCGCGTCGAAGAAATCCTCAGGAACACCAGATCTCCAACCTAGCACAAATAAGGTCTCTGCACTTAGTCTAAAACAAGCAATCACAAGCAAATACAAGAACAAAATCTTGATTATAAGCTATACCTCGAACTCCAAAGGTCTCCGGTGGCTATCGGCCCAATGCCGCTGCCTGTCCTGCGCCACCCGAAGTCTATCTCTAATGAGCTTGACCTTCTCCGCTGCATCAACCACCATCTCCGGGCCAAGCAAAGCTCTCTCGCCTACATCATCCTATGATAACGGAGTACGACACCTCTGTCCATACAATGCCTCGAATGGTGATATCTCGATACTAGCTTGGTAGCTGTTGTTGTAAGCAAACTCTACCAAGTGCAAGTGATCCTCCCAAGAGCCTCTGAAATCCAGAACACAAGTACGAAGCATGTCCTCAAGTGTCTGGATGGTCCTCTCTGACTGACCATCTGTCTGTGGGTGATATGTACTACTAAACTTGAGCTGGGTGCCCAAGCTAGCTTGCAGACTCCTCCAGAAATGCAAAGTAAAGCGACTGTCACGAACTGATACTATGCTCACAAGAACTCCATGCAGTCTGACTATCTAGCGCACATACATCTCTGCTAGTCTCTCTATAGACGTACCCACTTTGAATGGTAGAAAGTAGGCCGATTTGGTCAACCTGTCTATGATGACCCAAATCGCATCCTTCCTACCTGGAGAACGGGGAAGTCCAGAAACAAAATCCATGGTCACATGCTCCCATTTCCACTCCGGAATGGGTAACGGCTGGAGTAATCCTCCTGGCCTCTGCCTCTCCGCCTTCACTTGCTGGCACACTAAGCATCGGGATATGAAGCGTGCTACCTCCCGCTTTATCCTGTACTACCATACATGTTGTCTCAGATCTCTATACATCTTGTTCGCACCTGGATGCATAGAGTACTGGGATCGATGCGCCTCCTGAAGAACCTCCTCGCGCAATGACCCACTCGGCACACACAACCTGGTACCGTGCCACAATGAACCATCATCAGCAATGGTGAAGTCATCTGATAATCCCATCTGAACCTGCGCCCTGATGCTCCTCAGGGACTCATCCTCAAATTGTGTAGCTCTGATCCGGTCTACCAACTCTGACTGAATCTGCAGTCCCCACATCTGTATCTCAACTCCAGGCACTATCACCTCAATGCCTAAGCTTTCTAGATCTGCCAGAAGATAACGATCTGTAGTCAGGCACATAGCTACCGGATACCTGCTCAACGCATCCGCAACTATGTTCGCCTTCCCTGGATGGTACTGCAACAATATGTCGAAGTCTTTAATCAACTCCAACCATCTCCTCTGTCTCATGTTCAGCTCTTTTTGGGTAAACACATACTTCAAGCTCTTGTGGTCTGTGAAGATCTCCACACGCTCTTCGTATAAATAGTGTTTCCACAACTTCAGAGCAAAGATGACCGCTGCCAACTCCAAATCGTGGGTAGGGTAGTTCTTCTCATGAGGACATAATTGCCTAGAAGCATAGGCAATCACCCTCCCATTCAGCTGCAACACATAACCTAATCCCTTCCCTGATGCATCACTATAGATAGTGAATCCTCCAGAACCTAATGGGAACGTCAACACTGGAGCTGTCGTCAACCTCCTCTTCAGCTCATCAAAGGCGATCTGGTACTCCTCTGACCAAACAAACTCTACGTCCTTCCGAGTCATCCTAGACAACGGCTCTGCAATCCGGGAAAAATCCTGAACAAATCTCCTGTAGTAACCTGCCAGTCCCAGAAAACTCCTGACCTCGGCTACTGAACTCAGAGCACTCCATGCCTCAACTGCCATGATCTTTCTTGGATCCACCGAGATCCCCTCTCCAGTCACCACATGACCAAAGAATTCAACCTTGTCAAGGAAGAACTCACACTTCGAAAGCTTTCCATAAAGCTTCTCCTTCCTGAGAGTCTCCAGCACTTTCCTCATATGCTCCTCGTGCTCCTCTGGGGTTTTCGAATACACCAAGATGTCATCTACAAACACCACCACAAACCTGTCCAGATATTGATGGAACACCTTGTTCATCAGATTTATGAACACTGTCGGGGCATTAGTCAACCCAAACAGCATCACCATGAACTCATATTGTCCATATCTGGTCCAAAAAGCTATCTTCGAAATATCCTCCTTCCTGACCTTCACCTGGTGGTAGCCTGTCCTCAGATCAATCATGGAAAACACCCTCACTCCGCTCAACTGGTCAAAAAGATTATCAATACGCGACAACAGATACTTGTTCTTGATTGTGAGGTTGTTCAGAGCCCTGTAGTTGATACACATCCGTATCGACCCATCCTTCTTCGGCACAAAAAGTACCGGAGCACCCTACAGGGAAGAACTAGATCTGATAAATCCCTTATCCTGAAGCTCATCCACTTGCTTCTTCAACTCTATCAGCTCACTGTTGCTGACTCTATAGATATGCTGGGATATCGGCTCCGCGCCTGGCACCAAGTCTATAGAGAACTCCACATCTCTGTCCGGAGGTAACCTTGGCAACTCCTCTGGAAAGACATCCATGTACTCCTCTATCAGTGGATGTAGCAACCTCGGCTCTACCACCAGGGCTCCGCAGAAGACTCCCTCGCTCTGCTCTGCTGCTTCTCTGGCGAACTAAAACTCTGGCTCACCCGGTGGACTAAACAACACTCTGCCTCCATGACAATCTATACTAGCATAATGCATACTCAACCAATACATCCCGAGTATAATATCGTAGCTCGAAAGTGGCATTACGAGTAGGCACACACTCAACTCCTGGCCTCCTAAGGTAACTCTCCGGTCTCTGCAGACATCACTAACTAGGATGATACCACCCCCGATCGTGATCTTGCAGAGTCTAGCTAAAGGTTCAGTAATAAGATAGTGTCTAACAGCAAAAGATACAGACACAAAGCTATGGGAAGCACCGGAATCAAATAAAGTAAGTGCTGGAATAGAATCAAGAAGAACATAACCTGAGATAACATTACCAACGGGCTCGGCCTCGTCTACTGTCAGGGCAAAAGCTCGCCCTTGCTGTCCTCCTCGATGCTGTTGGTGCTGGGCGAACCTCTGCTGCTGAGTCTGCAAAGGCTGTCCTCTCTGTTGTGTTGCAAGTGCTCTGGCTGGTCCCCTCTGGGCGGCTCCTCCGCCCTGAGTTGTACGAGCAAGTGCTGAAGGATAATCCTTCAGCTGGTGATCTGCTGTGCCACACAACAAACATCTGCCCAGCCTCTTTCTGTATATATCATATCCGTGCCCTGGCTTCCTACAGAAAGGGCAAATGATGGGCTACCTCTGGCCGTGCTGTTGTCCCTGCCTCTGCTGCTGGGGCGCCTGCCGGAAGGGCGCATGACCCTGACCCTGGTGCTGCTGGGTCTGCTGGAACGACCTCTTGGCTGGTCCTGCACTACTGCCTACTCCTGAAGCATCTCTGCTCCTCTTGGTCTTCAGCTCTAAGTCATCCTCATCTCTCTGGGCGTCGCTCACAATCTGCTCGAAGGTCGCCTCACGGTCACTCCTAGTCAAGGACTTGACCGCCATGACCAAACTCTTACGGAACTTGCGCACCTTCGCTGCCTCAGACAACCCCTCAACAAATCTGCCCAGACGGCAGAACTCTGCTGCATACTCGTCCACTAGCATGGTCCCCTGGACGAGCGCCTCAAACTGGCTCTCCAATGCACTGAGAGCCACATCCGGGAAGAACTTCTCCTTGAAAAGATTCTTAAAAGCCTCCCAAGTCAGTCCCAGTACTGCTATCCGCGTATCTGTGCGGTACCAAGTAAGGGCAAGGTCGAACATCTGGTTGCCCGCTGCCTAGATCTACATGCTGGCTGGGATCATCGCCAGCCTGAAGATGCCCTCTATATGCTCGATCCAGTCGTCGGCGTAAAGGATCCCCTCTGTACCCCGGAACTTCTTGGGCCGCATCCTCTAAAAATCGATAATAGTGCCCGGCCTAGGATGCTGAGCCTGCTCTGCCTGTGGCTGGATCTGAGCCACTCTGTCGACCGCTGTCATAGCCACCTGATGAGCATTCTCAATGCCCATCCTCATAACATCCACCTGGCGGTGCTGTGCGTCCATCATCTCTCGGAAGAACGTGAACAAATGCGTGGCATCAACTGGTACAGGCGGTGGTGGAGGAGGTACCACCGGAACAACTGGGGTGACTCTCGGATCATTGGAAGTAAGAGGATCTCTGAGAGAAACAGACGCTCCCTCAACCGCAGGAGTGGCAAGTGGAGCGGTAGCGGCTGTCGGAAGTTGAGCAGGACGAGAGGTGGCAGACCTCTCGGTGGCAGCTGCTGGAACGATGCGCTGAGACCGTGTCTTCGGAGGCATCCTGAACACAGATCAAAAGAAGTTAATACAGTGCAAGAAACGATATCATCAAAGAAGGATAGTAATATTGTAAAAGAAAATAATTTCAGGAAAATTAAGATAGCAAAAGAAATCAGGAAGGGTCCTAGTTGTAATTGAGCACACTCTCTCTCAGCCTATATCCTATATCCTATTGCAGGTAACCTAAAAACTAGACCTGCATGGGCCACCACCAAAAACCTGTCATGATCCGTACCCGAAAATTGGGCATAAGTCGTAGGTACTTCCAGCCTACGTCGCAGAATCGGCGGTAGAACGCTGTAAGGTTCGTTCTAGGTCAAATAATTCTATCTATATAACTAAAAAAAATCTGTCAATATCCTCTCCAGAAGGAGGGCAACCACGCAATATATATAAGCTCTCAATTATAATAACTAGGGGAAGAATAAAAGCACGATATGATATGAACAAAGAAACAGAACCAAAGAGAGCAAGACAATATCCAAAATACAGTCCAAGTCCACAATAGTCTACAACATCTCACAGCAACAAAAGAATAAGTACAATCATCCAAAATAACAACTGGGAACAACCCAGGAAATCCACCTAGCTAACTAGGGCACTATAGGCGTCTCCTCGGCGCACTCCTCCTCAGTCTCGGGGTCACAACCCTCGTCAACACCTGGCCCATAGAACGTCGGGCAATAATCCTCAGGATCCTCTGAAAAAAATATGCCCAGTCAGGACCGGAGCGAAGTACATAACTCTGAAAGCAACTCCAAATACATGGTAAGGTTTATATGACGGGCAATAGAAAAGTATACAAGATACACAGGAAATAAATACATGCTGGAGCAGAATAAGTAGCTGCAAAGTAAACTGGAGAACAATACAAGTAGAGAAGTAACTGCATGTGAGAAAACATGAATACTAGCTAAGTGCCTTGAGCACAAGTTCGTTATGTGATCGGCTTAGGTTGCACATGAAAAACACTATGATAACTCCGTTATGCGTGAGTTGCATAACCGACATACACATGAATACTGTTTGGCTTTGATCACATAACCAACTCCTACTCTCCTCCCCCACTAATACTCGTGGATCCAACCATAATACGCTACGTACATGATAATAGCTCGCGCACACGAAGGCGAGAGCACAAGAAGCACATGATAGCACATAAGAATCAATACCCGAAGCACATGATAAAATACACGTGATAGAGTACCCGCTGAACACGGTAAGGGAGATAGCATCTCATGACGGGATCCACTAGTACCAGCTCGTGTAATAATGTGTCAGAATCAAGTATCACAGTCCTAGAATAGGTCATATAAACGCTATCATGAAATGAAAACTATCAGAGGTAGGTACTCGCCTGACGTCCTGAGCAACTGATGAGGATCGAGATCCGGACCGGTATCGCAAGAACCTATTGTGAAAAGCAGAATTAAACAGGGTTCTAAGGAGTTAAACTGATATAAAATAATTAAATACAGGCTTCTAGGGATATTCTAGGTCGAACGGGTCAAACCGGTAAAATTCGGGTCAAAAAGTCAACCCGGGGTCCAAAAATTCAACTTTAGATCAAAACTAGGTCAAACGTTGACTTTTACGGTCAACGGGGACAATTATGGTCAAAGCTAGGTCAAACTACGGTGCCCCTGAAATTCTAGGTCAAACCGAGCTCATTAAGCTAGTAAACTCTCAAACTCGCCTCCTCGAGATACCGGGATACCCTCGGTATCCGATACCTCGCCCTAGGCCACGCACCCCACCTAAATCTGCTAAAAACTATGCTAGCACGCGTAATTATATACACATAAACATATAAAAAAATACTCAAATACTAATCCTAGGCTATTGCTCAAAAACCCCGCTCGAAACTCAATACCTTGGTGAGATACCTTGATATCTCAAGGTATTGGGATACTCTCCAATACCCCTCTAACCACCCCTCTAGTTAGCTATCTAGGCTTATAAATATATACCTAGTTAATAATCTAGGCTAAAATATCTATATCTAACATATATTATACATATCTAAGTATCTATATATATATACACATAGGACATACACCCATACACATATACCCATATACCTCTCAACTCATAAATATATATATCTATCTAGTATCTATACATATATATTACTATTGGTAAATATCTAGCTATGTACTACCTATCTAACTATATGTACATATATATCTATACCTTAGATAGATAACTACCTATCTATCCATAGACATATCTATCTACCCATCTACCTATCTATATATCTAATCTAATCTATTATCTATCTTTCTAACTATCTATCTATCTTATTCATATATCTATTTATCAACCAATCTATCTATCTACCAATTTATCTATTAGACTATCAAACTACCTCTCCCTCTACTACATAGCTAATAGCTCGCTGCATGCTTGTACTGCTGCTGCTGCTGCTCTTGCTTGTACTGCTGCTGCTGCTCTGCATAAATGCTGCTGCTGCTGCCTTTACATGCTACTGCTGCTGCATTTACATGCTGCTGCTGCGGCTGCATTCTGCAGCATGCTGCTGCTGCTGTGCAGCTGCTGTGCACACAGCAGCAGCTGCACCTGCTATGCACATAGTAGCTGGTGCACCTGCTGCTGCCTCCCCCCCCCCTCTGCACTCTCACACACTCACGACCACACACACACAATCACACACAGACACACACACCTATATGCATATATATATATAACTATATATATATACACACACACTTATAAATATATACGCACATATCTATATATATATATAAACACACCTATTTATTTATATGCACACACACACAAAGATATATATATATATATATATATATATATATATATATATATATATATATATATATATATATATACACGTACACATTGATATATATATACATATACACACACACGCACACTTATACATATACATACAACACACACACATATATATATATATATATATATATATATATATATATATATAGACTCATACATAAATATATATATAGACACATAAACACAAACACAACACTACACACAACCACGCACACAACACTCTCCAACTCACTTCCAACGGCCCCGACATGCACAAACACCTATAAATATATAAAATATAACCCGAGAACTCTAGCACACACTCCCCGAAGCTAACCCAACGCGCGCACAAGCCCGAAACTAGGAAACCAAGTCGAAATGGTCGTTCGGTCATTTCGACGAACTCGCGGTGTGCGGTTCGAAAAATCTCCTGAAACGCACACCAAACCAACTCAGAATTGGCCCAAAATTTATCTACGGATTCTAAACGATGCCTAGATCCTAGAAAAAATGCTAACGTATCGATTCTAGGTCCGTGGCAAAAACACGTACGCACTTAGAACTGGCGACGACGAAAACCTCAAAAACGTCCGAAACACCCGTTTCTCCCCGACACGACTTCACGTGTCCGAACGTAGACACGCACTCACCCTCAAGACACCCGACAACGTCTACCTAGGTCCGTCTAACCTAGGGCATCACCCAAAATTGGGCCAATCTCGGATTCCACCCGAAATTGACAAAAAATTTAGTGTCAAAGTCTCCAAACTCAACCAAACTAGTTCCAACTTCCTCCCACGGGTAGCCTTAGGGTCTAGGAAGGTTCTAAACCACTAATTACACTACATAAAAGTAATTAGTAAGAGAAAAGTTAGAGTTTACCTCTTGGGAGTTGGAATCCCAAGGCCAAAGCCTCCAATTCCCTTGAAATCACCTCCCTCAAGCTCCAAGCCTCCAAACTAGCCTCCACACTAAGTCTAGGCTCTAAACATCTAAGTTAGGGAAAAATGTAGGGTTAGGGTTAACATTCATGGAGAATAAAAGAAGAAGGAGAAGAAAAGGAGTACTTACTTGAACTTGGGAAGAAGAAAGGAAGAAGTGAAGAAGAAGTAGAAAATGGGGGGCTGCTGTGGTTTGGTCGAGTGTGGGTCTGGGAAGGCCGGCCACACATAATAAAGGGGTTTCCAAAGTCTCCAAATGTCCAAAATGCCCTCCTCTCACTTGGGTTTGGGTTTCGGGTTCCGAAAGCGCTCAAACTAACTCCAAATCTCTCCAACTAATCCACTAAAAATATAATAAATATTCTAAACCCAAAAATAAATCTCACAAGGGTGTGGGTTGGGTCGGACATGGGTCCACTAGGGTCTGACACGGGTCCATGCTAGCCAAAACCCTAAAACAATCAATTAAAAATAATACAATCACTAATTAAATATAAATATAATTAATTATATACAATACACAATTTACCAAATAAAAATAAAAAATAATCCTATTTTCTAGAATTGGGTAGTGACAGATTTTTTTAAACTTTGATTGCTGGGGGAATGACTATAGTAAAGATTAGTGAAGAGGTTATGACTTGACAAAGAGAGACAATATGCCTTAAATTTCGAGGATAAGTATTAATTTAAATAAAGAGTTGAGAATTCAATATGGCAGAATTGACGATTTTGTTAGATCATTAATTTTTATGAAGATTATGATATGATTGAATTTGTCATTAAAAGTTAAGGAATTTAAGAAGATTATCATCATATTTATTTGACTGGAAGGTATAAATTTAAAAATTATTTTGAATGTTGCATTTGAAGATCTTGTAAGTATTATATTGTTTGAGTATGATGTGGAAAAAGAATCGAGGAGTAATGGATTAGTGTTTGAATTCAAATTTTTGGGATGAGAATTTAAATTTTATAAATATGCATTGATTGGATTTAAATTAGAGGAGTAAGATCATTAATGAATTAGTGTTTGAATTCAAATTTTGGGGATGCGATTTTTAAATTTTATAAATATGCATTGATTGGATTTCAATTAGAGGATTGAATATTAAATTCTTGTATTTCGTTATTAACTTAAAATTTTGGGGGAGATTGTGATAAGAATGGAATTTGATTTTAAATTTGAAGATTTCAGGAATAGGATATTTATAGAATTTTAAAAAAAATTGTGAAATAATAATATAGATTTACTTCATGATTATACGGTTTGATGAATTTAAATTTTGATGCTCATAAAAAAAAACTATTGAGGATTTTAAATTTCTAGGACAAATTTTTTTTTAGATGGGTAGACTTGTAGCCTCCGCATCCTAAAATTTGTGCTTAAATGTTGTTATTAGATTAATTTTGGGCTATTGGAATTTTTTCATAATTTTTTGTTAATTAAAAACTAGTAACTCTAATTTTCTAGGACTTTCAATAATTTATTTTTGGAGAAAATATAACTAAAAATATCCTAAAATTTTATTTTAGGTTCTAATAGTCAAATATATTTTTTAGAATTTTTTGGTAATTTTCTGATTATTTTTTGCATTTATTTTGAGTTAATTAGGAAAACTGAATTAAAAACTATTTTCTGAAAATAAAAACCAAAAAAAGTAATTATTTCTGCCCAGTCAGCCAACCGGGGCCCACCCGTCAGCCTCCCGCAGCGAACTGGGCGGGGCCCGCCTGTCAGCGACTGCGGGGTGGGTGCGGGTGCAGCCGAGCCGAGCCGAGTCCGAGTTCGACTCGGACTCAGCTGAGCCAAGCCGGGTCAAACCCGGACCGTCCGATTTGGGCGGGGCTGTGTGGATGGCTACCACGTGGCATGATCCAAGCTGCGGCTGCTCTCTCTCTCCTCTCTCTCTCTCTCTCTCTCTCTCTATATATATATATATATATATATATAAGTTATTTAGGAATTCTAGGAATTTTTCTTTGAGCCAAATTTTGGAGAATTGCCATCTAGGGTTCCTTCATCTTCTAGAAGCCATTGCGCATAGCTCTTGACTCCAAACGAGGCCCAGTTTCCTTCATTAGAACGATATTGAGGTTAGCTTTCTGATTATATAAATTATTTTATGAAACTATGAGTATTAAATTCTGAAAAATTCGAAGAGCACAGCATGTCCGAAAATAGATGTGTCTCGATGTTTTCACGATTTCGGGAGAACCAGGAATCAGAATCATGAACCGTTTAAAGTTTCAGAAAGTTAATGTCGAGATCATTGACATATGTTTTTTTCCAGAATTTAATTCAAAATATTTATATACTTTTAATTCTATAGAACTTCTAGGTTAGAATTTAACCATCGGTGCATAATACGAAATTTGTATGTGCCATAATTCCCAAACAAATTTGAATTCGGACGAGATATAAATTATAGCATGTTTTTGATGCTGAAATCTACAGGAAATCATGCATGAAAGTCGAGTTTGTGTCGGTTGACTTTTTGGTCAATAGATTGCCTCGATTTGCGTGCCATGAGTATCGAGTTGATAAAATTCAGTTCATTTGGACAAAATTTAAAAATTAACCTAAACTTCAGAATAATAAGATTAAAAAAGGATTTTAGATAAATTATTCTAGAATTAAATAAATTAAAATAAATTATCTTTTGACATGGTAAATTTGTAATACATAGGTTATTTGGACTGTGACTTGGACTCTGATTCACACCAGCTAAGGATCACAGGCGAGTACATTCTCTGATAATTTTTGTTATTTAATAATTTCTATAATTCAAGTATTTAGAAATGTTACATCTGATTCTTGACACAGTGCTACACGGACTAGTATATAGATTGGATCTTTAGTCATGAGATGTTACATTGGTTATCGTATTGACATTGTACACGACATTGATATTAGACATTGTACATGATATATTGGATATTGATCGTGTATCGTGACGTGTCATGGTTGGATCCACAGTACTAGTTGGGGGCGGGGAAATTGCTAGTGATAGATGTGATCAAAATACCTATCGTACAAGTGTAGACATTGAACGGTGTTAATCATACACCTCACGTATGATTAGCCAGGCCATGTAGTCATCGAACAAGTTCCCAGGCCAATCATATTTTGAAATTACGATTTCAAACACTTAGAATAGTTACAGTTCTCTATTTTAGTTCATATACTACATCACTCGTATATGATATTGTACCTCATTTTCTTTATTTCATATATGCACTGACTGTACCATATTGCCTATATTGCCTATCTCTTTATTTTGCCATTGCATTTATTCATTGTCTTCCATCAGTATATAGCATCAACTATTTATTGTTTTATAGTCCTTATCAATTAACTTGAACTGTTATTTGAGATATACTTTGCTCCATCCTGACTGGAAATATTTTTCCAGACTGCGCCTTAGAGGACTGGTGTCTGATATTTTATGGACCATGGGGAGAGTAGCTACAGCCTTGGACTCTATAACACAGGTGTGATTCCCGGGAGGTCTAGTCGGGATCACTAGTTATTTAGTTAGTTTCTTTTAGCAGTTTTTGGTACCGGATTTGTCTCCGGCATATTTAGTTGAGACTTGGATATTATTGTTGAGTTCGATTATTTCTATTTTAGACTTGTATTATATTTTAATTTATTTATTTCTTCGATATCTTATCGTGCTGTAGTTATGTGATTGAGTATATTGTTCATATTATAATATGATATCTGTGACTCCTTATGGAGTTGGATGCTCGTGTAAGATTATTTAGATAGTATTATGACCTAGATAGTGTTCTACCGCCGATGCTGCGGCGTAGGCTGGAAGTACCCACGTACTCGTGCCCCAAAATCTGGGTGCGGGTCGTGACACGTTTTTAGTGGTGGCCCATGCAGGTCAGACTTTGCAATTAGAGCGATGTCGTGGAAGTGCGACGTCTTAGTTGTACTACTACGTGCCTGCGATAGGATCTAGGATATAGCATACTAGGATGAGAGCGAATACTCAATCACAACTAGGAATATTTTCCAATCTATCTGTCTTATTATCCTTATTCCTCCTAAATATTGCTTCCTTTGAATTTTCCTGTCCTTCGATCCTTGGTGATATCGTATTCTTGTGCCATAATGACTTCTCCTCGTTTTGATCCGTCTTCAGGATGCCACCGAAGACCAGATCGCAGGATCAGCAACAGCCTCCAAGGCAGACCCAACTGGCTTGTCATTTCTGTAAGAAGCCAGGTCACCTTTGGAAGAGCTGTAGGATGAGGCTAGGACTTTGTTTATACTGTGGCACTACGGGACATCGAATGAAGGATTGTAGTCGAGCCCCTTATCTTTTCAGTCGGCGACCAGCTCTAAACCATAGAGATCCAGTTAGGCCACCTGTGGAACCACAAATTGCTCAGCACCCACAAAGGGAGCCACCCCAGCAGGGCGGGGCATTTTTGATGACGGTCGAGGAGACCAATAATGCAGGTAATGTGTTAGCAGGTTCTGTTCCTTTCTTCCTTCTGTTCATTTCTATTTGATTGATTGATTGATTCCTTAGCACCTTAGTTTGTGTCAGTGATTTTCTTGTTAGAACATAGTTAGTAGTACACCCTGATAGAGACTGCAATAACATGACAAAAGATACCATAACCATGTATGTTTCCCTTAGATTGCATCTTGAATGACTGTAGGTAGGATTTTCTTAAACTTTGATTGTTGGGGGAATGACCATAGTGAAGATTAATGAAGAGGTTATGACTTGACAAAGAGAGACAATATGCCTTAAATTTTGAGGATAAACATTAATTTAAATAAAGAGTTAAGAATTCAATATGGAAGAATTGATGATTTTGTTAGATCATTGATTTTTATGAAGATTATGATATGATTGAATTTGTCATTAAAAGTTAAGGAATTTAAGACGATTATCATCATATTTATTTGACTGCAAGGTATAAATTTAAAAATTATTTTAAATATTGTATTTGAAGATCTTGTAAGTATTATATTGTTTGAGTATGATGTGGAAAAAGAATCTAGGAGTAAGATCATTAATGGATTAGTGTTTGAATTCAAATTTTTGTAATGAGAATTTAAATTTTATAAATATGCATTGATTGGATTTAAATTAGAGGAGTAAGATCATTAATGGATTAGTGTTTGAATTCAAATTTTTGGGATGCGATTTTTAAATTTTATAAATATGCATAGATTGGATTTCAATTAGAGGATTGAATATTAAATTCTTGTATTTCGTTATTAACTTAAAATTTTGGAGAAGATTGTGATAAGAATGGAATTTGATTTTATATATAAAGATTTCAGGAATAGGATATTTATAGAATTTTAAAAAAAATTATGAAATAATAATATAGATTTACTTCATGATTATACGGTTTGATGAATTTAAATTTTGATGGTAAAAAAAAACTATTGGGGATTTAAAATTTCGAGGACAAATTTTTGTTTAGGTGGGTAGACTTGTAACCTTCGTATCCTGAAATTTGTTCTTAAATGTTGTTATTAGGTTAATTTTGGGCCATTGGGATTTTTCCATAATTTTTAGTTAATTAAAAACTAGTAACCCTAATTTTCTAGGATTTTCAATAATTTATTTTAGGGAAAAATATAACTAAAAATATCCCAAAATTTTATTTTAGGTTATAAATAGTCAAATATATTTTCTAGAATTTTTTGAGAATTTTCTGATTATTTTTAGCATTTATTTTGAGTTAATTAGAAAAAACTGAATTAAAAACTATTTTCTGAAAATAAAAACCCAAAAAAGTAATTATTTTTGTCCATTCAGGCAACCGGGGCCCACCCGTCAGCCTCCCGCAGTGAACTGGGTGGGGCCCGCCTGTCAGCGACTGTGGGGTGGGTGCGGGTGCAGCCGAGCCGAGTCCGACTCGGACTCTGCTGAGCCAAGCCGGGTCAAACCTGGACCGTCCGATTTGCGCGGGTTGTGCGGATGGCTGCCCCGTGGCAAGCTCCGAGCCACGACTGCTCTCTCTCTCCTCTCTCTCTCTCTCTCTCTCTCTCTCTCTCGTTATATATATATATATATATATATATATATATATATATATATATATATATATATATGTAAAAGTTATTTAGGAATTCTAGGGATTTTTCTTTGAGCCAAAATTTGGAGAATTGTCATCTAGGGTTCCTTCATCTTCCAGAAGCCATTGTGCATAGCTCTTGACTCCAAACGAGGCCCAGTTTCTTGTGTTAGAACGATATTGAGGTTAGCTTTCTGATTATATAAATTATTTTACAAAATTATGAGTATTAAATTCTAGAAAATTCGTAGATCACAGCATGTCCGAAAATAGATGTGTCTCGATATTTTTGCAATTTTAGGAGAACCAGGAATCAGAATCATGAACCCTTTGAAGTTTTGGAAAGCTAATATTGAGATCATTGACATATGTTTTTCCCAGAATTTAATTTGATATATTTATATACTGTTAATTATGTAGAACTTCTATATTAGAATTTAACTATCGGTGCACAATACGAAATTTGTATGTGCCATAATTTCCAAACAAATTTGAATTTAGATGAGTAGGTAAATTCTAGCATATTTTTGATGCTGAAATCTACAAGAAATCGTGCATGAAAGTCGAGTTTGTCTCCGGCATATTTAGTTGAGACTTGGATATTATTATTGAGTTAGATTATTTCTATTTTAGACTCGTGTTGTATTTTGATTTATTTATTTCTTCGATATCTTATCGTGCTTTAGCTATGTGATTGAGTATTGTTCATATTATATTGTGATATCTGTGACTCCTTATGGAGTTGGATGCTCATATGAGAATGATTAGATAGCATTGTGACCTAGATAGCGTTCTACCGCCGATGCTGCGGCGTAGGCTGTACGTACCCACGCTCTCGTGCCCCTATACCGGGTGCGGGTCGTGACACTACCAAGTGATCACGAAAACTCTGACGGTAACACCTCTAACTCCTCTGCGGTAGCGAACCTCTTCTGTCCTGGACTGTACACTGTGGGGTAATATGCCTCGTCTAAATCTGGAAAGGTACCAGGTCCTCAGAGAGACATAACAAGATACATAGAAGCATGCCATATATAAATACTGAATAAAGTAAATACAATAAAGGGTGTGCTAACCATCTAAGTGAATGCAATATGAGGACAACTGTGAGTATATGGTAGGGCGTAGGCTAGACATATGCTGACGTAATTCACCAGTCGTGACAACCGACAAGTATAGGCCACACATACCCCCTATAACACGGGCGCAGGAATATAATAATGTCCAACGTTCTATAGAGTGTGGTATCTGTAATATCACCAAGTAACATCCAACACTCTACAGAATGTTGTATCAGTAATATATATATACGTCCGTATCACTCCGTCGAGTACGGTGTCAGTGTAAAGGAGTGGGGTATCCCATATGCCTACTAGTCGTCCTCCCCGCTCAATGTTTTTATCCAAGTCGAATACTCGACGTGCATACACCGTATCTAAATGCCAAGTCTCTACACTGAAATAATCCTGAATTACTTACTAACCGTGATGCATGTCACACGCACCGATAGCTAGTCGAGCACGCGAACCCGCATCCCAACATGAAATTGTCACCACGAACGTGTAGAAGTGTCAGGTCTCGGAAGATATCAGAGTATCCTCCAATGGGGTGAGTCACTACGAACTAGGTCAAGTATACTAATCATAGACGTATCCGTCGATAGCACCCGAGTCAATCTTGGATACGCACAGTTGTATAAAAAGAAAGCAACAAGAATATAATACAACTTATGCATGATTTAAATTAGACAGTAAATATGGCAAGATATCTTGCCTGAGTCCTCAAGATGTGAATGCCAATAGCCTGCTCCTGCAGTATCTCCTGGCTGATCCAATGACCCTAAACATATAATATAATATAGAAATTTATATCAGACACTAACGTAAATGCATACATAATTTACGATGCTGCTCTTAGGTACTGTCGCAAGATCATGGCTGATCGAATACAGCGTCACGTGTGCACGTAGCTAGGGTGTACACGCATTCTGTCCTCGGTTAACGTGCATCTTGAGACAATAATTACTACGTCTATGGTTTTACGAAGCTACATTACGTCTTGTTGAATTACCTGTCATTTAATTTCCATGTTAAAAGTACTAGGTCTATGTCTACGCTTCAGGTGAATTATAAGTCTTAAATCATAGGTCATATCATTAAGTTAATTGTTACTTTATTAATTACCATCTAATCTAATTAACACTCTTATATAAACATAACTTGTGTGCAACCCTAAGATACATGACACAACTTGGCGACACGACGATACAACTATATATGATATCACGGAAAGAGATCAAACTAGGACGTTTAAACTATGGACGTTCTCCGACGAGAGGTGGCGCTCCGGCGTCGCCCGGCGGTGATCAGCAGCGGCAAAGACAACAATGGCAGTGGCCGCAGTAGCAACAGCCCTGGGCAGCCTAGGCAGCCTGGGCAGCGGCGGTTGCTGAGTTAAGATGGCACGGGTGGCTGTCAGGTTGCTGGGACGGTGGTGCTCCGCCTGGCAGTGGTGGTTGGGGTATCGGAGGGGGTTGCCGGGAACCGGGCAGTCGGGTTTAAATGGGGATCTGGTTTTTGATGTGAGCTCGATGATGGCAATGGTTGGCAGTCTGAGGGGAGGGTCTAGTGGTCAGGCGAAGTGTAGGCGGCAGTCGGGCAGTGGGAGTGGCTGCTTTAGGTGGTGGTGGGTTGGTTGTGAAGTCGGAGAAGAGGAAGGGGTGGTGCTCGCAAGGGTTCGGCTAGGGTTTGGAGGGGGTGGTGATGGTTTTGTTTTTAGGGTTTTAGTAGGAACATGTGTATTTATATGGAAGGGGATTTATGGGCTGCTTGTGAGACTTGGGCCTATCTGGTCCCATTGAGGTAGGGCTGGTCCATGTGAACGAGTGTATGTGGGCTTGGTTAAGTTATTGAGGTAAAATTATCCTCAATTTAAATAGGTTAAATACAGTGCACTTGACATTCTTTTTACTCGAATATCGTGTAGCTAGGAGGTGACGAAAGGACGAGTATCTAAGATTACACAATGGTCAGAGGGGTACCTATAATTGTCTCACATAAATTCTAATTAAATTCAAATAAATCCTAGTCTCTCGGTTTAATTCAAAATAAACCCTAAATTGGTCTAGGGGGTTTACAATCTACCCTCCTTAGAGAATTTTGTCCTCGAAATTAAACACATACGTATGATAAGAACTACTGACTGAAATAAAAAAATGCTAATACATACCTAGTCCTTCGAAGAGATGGGGATAGCGCTGTCTAATATCCTCCTCGCGTTCCCAAGTTGACTCGCCTGGTGCATGATGTCTCCACGCGACGCAAACTAAGGGAATAGTCTGACCTCGCAGTACCTTCTCGCTCCTGTCCAGGATCTCAACAGGCTCATCTTGGTAGGATAAATTCGGGCCGACTGTGATCTCAGAATGGTCAAGTACATGACTCAAATCCGGTATGTACCTCCTCAGCTGAGATACATAGAAGACGTCATAGACTCCTTCCAAAGTCTGCGGCAAGGCTAATCTGTAAGCAACCTCTCCGACGCGTTCTAACACATGAAATGGTCCGATGTACCTCGGACTCAGCTTTCCTCTGCCTCCAAATCTGATAGTCCCTCTAGTAGGTGAGATCTTTAGAAATATGTGTTCTCTAATCTGGAACTCTAAGGGTCGTCGATGTGCATTCGCCCAATGCTTCTGCCTGTCCTGTGCTGCTCGTAGGTGTCCTTGGATTTTCTTCACCTTCTCCACTGTACGAACAACCAACTCTGGCCTAAGGATCTGTCTCTCGCCTATATCACTCCAACATACTGGGGAACGACATTTCCTTTTATACAACACTTCATAGGCAGCCATCTGGATGCTCGCTTGGTAGCTGTTGTTGTAGAAAAACTCGACCAAATGCAAATGGTCCTCCCATGATCCTCCGAAGTCAAGCATGCATGCTCTTAACATGTTCTTAACATGTCTTCCAATGTCTGAATGGTGTGCTCTGACTTGCCATCTGTTTGTGGATGATATGTTGTGCTAAACTTCAGGCGAGTACCGAGACTCTCTTGCATACTCCGCCAAAAGTAAGACGTAAACCTCGTATCCATGTCAAATACGATACTAACTGGCACTCCGTATAGTCGCACAATATCTCTCATGTACATGTCTGCTAAGACCTCTATAGATTGCCCAACTCTGAAAGGTAAAAAGTGTGCGGACTTGGGGAGTCTATCCATGATTACCCATACTGCATTGCGACCACTAGGACTCCTCAGAAAACCCGTAACAAAGTCCATAGTGATGTGCTCCTATTTCCACTCCGATATAGGTAGAGGTTGAAGCAATCCTGCAGATCTTTGATGCTCAGCCTTGATTTATTAACACACCAAGCACTTGGCCATAAAGCGTGCTATCTCCCTCTTCATTCCATGCCACCAGTAGTACTGTCTCAGGTCTCTGTACATCTTCGTGCCTCCTGGATGAATGGAGTAGTTTGAACTGTGTGCTTCTGTCATCAACTCCTGATGAAGTTCTCCATTTGGAACATAGAGACGATCTCCACATATCAAAGTTCCATCTTCATGTATATGCAGTTCTGTCTGTATTCCAGCCTCTGTCCTTTGTCTAAGCCTCTGAAATCTGGCGTCTTTTGGCAAAGCAGTCTTGATCCTCTCCACTAATGTCGACTGCAACTGAAAACTCGACAACTGTCCGTCTACTCCGGGCATGATGACTTCTATACCCATCTGTTCTAGCTCTCTCAATAGATGTTACTGGGTAGTCAAGAAGAATGCCATGGGTCTTCTACTCAACGCGTCAGCTACTACGTTGGCCTTTTCCGGATGGTATTGTAGCTCGATCTCGAAGTCTGTCATTACCTCGAGCCAATATCTTTGCCTCTGATTAAGGTCCTTCTGGGTGTAGACATACTTTAGGCTTTTGTGATCAGTGAATATCTCTACTCTTTCTCTATATAGGTAGTGTCTCCAAAGCTTTAAAGCAAAGATCACTGCAAGCTCCAAGTCGTGGGTGGGATAGTTCTTCTCGTGGGTCCTCAACTGTCTAGAAGCATAGGCTACCACCTTTCCATGCTGCATCAAGACACATCCTAATCCTTTCCCGGATGCATCTCTATAGATTACAAATCCTCCAGGTCCAGAAGGTATAGTCAAGATAGGTACCATAGTCAAACGCTTCTTCAGTTCATCGAATGCCTTCTGACACTCCTCTGTCCAAGTTAACTTCTGCTCCTTACGGGTCAAGTGGGTCATCGGCTCTATAGTCTTCACGAAGTTCTCCACGAACATCTGATAATATCCGGCAAGTCCTAGGAAACTCTTGACCTCCGAGACATTAGTAGGGGTTGGCCATGTCTCTACTGATAAAATCTTCGCCGGATCTACTGAAATACCAGCTCCTGAAATAACGTATCCAAGAAAAGAGACACGATCTAGGAGAAACTCGCACTTGCTCAGCTTGGCATAAAGTCTCTCTCTCCTCAGCGTCTCTAACACTAGTCTCAAGTGCTCCTCGTGGCTCTTCGAATACACTAAGATGTCGTCGATGAAGACTACCACGAACCGGTCTAAGTATTGGTGGAATACTCTGTTCATCAAGTTCATAAATACAGCTGGTGCATTTGTAAGTCCAAAAGGTATCACTAAGAACTCATAGTGTCCATAATGAGTCCTGAATGCTGTCTTTTGAATATCTTCTCTTCGCACCTTCACTTGATGATAATCTGTAAACACCCTAATTTTCAGAATAAATTTTATATAATTTTTCCAGAATTTTTGGTATTTTCTGGAATTTAAAACGAAGAGGATGGTAATTTAAAGAATTTTAAGTGTGGTTAATTGGTGTTAAAACATTATGGAAGTAAAAATTTATTGTGTATAATGGAGAACCGGACGCATGGCATTTTTCGGTGAATTTATTGGACACCGGAGCAACGAATCAAGGACCAAAAGCTATTGGATTGTAAACCGAACCCGAACCAAACCGAACCCGAACCAAACCAACCCGAAACCCGCAAGGGAAACCCTAGCCGCCGGATTGTACTGTGCATAGCCTATAAAATCCCTCCCTCGGCGTTCGTGCCCAGCCCTAGCCGCCGCGCCGTCATCTGCCCCCAACTCATCACTGCCGAAAATCTTGATCCCCGCCGCCGATCCTTCTGGAAACCGACGCCGCCCCACTTCCCTTCGCAGCCGATCGACGGCGAGTCCGCCAGACAGCGGCCTTGACCCCGACGCCCCATCGCTGCCGCCCGTGATCAGGCGGTCGTCGACCAAGCACCGTCGACCCCGCAATCGGCCGTCGACCCCGCAATCGGCCGTCGACCCCGCAATCGGCCGTCGACCCCGCAATCGGCCGTCGACCAAGCCGCTGAGCACAGCCGATCCGACCCCATCTCGACCTCGTCAGTGCCCCGCCGCCGTCCGCGAGCAACTTCCCGCTCGCCTCGCCAACCACCGCGAAGCCCTAGGCCGCTGCTGACCTAGATCCGACCCAGGAGACACCGTGAGGACACCGCTGCTCTCAACCAGGACACGGGGTTGACGTTCGGACACTTGGAATTCAGAACTCACGAGGCCCTGTTCAGGTACCGGTTTCTTCCTCATCGTAACTCCGATTTTGTTTCCGTCAGTTGCTATGCGTAGACTGTATAACCCTCTCGGTGCCCGTGCAACTCGCTCGGTGCATCGCGTCCTGTGGTGATCGTACCCCGCGATCCAAAAACAGGAAAAACAATACCCTGTTTCACCCCGGAACTGAGTGCGCCCCGCCAATCGGGACGACTTGGTCGCACGCGGTCTTTACCGAACTGAGCGCGACGTTGATACGGTCGTGTAGGATTTCGCAGAAGTCGATTCGGAGGTGCGGGCACCCCGGAATCAACGCGTATCCGCCAACGACACTCCGTATCCGTCCTTTCTGGAACGCGCTGTAACTTTGTGTACGCACGTCAGATCGAGACGAAACTTGTGCCATCGGACTCGTAGCAATGCGCTGGTACTGTGACCCAAGTTTGGCCCGATTCTGAGAACGTTGACAAAATCACGTATCGTGGGCCCCACAGGCTCCACTTGACGGGTGATTTTGAGATCGGCTCATCGGAATCCAATTCTGGAAGTTCCGTTGGGTTCGTATCATCGTTCCTGACTTGTAGACACTGAGTTTGCAGAATTTGGAGACCTTTGACCTTGGCACGCTTTTCGGTACAAGGTGGCCCACATGTGGACCCCGCTTTGGCCCAAAAATGACCTTTTTGCCCCTGTGTCCAAATTGGACGTAAGGACAGGCATTTCTAGCTATTTGGAACCTTCTGAGACTATTGGTGATGTTTATTACAGCTTTTAGAGTAGTACTTGCCGGATCCACTGATACAGGGACAATTGTTGATATTCGAACATCAGGCAAGTGTACCTTGCCAAACTTCGCAGTCTTTATATATATTTTCCTTGCTTATTTATATTTCTGTGCATGCTCAACCTAGGACCGTGTGACGTACTTAGCGTCCGATTATCAGTCGGGTGCCAACACTGTACGCAGTGTTGGGTACTGTCATCTAGAGATGGACATACGTGACACTTTATATTCTCGTACTTGTCTTACCAAGTACATTATGACCCAGGACACTTGACACTATTCATGTGACAGGATTTTCCTAAGATATTCATGGTGATTCTGTATAGGATACAGGACATGGACATTATATGCTTAGATATAGTATGACTGGTTGCATTAGCTATGATCCCGCTTGATATGGACATGAGACGTTGTGGTCATGATATGCGTGGTTACATTGGGTGGAGAGAGACACACAGGCTACAGGCTGTTCCATATATATATACATCCACTATTATTGAGAGGTCGTAGACTCTCGGAGCAGAGCTAGACCCACTACCGGTTATTACCACTACCGGCTCCCCGACACAGAGCTTGTAGTGGCACAGCCTGAGTACTCGTGCTGCTCTCACTTGCATTTCCACTTAGATGGTTACTTACTTGCCCTACTTATTCTATTTATTTTCTGCACTGCATTTATTTTGGCTTGAGCTTTCTTGTACCTTGCTATGTCCTCTGAGGACCTGGATTCGGATATTTGTCCCCAGATTTTGCGGACGAGGCTTATCCCGAGGTTTACGGGACCGGAGCTGTCACGACCCGCACCCGGTTTAGGGGCACGAGTGCGTGGGTACGTCCAGCCTACGTCGCAGCATCGGCGGTAGAACGCTGTCTAGGTATTGATACTATCTAACTAATGTCACGCAAATATCCAATCTCCATTAGGAGGCACGGATGACACAAATAGATGAACATATACTCAATCACAGGATTACAGCACGATAAGATTTCGAAACAGAAATTAAAATTTAACACAACATAAGTCCACAAGAATATAACTTAACTTAACAATATCCAAGAATCATCAAAATGCCGGAGACAAATCCGGTACCAAATAGACTGCTAAAAGAACTAACAAAAATAGTAATTTCCAGCTAGACCTTCCCGAATCAACTACTACCAAGTCTGCAGCTACTCACCATAAGTGTCGGACAGCGGTCCTCTAAGGTATAGTCTGGAAAAATATTTCCAGTCAGGAAGGAGCAAAGCACAATCTCAAATAACAGTTCCATTAATTGATAATGTCTATAATACAATAAAACATGTCATGCTAGCTACTGAGAAGACAGTGGAATAATGTAATGACAGTTTAAGAGAGACAGGCAATAGGCAATGAAACACAGTCAGTGCATGTATAAAAATGAAAGGAACAGTATCATATACGGGTGATGTAGTATATGATCTAAAATAGAGAACTGTAACTATTCTAAGTGTTTGAAATTGTAGTTTCAAAATGTGATCGGCTTGGGACATGTACAATTGCTACAGTCTGGCTAATCATACGTGGGGGTATGATTAACACCAATAATATAAACTTGTACGATAGGTATTTTGATCACATTTCTCATTAGCAATTTCCCCGCCCCCAACTAGTACTGTGGATCCAATCATGACACGTCACGAATACACAACATTGTCTAATATATTATGTACAATGTCTAATGTAAATGTTAATGTAAATGTCAATGTAATGTCAATGTAAATGTCGTGTATAATGTCAATACGATAATCAAGGTAACATCTCATGACTGCAGATCCAAGCTATACTAGTCCGTGTAGCACAGTGTCAAAGATTCAGTTGTAACATTTCAAGATCATTGAACTTATAGCAATTATCAAGAATTGGAAATTATCAGAGAATGCACTTGCCTTGGTCCTTAGCTGGTATTTATGGATGTCCTGTTCCAGAGTATCCCCTGGTAAACCAACAGTCCTATAACATAACACAATATGACATTTGTATCAGGGGCTATACTAACACACAATAGAAATACACTGGCCTTAGGGCTATGCCAGGCAGGGCACTAGTCAACTAGGGTCATCTAGTAGGGATATATAAATAGAAACATCTCATTAACTAGTATATATAATTTCCATCCATTACAATTATAGATATATGTATAAATATATATACTTTAAAATAAATGATTCTTGTATGCATATATAAACATAATAATTTATACTTACAATATTTTATACATGCACCAATTTAAATGTATTTACAATATATATACATATATATTCCTTTTAAAATTACATATTTGATTTATACTAGGGTATACTCACATATATGCCAAAAATACATTATAGATATATTATTAAATTCTAAAACACATTTTTAATACATGTTTAACTTTTAATGAAAAATAAAATATACATGTACATATATATATAATACATAAAAGAATATATATATATGTATACTAATTATATAGATACTAAATTACAATTACCAACATATACTGAAATATATATACTATGCTAATACATGTATTTAAACATTTTATTTATGAATAATATACATGCACAAAATATATATTTGAAATTATATCAAGTATATATATACAAAAATATATATATATATATGCCAAACTTAATTATAGAATTTATTTAAATATATACTATACTCATACAATTGATTTATAATAATTAAATAATATACAATTTACATATTTATACATTTTTACCAAAAAATAATACATATACCAAATACGTTATATATATACATTTGCCTTAATTAAATACATACTTAATTATATAATTTGATAAAAATAATTGATATACTTATTTATATGTTAATATTTATTAAAAAATAATACTTGTACATATTGCATTCATATACTAATATATATAGGTATACGATACATATTAAATAAATAGTTATTAAACATATACATATACTAATTATATACAAATACATATACTAGCTTATACAAATTATATATATATCAATATTATATATACTATTAAATTAAATACATTTTTATACCATTTATTTAAATACATACAATACCTTACATTTATTATACAAATTAATTACACTAACGTATACATTAACATATTGATTTTAACTCATACGTATTCTCATATTTAAAGCATTAATTAATTTATGCAAATACATATACTACTATACATTAGGTGTTTAAATATTAATTAATAATTGCTATACTTATGTACGTGTTTAAAACATTAATTAGATTATATATATATATACATACATACATGTATTCCCATTTTCTATTTAAAAATATATATATTAATTAAACAATTAATAAAGTAATACTATATACACATTAATATACATATCTATTAGATATATACATACAATTAATTTTTAATAAAATAAATACTGTACATTTACATAAATTTAAATGCCTACAATACATATACATATCCTATATATATATTCAAGTATATACATATATATATATGTGTATATATATATGTATATATATATATATATATATATATATATATATATATATAGAGAGAGAAAGAAGGGAGAAGAAGACTTACAGAGGGCTTGCCGGCCGGAGCACGAGGGAGCCGTCGGACGCCGGAGGGGGACTGGCCGGTGGAGGAGCAGCCGCCGGCGCCGGAGTTAGCCGCGGGTCGCTGGACCGTGCAGCAGCAGCGGCCGGCTGTGCAGCGGCAGCAGCAGGCGGCAGCGCCGGCCGGAGCGCGCTGTGGCCGCCGGAGCTCGCTGTGGCCGCCGGAGCTCGCTGTGGCCGCCGGAGTTCGGAGGGAAGAATACACAGGAGGAACAGTGTTCCCTCCCCCCCCCTTATGAAGATTCAAATCTTCAAATAAATAAAAAAGAAAAACAATAAAGAGGAAGAAGGAGAAGAAGAAGGGAAAGAGAAGAAGAAAAGAAGGAGGAAAGAAATTTCAACGTATGAGAGAGGGGCTTGTGAGGGTGGGGTTTTCTAGGTTGCCTAGGGATTAGGGTTTGAGGGTACAAGGCATTAAATAGGAAGAGAGAGGGTGTGATGTAGGGTTGTGATGGGCCAATTTCAAATGAATGGCTAGGATTGAACATGAGAAAATTATTCATGGGGGATGAGGGTTCTTAATTAAAATTAATAGGCTCCCTCATTGATTAAAATAATTAGGTGTTGGCACCTACAATTGAATAATTGCAACTTGGCCCCTTAAATTCGAGAAATTGCACAAACACATGAAATGACGAAAATTGGGCGGGCGATTCGGGGTCCGATGTTTTGTAGGGTCAGGGGACGCTGTAAGATGGGTATGGGCTGAATTTGCAGGGCACTGGAATTAAATTGGGATTTTAAAATCAGATAAAAAATGGTATCCTCAATTTAAATAGAAATAAAATACAAGTTGGGTTCAACAATTAATTAGGAGCACTTGGGGTCAAAATCAGATCAAGTCATCAATACCAATATTGAAGAAGACTCAGAACAGAATATTACCCTAATTTGGGTCGCAAGAAAAATAGGTCAAGATGGCCTCCAATTTTCGATTGGAACGCACAACGATGAAAATAGAAGTTTATTAAAATAACGTCCGTGACGATTTTTGTGCGGCCAGAAACAATGCACAGGGAGCAAAATTATGAGTTGCAAAAATAGTAGATTTGAAGGCGGGCATGTCTAGGGCAAGATTGTGAAATTTGTTGGAAGACAAAAGTCTGGATAGCGCTCCAAATATCGAAGCAAAGGCAAATGCACAAAATATTAAATAAAATACAATAATTAATTATAAACTCCAAGAATTAAATTCTAGATAAAATAATTAATCTCAAAATTCCATAATTCGGACAGGTGCTACCTACTGGCTTCTAGGTCAGGTCCGCTAGCTAAAATAAAATAAACAACACTGCATATAATTATATTTGAATTACACATCGCACAAATTATTTAAATCAAATACACTATCATGAATTTAATTAATTATAACTACAATAATATTAAATATTGAAAAAAATTTCGAAAATACCCCTGTTTTCGGAATGTGGTAGTGACAAATCTACCCACCTTAAAAGAATTTCATCCTCGAAATTTAAAATCCTCATATTAGCATTTAATCATACACATTATTATTTCCCTCAAATTTAAGTTTATCATCCATGAAATCTTTTAATACTCCACAATGTCCTTTCGCAAATTTCAAAATTCTAAAATTGTTGTATAACCTGAAAAATCTTCAAGTAAAATCAAAGTCCATCAAAATTTCCTTGAAAGTTTTTAGCTACTAATTCGATACTCAGAATTTAATATCCACTCCTCAAAACTCAACAATATGATATTTAAGGATTCTCCAATTGTTACATTCAAATATAAAGTTCTAAAATTCATAACCTGTAATTAAATAAATACATTGATAAATCTCCCAAAATTTCCAAATTAATAACCAACTTAAACATGTCATAATCTTTCCTGGAATTAATTAAACCACCAATTATGCCATGTTAATTTCTTAACCATTTGTTTAAATCAATAATTATCCTCAAATTTTTAAATCCCCGATTGTTTTATTTATGTATTTACTACCATCAAAAAAAATTTTAAATTCCTCAAATCATATAATCATGAACTACTCCATATTGTTACTTCACAATAAATTCTCTCAAAATTTTATAAATAGCATATCCCTAAAAAATCTTCAAAAATCAAATCACATTCTTATCACAATATTCTCCAAAATTTTAAGTTAATAACGAAATACAAGAATTTAATATTCAATCCTCTAATTGAACTCTAATCAATGCATATTTCAAAAATTGAATCTCGACCCAAATTTGAATTTAACACTAATCCATTGGTGTTCTTATCCCTCAAATTTTTTTTTTTTTCCATAATATGCAACGATGTAATACTTATGGAACCTCCAATACAATATTCAAAATATAAGTTCTCAACTTGCAGTCCAACAAATATATCGATGGCCTTCTTAAATTTCTCAAATTCAATGATAAATTCAATCATTTCATAATTTTCTAAAAATCAATGATTTAACAAAAACTTCAATTACGCCATATCAAAATTCCAACTCTTTATTTAATTTAATATTTTTCCTCAAAATTTTGGCACCTTGTCTCTCTTTGTCAAGTCATAACCTCTTTGTTAATCTTTACTACAGTTAAATCATTACAATCAAGTCTAAGAGAATTCTACCTACACCCATACACATGCAACCTAAGGGAAATATGTATGATCATGGTATCTTTTGCCAGGGTATTACAGTCTCTGTAACAGGGGTACTACTAACTACATTATAACAAGAAATCATGCATGCAACTATGGTACTAAGGAATCAACCAATCAATCAAGTAGATAGGAACAGAATAAAGGAAAGAACAGAACTTGTTAACACATTACCTGCAGTATCGGTCTCCTCGACCGTCATCGCAAATGCTCGCCCTGCTGGGGTGGTTCCCTTTGCGGGTGCTGAGCAACATGCGGTTCTACAGGTAGCCTAACTGGATCTCTATAATTTGGAGTCGCGCGTTGGTTGGAAGAATAAGGAACTCGAAGACAATCCCTTATTCGATGTCCTGCAGCGCCACAGTGCAAACAAAGTCCCAGACTCGTTCTACAGCTCTTCCGAAGGTGACCTGGCTTCTTACAGAAATAACAAGTTCGTTGATCCTGCTGTACAGGAACTGGTGTCGGGTACTGCTGTTGATACTGAAATGCCCTCGGTTGTCGCCGAATTGGAACTGGTGCCTGGTACTGCTGTTGATACTGAAATGCCCTCGGCTGCCACTGGCCAGGATACTGCTGGGCAACTCTCTCAACTGTCTGTAGTGCCATCTGGTGAGCGTTCTCCATGCTCTCTCTCATCAGCTCGGTTTGTGCCTGGTGCGCTTCTGCTTGCACCCTCTGAGCCTCAGCTTGAACTCGCTGAGCATCTGCCGCCATTTTCTGGGCATCTACCATGCCTTGGATCAAGGTGAACATCTGTGCCCCGTCAATGGGCAAACCTCCGGGAATCAGAGTCGGTGGAGGAGGAAGGTCGTCCGTCACAGCTGCGGCAATCTTCTGAACAGGTGGAGAAGGAAGATCACCTACGTGCATCGGAGATGTAGGAGGAACTACGGATGTCTGTCCATCAGGTGGAGAGGTGGCAGACCCCTCTAAAGCTGATGTTCCCGCTCTCATTGACCTTGTCTGCGGCGACATCCTGAAGACAGATCCCAAAGAATCAATTAAGGAAAAATGCGATATCATCAAGGAAGGACAGTATAGATCTAAAGAAGCAGCATTCTGGATAAAAGATTTGAATAATCCTAGTTGATTGCACAGATCAAAGATACATCCATGGTTGATACCTCTATCCTTATAGGTACCACAGTTCTATCACAAGCACACTCACTGCTAGCTTCCTTACCTACTGAAATCGCTAATACTAGTTACTCTTATCACTCTATGCATATCAATTTCAATACACTATACTAAGTACTGCACTTTCTAGTACAACCCTTGATGATCACCCAAGTCAGTTTGCAGTGAATATCAATCATGCTCAAGCCAACATATCCTTACACATGCATCTTACCTACTTTTAACATATCTCTCCCATTATAAAATCCTATCCTCAATTAAAATTCCTCAAATAACTCCTCGAATAAATTTTTATAGTAAATTGCATACACTTTCCTCAAAGTTAATTATTTAAATACTGAAATGAAACTTAATCACACAAAATCCTTACAGACTTGTCTAGGTTTATTGAATCGAATCTGAATCCTCAAAAATAAAATTTTAATAACCATATTTCAACTCTTCAATTTCAAAATTTTGCAATTCATTGAAATCTTCAAAATAAGATTTTAATAGCAATCTCAATCTTCTCAGAATCCTAAAATTGTGAAATTCATTTTCAGTCTTCCATTAAAATTTTAAATTCACCTTCTGTAGTCCACTAGTTAATGTTTAATCATTTTCACTGTCCTCATTGACGGGCATCATCAAATAGTACCATAAATTAGTCTATAAATTTATCTTAATATGAAATCAACTCTATAATGAAGCAAAAATCCTAATTTAATACTAATCAACAATAATCAAATCAATATCAACAAGTGAGAATGGACAGAACAAGGGAATGATTTTAAATTGGAAGTTTTAACAAGATTCTCAGGGGTCATCCCAGGAATCTCTCAAGGAATTGTGATTGAGTATTTGCTCTCGTACTAGTATCCTATGTCCTAGATCCTATTGCAGGCACGCAGTAGTATAACAAGGATGTCACACTACTACGACATCGCACAACTCGCGAAGTCTGACCTGCATGGGCCACCACTAAAAATGTGTCACGACCCGCACCCGGTTTAGGGGCACGAGTGCGTGGGTACGTCCAGCCTACGTCGCAGCATCGGCGGTAGAACGCTGTCTAGGTATTGATACTATCTAACTAATGTCACGCAAATATCCAATCTCCATTAGGAGGCACGGATGACACAAATAGATGAACATATACTCAATCACAGGATTACAGCACGATAAGATTTCAAAACAGAAATTAAAATTTAACACAACATAAGTCCACAAGAATATAACTTAACTTAACAATATCCAAGAATCATCAAAATGCCGGAGACAAATCCGGTACCAAATAGACTGCTAAAAGAACTAACAAAAATAGTAATTTCCAGCTAGACCTTCCCGAATCAACTACTACCAAGTCTGCAGCTACTCACCATAAGTGTCGGACAGCGGTCCTCTAAGGTATAGTCTGGAAAAATATTTCCAGTCAGGAAGGAGCAAAGCACAATCTCAAATAACAGTTCCATTAATTGATAATGTCTATAATACAATAAAACATGTCATGCTAGCTACTGAGAAGACAGTGGAATAATGTAATGACAGTTTAAGAGAGACAGGCAATAGGCAATAAAACACAGTCAGTGCATGTATAAAAATGAAAGGAACAGTATCATATACGGGTGATGTAGTATATGATCTAAAATAGAGAACTGTAACTATTCTAAGTGTTTGAAATTGTAGTTTCAAAATGTGATCGGCTTGGGACATGTACAATTGCTACAGTCTGGCTAATCATACGTGGGGGTATGATTAACACCAATAATATAAACTTGTACGATAGGTATTTTGATCACATTTCTCATTAGCAATTTCCCCGCCCCCAACTAGTACTGTGGATCCAATCATGACACGTCACGAATACACAACATTGTCTAATATATTATGTACAATGTCTAATGTAAATGTTAATGTAAATGTCAATGTAATGTCAATGTAAATGTCGTGTATAATGTCAATACGATAATCAAGATAACATCTCATGACTGCAGATCCAAGCTATACTAGTCCGTGTAGCACAGTGTCAAAGATTCAGTTGTAACATTTCAAGATCATTGAACTTATAGCAATTATCAAGAATTGGAAATTATCAGAGAATGCACTTGCCTTGGTCCTTAGCTGGTATTTATGGATGTCCTGTTCCAGAGTATCCCCTGGTAAACCAACAGTCCTATAACATAACACAATATGACATTTGTATCAGGGGCTATACTAACACACAATAGAAATACACTGGCCTTAGGGCTATGCCAGGCAGGGCACTAGTCAACTAGGGTCATCTAGTAGGGATATATAAATAGAAACATCTCATTAACTAGTATATATAATTTCCATCCATTACAATTATAGATATATGTATAAATATATATACTTTAAAATAAATGATTCTTGTATGCATATATAAACATAATAATTTATACTTACAATATTTTATACATGCACCAATTTAAATGTATTTACAATATATATACATATATATTCCTTTTAAAATTACATATTTGATTTATACTAGGGTATACTCACATATATGCCAAAAATACATTATAGATATATTATTAAATTCTAAAACACATTTTTAATACATGTTTAACTTTTAATGAAAAATAAAATATACATGTACATATATATATAATACATAAAAGAATATATATATATGTATACTAATTATATAGATACTAAATTACAATTACCAACATATACTGAAATATATATACTATGCTAATACATGTATTTAAACATTTTATTTATGAATAATATACATGCACAAAATATATATTTGAAATTATATCAAGTATATATATACAAAAATATATATATATATATGCCAAACTTAATTATAGAATTTATTTAAATATATACTATACTCATACAATTGATTTATAATAATTAAATAATATACAATTTACATATTTATACATTTTTACCAAAAAATAATACATATACCAAATACGTTATATATATACATTTGCCTTAATTAAATACATACTTAATTATATAATTTGATAAAAATAATTGATATACTTATTTATATGTTAATATTTATTAAAAAATAATACTTGTACATATTGCATTCATATACTAATATATATAGGTATACGATACATATTAAATAAATAGTTATTAAACATATACATATACTAATTATATACAAATACATATACTAGCTTATACAAATTATATATATATCAATATTATATATACTATTAAATTAAATACATTTTTATACCATTTATTTAAATACATACAATACCTTACATTTATTATACAAATTAATTACACTAACGTATACATTAACATATTGATTTTAACTCATACGTATTCTCATATTTAAAGCATTAATTAATTTATGCAAATACATATACTACTATACATTAGGTGTTTAAATATTAATTAATAATTGCTATACTTATGTACGTGTTTAAAACATTAATTAGATTATATATATATATACATACATACATGTATTCCCATTTTCTATTTAAAAATATATATATTAATTAAACAATTAATAAAGTAATACTATATACACATTAATATACATATCTATTAGATATATACATACAATTAATTTTTAATAAAATAAATACTGTACATTTACATAAATTTCAATGCCTACAATACATATACATATCCTATATATATATTCAAGTATATACATATATATATATGTGTATATATATATGTATATATATATATATATATATATATATATATATAGAGAGAGAAAGAAGGGAGAA
The DNA here is from genome assembly GCA_036927795.1 of Iris macrosiphon. Lineage (NCBI taxonomy): Eukaryota > Viridiplantae > Streptophyta > Magnoliopsida > Asparagales > Iridaceae > Iris > Iris macrosiphon. Next base: position 75,713,368 of record JAYESA010000002.1, on the reverse strand, counting down.
GAAGACTTACAGAGGGCTTGCCGGCCGGAGCACGGGGGAGCCGCCGGACGCCGGAGGGGGACTGGCCGGTGGAGGAGCAGCCGCCGGCGCCGGAGTTAGCCGCGGGTCGCTGGACCGTGCAGCAGCAGCGGCCGGCTGTGCAGCGGCAGCAGCAGGCGGCAGCAGCAGCGGCAGCGCCGGCCGGAGCTCGCTGTGGCCGCCGGAGCTCGCTGTGGCCGCCGGAGTTCGGAGGGAAGAATACACAGGAGGAACAGTGTTCCCTCCCCCCCCCTTATGAAGATTCAAATCTTCAAATAAATAAAAAAGGAAAACAATAAAGAGGAAGAAGGAGAAGAAGAAGGGAAAGAGAAGAAGAAAAGAAGGAGGAAAGAAATTTCAACGTATGAGAGAGGGGCTTGTGAGGGTGGGGTTTTCTAGGTTGCCTAGGGATTAGGGTTTGAGGGTACAAGGCATTAAATAGGAAGAGAGAGGGTGTGATGTAGGGTTGTGATGGGCCAATTTCAAATGAATGGCTAGGATTGAACATGAGAAAATTATTCATGGGGGATGAGGGTTCTTAATTAAAATTAATAGGCTCCCTCATTGATTAAAATAATTAGGTGTTGGCACCTACAATTGAATAATTGCAACTTGGCCCCTTAAATTCGGGAAATTGCACAAACACATGAAATGACGAAAATTGGGCTGGCGATTCGGGGTCCGATGTTTTGTAGGGTCAGGGGACGCTGTAAGATGGGTATGGGCTGAATTTGCAGGGCACTGGAATTAAATTGGGATTTTAAAATCAGATAAAAAATGGTATCCTCAATTTAAATAGAAATAAAATACAAGTTGGGTTCAACAATTAATTAAGAGCACTTGGGGTCAAAATCAGATCAAGTCATCAATACCAATATTGAAGAAGACTCAGAACAGAATATTACCCTAATTTGGGTCGCAAGAAAAATAGGTCAAGATGGCCTCCAATTTTCGATTGGAACGCACAACGATGAAAATAGAAGTTTATTAAAATAACGTCCGTGACGATTTTTGTGCGGCCAGAAACAATGCACAGGGAGCAAAATTATGAGTTGCAAAAATAGCAGATTTGAAGGCGGGCATGTCTAGGGCAAGATTGTGAAATTTGTTGGAAGACAAAAGTCTGGATAGCGCTCCAAATATCGAAGCAAAGGCAAATGCACAAAATATTAAATAAAATACAATAATTAATTATAAACTCCAAGAATTAAATTCTAGATAAAATAATTAACCTCAAAATTCCATAATTCGGACAGGTGCTACCTACTGGCTTCTAGGTCAGGTCCGCTAGCTAAAATAAAATAAACAACACTGCATATAATTATATTTGAATTACACATCGCACAAATTATTTAAATCAAATACACTATCATGAATTTAATTAATTATAACTACAATAATATTAAATATTGAAAAAAATTTCGAAAATACCCCTGTTTTCGGAATGTGGTAGTGACAGGAGCAGGAGCTGATCCAGGAGCTGTACCGCCATCTGAGGACGAGGTCTTAGCTGAAGACTTCTCTTGAGCATCCATGTTCATGCTCAGCATTTATTATTTATTTCAGTCTTTTACTTTCTGGTCAGTTGAACCATTGTACTAGATATTTATCGGGTTATTCCCCGAAGTACTTTGTGAGACTTGCTGATGATTTACATTCCTTATTTATTCTGTGGATCATATTTTATATCTTGTGTGGATGAGATTAGTTGTGCCGTGATTGTCGTAGACTTGTTTTACAGCTTAAGTATGCCCTGATGGATCCATTATTTTGAGTTGGTCCATCGGTGCGTACTGCTGGCCATTGCCACGTGTCTAGTCCCACGGTATTTTGGGACTGGGGCGTGACATGGTTTTTGTGGTAGCCCATGCAGGTCCACGACTAAAAATTGTTCAGTTTCAACTTAGGAACTGAACCAGCCTGCCCTAAGGATAGTATAAACTATAGGATCTCATCCATTATTTAACCATTTGTTGAACTCTATATCGAACTTAAAATTTTACTTGAACTGCATCCTGTATTGATTCCTCTGAGCGTCTTATAGTTTATCTTTTGATTTCAGAGCAATGGATTCCGGGAACAGAGATGATATTCCTTTGGAGACACCACACGACGCTGTGGTTACTTATGGAGATGAAGTAACACCAGGGGATGGTGGACAAGCATCGCAGAGTGATCAAACCGGTCAACCTAATCCAAGGTTCCGGAGAGATGATATCCCACCTCCACCACAGTTCACTCCCCAGATGCCAGCATTCCCGCCAGGACAAGCCATGGACGGGCATCAGATGTTCCAGATGATGTATGCCATGATGCAAGCCCAGCAACAGATTCAGCAGGAGGCCCATCGGCAGGAGGCCGAGTATCTGCGGACCAGCCTGGTATCCGCATTGGAGCAGGCTAATCCCGCAGCGAGGCGAACATCGACGGGATCTATCACCGACTTCCGTCATCTCAAGCCTCGCACATTTTCTGGTAAAGAAGGGCCAACGGAAGTTCATGAGTGGCTCACAAACATTCAGCATCAGCTGGAAGCCGCTGAACTTCCAAGAGAGAAGTGGATGACTGCAGTCAGAATGCAGTTAACTGATAATGCGCACCACTGGTGGTTAGCAGAAGAAAGAAGGCTCGGACAGGACCGAGTCACTTGGGAAGAGTTCTCCAGACTCTTCCAAGAGATGTACATTCTGGCAGTTGCACGATCAGAGCTCAGAGACAAGTTCAACCGCCTCATCCAAGGCAGTATGACAGTAGAGGAATACAACGCGGAGTTTATACGCCTAAGTCGCTTCGCTCCGACATTGATCTCGACAGAGGAGGAGAAAGCTGAAAAGTTCTTTGATGGACTGAAGTTCGAGCTTCAGAGATTGATTGGCTCAGTCGCACCTACATCTTATACTGAGGTCCTTGCAGCAGCACGACGCATGGAGCGCGTCACTAGAAGGGAATCGAATCTGAAAAGGCCAAACCCATCCGCACCATCCAAGACAGCACCAGGAGATTCTGCGAAACGATTCCATAGGAGTATACTGGAGAGACCAGCAAATAGGGACAGACCTCTTCCTACTTGTCACCACTGCGGCAAAGTAGGACTCATTGAGAAGGAGTGCAGACGTAAGTTGGGACTATGTCTGAGCTGCGAATCCAACCAGCACTTTTCTAGGGACTGTTCTGAACGCAGAGACGGAGCACAGAGACTAGCTTTACCTGCACCACGACCAGCTACAGGAGCAGTAGGGGCACAGCAGACAGGAGCTGGAGGAGTCAGACCACCAACTACAGGAGGCTACCAGCAGAGACCACCACTGGCACCGCAGGCAGCCCTATTTCAGCAACAGCAGCAGCAGAGAGGACCAGCACAAGGTCGAGGCCAGGCATTCACCTTAGCTGTTGAGCAGGAGGCTACAGCAGGCGAGGTTATCGCAGGTACTATTTTAGTAGCTTCATTACCAGCTGTAGCATTATTTGATTCTGGAGCATCGTATTCATTTATAGCAGCTAGCTTTGTTGCCACCCATAGAGTAGCTACTGCACCCCTCCCGAAGATGAAGAGGATTCTTATGGGAGGTGGAATAATTCCGGTTAGTGATGTCTGTAGATCATGTTCAGTAGTAGTTTGTGGCCGAGAAATGTGAGCTCAATTTCTGATCTTTTCTATGCCTAACTATGATGTTGTACTTGGTATGGACTGGTTAAGTCAGTATCATGCGACTCTTGATTGTCGGCTTAGAAAGGTTATATTTAGACCGCCTGGACATCCAGAATTCGAGTTTCTTCGAGGAGCAGTAGAGCAAGGAGCTCAGCCTACTCTTAGGGTACTATCTGTAGAAGAGGAGACAGGTTACCCAAGAGTCATATCTGAGTTTGTGGATGTATTTTCCGATGATCTTCCAGGTTTACCACCTGATCGGGAAATAAAATTCACAATAGACTTAACTCCAGGAGCAGAGCCTATCACTTCATCGGTATATCGGCTAGCACCTAAGGAGTTAGTGGAGTTGAAGGAACAGGTGGATGATCTTCTAGAGAAGGGTTTCATTCGGCCCAGTGTTTTACCTTGGGGAGCACCCATATTATTTGTGCCGAAGAAGGATGGAACAGTACGGTTATGCATTGACTACAGGGCACTGAATGCTGTGACTATCAAGAACAGGTATCCCTTACCACGCATTGATGATCTATTCGATCAATTGAGTGGTGCAAGGGTATTCTCGAAGATTGACTTAAGATCCGGCTATCATCAGATCAAAGTAAGGAAGGAAGATATCCCGAAGACAGCTTTCAGGACCAAGTATGGACATTATGAGTTCTTGGTGATACCGTTTGGTTTAACCAACGCGCCAGCAGTGTTTATGAGTTTAATGAACAGAGTCTTTCATCAGTTCTTGGATAAATTTGTGGTGGTGTTCATTGACGACATCCTCATATATTCCAAGAGCCACGAAGAGCACGAGGAGCACCTCAGAATCGTGTTGGAGACCTTGAGACAGGAAAAGTTATACGCCAAGCTCAGTAAGTGTGAGTTCTGTATGGACAAAGTACCTTTCTTGGGACATATCATATCAGGAGAAGGACTTTCTGTGGATCCAGAGAAAGTTGCGGCGATAGAGACTTGGCCTACACCCACATCAGTTGCAGAGGTGAGAAGTTTTCTCGGACTTGCGGGATATTACCGAAGGTTCATGGAAAATTTCTCGAGGATTGCAGAACCGATGACGAAGCTGACACGTAAAGATCAGGAGTTTATATGGACAGAAGACTGCCAGAAGGCCTTCGAAGAGTTGAAGAGAAGATTAACATCATCACCTGTCTTGACTCTTCCTTCAGGGTCAGGAGGTTTTGTTGTTTACAGTGATGCATCAGGTAGCGGATTGGGATGTGTTTTGATGCAACACGGCAAAGTCATTGCTTATGCATCGAGACAGTTGAAGGTTCACGAGAAGAACTACCCGACACACGATCTGGAGTTAGCAGCGGTTATATTTGCATTAAAGATCTGGAGGCACTACCTTTATGGGGAAAGGGTAGAAATCTTCACCGATCACAAGAGTCTGAAGTATGTATATACTCAGAAGGAGCTAAACATGAGGCAGAGACGCTAGCTTGAATTGATGGTAGATTTTGACATCGATCTGCAGTATTATCCGGGAAAGGCGAATGTCGTTGTAGATGCGCTCAGCAGAAAGCCTACAGCTTATTTTTTGACGATGCAGCCCGAGTTATTAAAAGATCTACAGGAGCTTCAGATAGAGGTTGTCTTACCAGGACAGAATGGCTTGATGGCTAACCTTGAGATTCAGTCATCACTCGTGGAGAAGATTAAGGAGGCATTGCCCACCGATGCTAGATTCCGAAGACTCAAAGAGAGGACAGAAGCAGGCATGCAGACAGGACTTCGCATACACGAAGACGGAACATTAAGGTTTGGAAATCGTCTGTATGTTCCAAATAGAGAATTGAGACAAGAGTTAATGACTGAAGCACATAGCTCTATATACTCTGTTCACCCAGGAGGAACCAAGATGTACCGAGACTTGAGACAGTATTACTGGTGGCACGGAATGAAAAGGGAGATTGCGAGATTTGTGGCCAAATGCTTAGTATGTCAGCAAGTAAAGGCCGAGCATCAGAGGATCGCAGGTATGTTACAGCCGCTTCCTATATCAGAATAGAAGTGGGAGCATATCACGATGGATTTTGTCACTGGATTTCCAAGGAGCCCCAGCGGAAGAGACGCAGTATGGGTGATAGTGGATCGACTCACTAAATTGGCACACTTCTTGCCATTTAGAGTTGGATAGTCCACAGAGGTACTAGCCGACATGTATATGAGACAAATTGTCAAATTATATGGAGTACCTATTAGTATTATATCGGATCGAGATTCGAGGTTTACCTCTCATTTCTGGAGAAGCATGCAAGAGAGTCTGGGCACCCGACTCAAATTTAGCACAGCGTACCACCCGCAGACAGATGGCCAATCGGAGCGCACCATTCAGATCTTGGAGGATATGTTACGATCATGTATGCTAGACTTTGGAGGATCTTGGGAAGATCATTTGCACTTAGTGGAGTTCTCCTACAACAACAGTTATCAGGCCAGCATTCAGATGGCACCATTTGAAGCTTTATACGGAAGAAAGTGCAGGTCACCTATATGCTAGAGTGACGTCGGTGAATGTCAGATATTGGGACCAGAATTGGTCACACAAACAGTGGAGAAGATGAAGCAGATTCAGAATCATCTATGAGCAGCTCAGGACCGACAGAAGCATTGGGCAGATACGCACAGACGTCCCCTAGAGTTCAAAGAAGGAGATCACGTATTCTTGAGGATTTCGCCCACTCGGGGTACTATCAGATTCGGGAACAAAGACAAGTTGAGCCCAAGGTATATAGGGCCCTTTGACATTCTAGAGCGCGTCGGTGAGGTGGCCTATCGTCTTGCATTACCTCCATCCTTAGAGGGAGTGCATGACGTATTCCATGTCTCACAGCTGCGCAGGTACGTGACCGACCCAAGGCACGTAGTCGACCATTCAGAGATCGCAGTGGGCCCAAGATTGAGATATGAAGAACAACCAGTTGGCATCCTCGATGTCAGTGAGAAGACATTGTGGGAACAGACAATCAGACTGGTCCGAGTAGCATGGAAACATCATTCCCCTGGAGAATCGACTTGGGAACGAGAAGATAGTATGCGCCAGCGTTACCCCCACTTGTTCGAGGAGACAGTTGTAAACTAAGCAACCTTGTATTTCAATAATTCATGCTTTAGTAGCTTATTCTTTGATTGCGAGGACGCAATCCTTTTAAGGAGGGAAGATTGTAAACACCCTAATTTTCAGAATAAATTTTATATAATTTTCCCAGAATTTTCGGTATTTTCTGGAATTTAAAACGAAGAGGATGGTGATTTAAAGAATTTTAAGTGTGGTTAATTGGTGTTAAAACATTATGGAAGTAAAAATTTATTGTGTATAATGGAGAACCGGACGCATGGCATTTTTCGGTGAATTTATTGGACACCGGAGCAACGAATCAAGGACCAAAAGCTATTGGATTATAAACCGAACCCGAACCAAACCGAACCCGAACCAAACCAACCCGAAACCCGCAAGGGAAACCCTAGCCGCCGGATTGTACTGTGCATAGCCTATAAAATCCCTCCCTCGGCGTTCGTGCCCAGCCCTAGCCGCCGCGCCGTCATCTGCCCCCAACTCATCACTGCCGAAAACCTTGATCCCCGCCGCCGATCCTTCTGGAAACCGACGCCGCCCCACTTCCCTTCGCAGCCGATCGACGGCGAGTCCGCCAGACAGCGGCCTTGACCCCGACGCCCCATCGCTGCCGCCCGTGATCAGTCGGTCGTCGACCAAGCACCGTCGACCCCGCAATCGGCCGTCGACCCCGCATTCGGCCGTCGACCAAGCCGCTGAGCACAGCCGATCTGACCCCATCTCGACCTCGTCAGTGCCCCGCCGCCGTCCGCGAGCAACTTCCCGCTCGCCTCGCCAACCACCGCGAAGCCCTAGGCCGTCGCTGACCTAGATCCGACCCAGGAGACACCGTGAGGACACCGCTGCTCTCAACCAGGACACGGGGTTGACGTTCAGACACTTGGAATTCAGAACTCACGAGGCCCTGTTCAGGTACCAGTTTCTTCCTCATCGTAACTCCAATTTTGTTTCCGTCAGTTGCTATGCGTAGACTGTATAACCCTCTCGGTGTCCGTGCAACTCGCTCGGTGCATCGAGTCCTGTGGTGATCGTACCCCGCGATCCAAAAACAGGAAAAACAATACCCTGTTTCACCCCGGAACTGAGTGCGTCCCGCCAATCGGGACGACTTGGTCGCACGCGGTCTTTACCGAACTGAGTGCGACGTTGATACGGTCGTGTAGGATTTCGCAGAAGTCGATTCGGAGGTGCGGGCACCCCGGAATCAACGCGTATCCGCCAACGACACTCCGTATCCGTCCTTTCTGGAATGTGCTGTAACTTTGTGTACGCACGTCGGATCGAGACGAAACTTGCGCCATCGGACTCGTAGCAATACGCTGGTCCTGTGACCCAAGTTTGGTCCGATTCCGAGAACGTTGATAAAATCACGTATCGTGGGCCCCACAGGCTCCACTTGACGGGTGATTTTGAGATCGGCTCATCGGAATCCAATTCTGGAAGTTCCGTTGGGTTCGTATCATCATTCCTGACTTGTAGACACTGAGTTTGCAGAATTTGGAGACCTTTGACCTTGGCACGCTTTTCGGTACAAGGTGGCCCACATGTGGACCCCGCTTTGGCCCGAAAATGACCTTTTTGCCCTTGTGTCCAAATTGGACGTAAGGACAGGCATTTCTAGCTATTTGGAACCTTCTGAGACTATTGGTGATATTTATTACAGCTTTTGGAGTAGTACCTGCCGGATCCACTGATACAGGGACAGTTGTTGATATTCGGACATCAGGCAAGTGTACCTTGCCAAACTTCGCAGTCTTTATATATATTTTCCTTGCTTATTTATATTTCTGTGCATGCTCAACCTAGGACCGTGTGACGTACTTAGCGTCCGATTATCAGTCGGGTGCCAACACTGTACGCAGTGTTGGGTACTGTCATCTAGAGATGGACATACGTGACACTTTATATTCTCGTACTTGTCTTACCAAGTACATTATGACCCAGGACACTTGATACTATTCATGTGACAGGATTTTCCCGAGATATTCGTGGTGATTCTGTATAGGATACAGGACATAGACATTATATGCTTAGATATAGTATGACTGGTTACATTAGCTATGATCCCGCTTGATATGGACATGAGACGTTGTGGTCATGATATGCATGGTTACATTGGGTGGGGAGAGACACACAGGCTACAGGCTGTTCCATATATATATACATCCACTATTATTGAGAGGTCGTAGACTCTCGGAGCAGAGCTAGACCCACTACCGGTTATTACCACTACCGGCTCCCCGACACAGAGCTTGTAGTGGCACAGCCTGAGTACTCGTACTACTCTCACTTGCATTTCCACTTAGATGGTTACTTACTTGCCCTACTTATTCTATTTATTTTTTGCACTGCATTTATTTTGGCTTGAGCTTTCTTGTACCTTGCTATGTCCTCTGAGGACCTAGATCCGGATATTTGTCCCCAGATTTTGCGGACGAGGCTTATCCCGAGGTTTACGGGACCGGAGCAGGAGCTGATCCAGGAGCTGTACCGCCATCTGAGGACGAGGCCTTAGCTGAAGACTTCTCTTGAGCATCCATGTTCATGCTCAGCATTTATTATTTATTTCAGTCTTTTACTTTCTGGTCAGTTGAACCATTGTACTAGATATTTATCGGGTTGTTCCCCGAAGTACTTTGTGAGACTTGCTGATGATTTACATTCCTTATTTATTCTGTGGATCATATTTTATATCTTGTGTGGATGAGATTAGTTGTGCCGTGATTGTCGTAGACTTGTTTTACAGCTTAAGTATGCCCTGATGGATCCATTATTTTGAGTTGGTCCATCGGTGCGTACTGCTGGCCATTGTCACGTGTCTAGTCCCACGGTATTTTGGGACTGGGGCGTGACATAATCCGATCTCAAGTCAATCTTTGTGAACACCACTGCTCTTGTCAACTGGTCGAATAAATCATCGATTTTTGGCAGAGGGTACTTGTTCTTGATAGTCAAAGCATTAAGGGCTCTGTAATCAATGCACATGCGTACCGTCCCATCCTTCTTAGGTACAAAAAATACTGGTGCTCCCTATGGTGATGCACTAGGATGGATAAATCTCTTGTTCTGTAACTCCTCTAATTGTAGCTTCAGCTCATCTAGTTCCTTCTTCGCCAATCAGTATATATTAGAAGATACCGATGCTGCTCCAGGTACTAGCTCAATAGTGAACTCCATATCTCTATCTGGCGGTAAGCCAGGCAATTCTTCAGGAAAACATCCTCAAATTCTGCAACTATGGGTGGGGGTACCATTTCCATAGCCATGCAAGTTTCAGCTATCTGTCATACTCCTTGTTCGATGGTCCCTCGCATGTACTCGAACTCCGGCTAATATGGCGGTCTAAAAGTGATGCTACCCTTTCGATAATTCAGTACGACGTTATATTGGCTTAACCAGTCCATGCCTAGCACAACATCAAAGTACGGCATAGGCAATACCAAGAATCGCGCTCTCATCTCTCTACCACATACTACTATCGAGCACGTTCTGATAGTGCTGGTAACCAGTACGATACCTCCTCCGGTAAGAATCTTCCAACTCTTAAGTAAGGGGGAAGTCGCTACTCTATGCATTGCTATAAATCTACTAGATATAAATGATAGCATAGCACCAGAATCAAATAATGCAGTTGTAGGTAATGATGCAATTAAAATGGTACCTGTGATAGCTTCCCCTTCTGTTTTCTCTTCTGTAGCTGCTAATACGAAGGCCTGTCCGTGCCTCTGTCCTCCTGCCTGCTATCGGGTCCGGTCGAACTGTACCTCCTGTGGGGCCAAGGGTGGTCCCCTCTGAAATCCTCCAGGTGCTGGTGGGCGCTAGCCGCCTGGTGGGGGTAGTATCCTCGGGACTGGTGCTGCTGGCCTCTGTCCTATCTGCAGTGCTGCCTCTCTGCGCTGCGGGCAATCTCTGACAAGGTGCTGACTTGCTCCACATATCATGCACAATTCTAACTTCTTTCGACAATCTTTAATGACGTGTCCCTTCTTGCCACAATGATGATAAGTCGGAAGCTCATTCGGCTGGTATGGTGCTGCCCTGTGCTGTGTCTATGCTCCGGGACGTCGGATCGGTCCTCCTGCTCCAGGCTGGGTTCTGGCTGGTTTAGTCGTGCTGGAACGTCTAGCTCCTCTGACGATGGTCTTCTGGATTCTCGCTCCGCAAGAACCACTTTATAAGAAATCCTTGCCTGTGTGGTTGTATACCTCTGTAGCTCAAAATTGAGGCCATGATAAAATATCTGGGCTTTCTCGAGATCATTGGGTATCAGGACAGCACCAAATCTGCTAAGGCGGTTGAACTCCACGTCATAGGCTTCAACAGTCATATTTTCCTGCTCTAGATGTAGGAACTGGGAGTACAGGGCATTTCTGACTGTAGTTGGGAAATACTTCGCATTGAAGTACTCTAAGAACTGTTCCCAAGTCTGGTTCTTGTCTACAGTGCGCTCGATGGAATCCCACCAGTGATGGACATTGCCTTTTAGTTGGGCCCTCACTACGGTCATCTAAAGGTCTGGATGCAGTTGTGAAGCCTCTAATAGCATCTCCGTGTTGGCGACCTAATCGGAGATCTGTTCTGCAGTCTCATTGCCTGAGAAAGTATCTGGTCCCATCTGTCGGAACCATCTAACAGTGCCACCTGTCTGGGCTGGTGGAGGTGCTGGTATGGGTGCTGGGACAGGTGACCTCTCTAGTACTATAATTAAACTCTGTCTCAATGTCTCTGTCTGATGCCAGTGTGCTTGCATCATGGTCTGAAAGAACTGAAGCATCTGTGGCTGTCCATCTAGTTGTGGCATCTGGGGTGTGTAGGGTGGAGGTGGTGGTAATGGAACCTCTGGCTGTGCAGTAGGCGTCTCTTCAGATGTTGGCCTCTCAGTTTGTGGCATCGATGTGGCTCCTGAGGTCTGTCCCTAAAAATGCTGTATGGGGATCATCTGGGAAGTCTGTCCGTCGGGTTGCGGTGTAGGATCGCCCTGAGAAGTCTCGTGCTAATGTATCAGCGGGTCTGTAGTGGGGGTTATCCTTTGGGTTCCTCCTCTCTTTGGGTGGTGTTGTCTGGCACCGAGGCACTAGGTGCTCCTCGTCCACTGCGCAAGTTTATCTTACTGCAAGAGATAGGAATTCATCAAAAAGAGTACGGAATCAAGCAAACATGATGCAGATATTTAGAAGAAATACGAAGGAAGTTCATAGATAAAATCAAAGTGGATGAGATCTAGTAATTTTTATCCTATTGCAGGCTCGTTGGGCATGTTATCATACCATAAGCGATAAAGTCGACCTGCATGGGCCACCACTAAAACCATGTTATGCCCTCGTCCCAAAATACAAGGAACCAAGCCACGTAGCAATAGCCAACTGTCACGTCTCCGAGGATATCCCAATTTAATGGATCCTAACGAAGAGTGCTACGCTGTCCTAAAATACTAACATGTCCAATATCAGTCAATCAACAGGTAAACTAATCTTATCCATAATATAAACAGCAAGAAGTTCTAAATAAAACTGCTGGAAGATAAATACCAGTCTCAAGATATCATAGTACAACCAACAATGTCTGGTGGGAATAAACCCACTACTATGACGGAATAAAAGTACTAAAATGATAGATAAAAGAGTAATGATTAGGGCATCGACTGACTAGATAATGATGCTCCTAATCTTAGGCGGAAGGCCTACCAAGTAATCACGGAAACTCTTACGGTAACACCTCTAACTCCTCTGCGGTAGCGAACCTCGTCTCCTGTCCTGGGCCGTACACTGTGGGGTAATATGTCTCGTCCAAATCTGTAAAGGTACCAGGTCCTCAAAGGGACATAAAAAGATATATAGAAGCATGCCATATATAAATACTGAATAAAGTAAATACAATATAATATAGAAATTTATATCAGACACTAACGCAAATGCATACATAATTTACGACGCTGCTCTTAGGTACTGTCGCAAGATCATGGATAATCAAATACAACATCACGTGTGTACGTAGCTAGGGTGTACACGCATTCTGTCCTCGGTTAACGTGTATCTTGAGACAATAATTACTACGTCTATGGTTTTACAAAGCTACATTACGTCTTGTTGAATTACCCATTATTTAATTTCTATGTTAAAAGTACTAGGTCTATGTCTACGCTTCAGGTGAATTATAAGTCTTAAATCACAGGTCATATCATTAAGTTAGTTGTTACTTTATTAATTACCATCTAATCTAATTAACACTCTTATATAAACATAACTTGTGTCCAACCCTAAGATACACGACACAACTTGGCGACACGACGATACAACTATACATGATATCACGAAAAAAGATCAAACTAGGTGTACCTATTCAAGGTTGATCGTGGGGGAGTCTGAGTTCAAACTCTGGACGTTCTCTGGCGAGAGGTGGCGCTTCGGCGTCGCCCGGCGGTGATCAGCAGCGGCAGCTGCAGCATTGGCAGTGGCTGCAGCAGCAACAACCCTGGGCTGCCTGGGCAGCGGCAGTTGCTGAGTTGAGGTGGCACGAGTGGCTGTCAGGTTGCTGGGATGGTGGTACTCCACCTGACAGTGGTGGTCGGGGTATCGGAGGGGGTTGTCTGGAACCGGACAGTCGGGTTTATATGGGGATCGGGTTTTTGATGTGAGCTCGATGATGGTGGTGGTTGGCGGTCTAAGGGGAGGGTCCGGTGGTCAGGCGAGGTGCAGGCGGCGGTCGGGCAGTGGGAGTGGCGGCTTTAGGTGGTGGTGGGTTCGTTGTGAAGTGGAAGAAGAGGAAGGGGTGGTGCTCGCAAGAGTTCGGCTAGGGTTTGGAGAGGGTGGTGATGGTTTTGTTTTTAGGGTTTTAGTAGGAACATGTGTATTTTTATGGAAGGGGATTTATGGGCTGCCTGTGGGACTTGGGCCTGTCTGGTCCCATTGAGGTGGGGCTAGTCCATGTGAATGAGTGTATGTGGGCTTGGTTAAGTTCTTGAGGTAAAATTAGCCTTAATTTAAATAGGTTAAATGCAGTGCGCTTGACGTTCTTTTTACTCGAATATCATGTAGCTAGGAGGTGACGAAAGGACGAGTATCTAATATTACACAATGGTCAGAGGGGTACCTATAATTGTCTCAAATAAATTCTAATTAAATTCAAATAAATCCTAGTCTCTCGGTTTAATTCAAATTAAATCCTAAATTGGTCGAGGGGGTTTACAGGAGTGCATGCTACAATTAAGTCTCCTATGGTCAAGAACTTCTATGTCTCAATCATTCAAACAAGAAACAGTAAGCATAGAGCATATATGATAAGCAATAAGCCATCCCAAATTTTTTCTCAAGATGTTATGGAGACGAGCTATACAAAATAAGAAGCTGAAAGAGTAACAAAAGTACATGACAGTGATTAGCTGCTATCTGATTTAATACAATCATGTAAGAAAACTGATGTCCAGACAAGCCGGCTAACAAGTGTCGGGGGCTAAACGCCCAAAAGAAGTAAATGTGCATGACGAACAGGGAAGAAGAAAGACCCACTTGCTATCCCCTGCGACCATGTTCTTGGTACGCACCAAGAGTTGGGGGAAGGTATACTGGATCCTCGTGTACTGGCTCAAAACCTGGCCATACAACACAAGTGGAGTTAGATCCCAAATAGCAAGTACCACAAAGGAAGTACGAAATAGGGAAACAAAACCCAAGGAAAACTTATAATAATATATAGGTTCAGTATCGTAATTTAGGTCCATAGCATATCTTAGCGCAAGGCCCAATCCTACAACCAAACAAGGATTAGGGTTGAACCATCACACTATGATAGTCCATTTCCTTAGGCTACTAGACGAATAATACAATCACAACCAAGTCTATTTTTTTATATCGGCCAATCATTTGTACGACTTTCTATTTTGTAGAGTCTGAGGTTATCTTAGAAATAATGCATAATAAGTATCCTCAGATCACGTCAGTGCCGAACATGAACTAATCGAACCAAATAAAAGTCACTTGCATGATGCACCAGTCCCCCGTAGGGCCATAACTCTAAAAATACGGTATTAGTTTTTCAAGTGTTCCAATATTTAAATAGTGGCTTGGCATAATAATAGGTCAGATACGGTACTCCACTAAGGCAGATGATATACAGTATCTGGGGTGGCCAGCCCATAGCGCACTTAGAATGAATCTCTATAGGAAGGTTCATTAGCATGATCTCGGAATACCATTCCCTCCAATGTTACAACCACTTTTAGTTACCAAATTAGCCCTATGTTGTGTTTGAAATCTCAAGGCGTGGTCATATGAGAATTTCTATTAAGATAGCATACAAAGTACGGGCACGCAAGATACGAATCTATGGAAGTCAAATTTGGATTCACTCGAGCATGTATGCAACATTCAGACAATCAATATCCTAGCCACGCTTTGGTAGTTGACTCGCTTATTATACCTGTGTTGGGGAAACAATATATATATTTATAATATCACGCATTCAGGAATTTGAAGGCACTCTCGATACATAATCCAAATATAATCACTTAGCACGTGACACGATATGTCGTACCTTGGCACACATTAAATCATAAATAATTATCAGCTAATAGTGGTATCAACACGGATATAGTATTCGAGTCCAATTACCAATTACACATTAGGTCACGAAAGAACAAGAAATATTCAATTAAAACAAGCAAGGCCGCATGGGTCTCTAGGCCGCATGAGAAGTCTAAGTCATATATAAAGTCAGGGCTACATGAAAAGTTAGGCCGCATGAAGTCAGGCCGCATAAAAAATTAGGCCGCATGAATCCTGGCAGCATATAAAGTCAGGCCGCATGAAGTCAGGCCCCATGACAATTCCTGGTCGGATATGAAGTCAGGCCTCATGAAAAGTCAGGCCGCGTGAAGTCAGGCCGCATGAAGTCCTGGCCGCATAATCAGGGTTAAGGTCTACTCTTTGGAACAAGTGATGAAAGTAACAAGCAAAAATAAAGTGTTAGTGATTTGACGTAAAGTAACTGATAGTTATATTAAAAAATAACCCCCTCGTTAGACCATAAAGTTATATTAAAAAATGAGCTACAAGCTCACTTTTTTAAGCTGGGAATAGAATGCATTCTTTGCCTTGATTGATTTCCCGATTGACAATAAAGGGAAGGAGTAGAGGCATGTGTGTGTCATGACACACGCATGCGTGTTCTATTATCGCGCCCACGGGCGCTCACACTGCTAGCGTGCAAGGCACGCCTTTCCTGGTTTTGGAATCCACCAGGTACGAAACATAGGGAAGAAAGAACCAGATTTCATACTATGAACAAAACCTCCTCCTCATATTCAGAAGTGCCACAGCTTCCTTGGAGTCTTCCAATCGTGACATTGGTAATCCCGCATCCATTGATGAAATTAGGCTTGTACCGGTAATTCCATCAAATCACCTTCGACCTTCTCTAGTCCCTACTCACATCAAATAAGGATAATGAAATCCCTGAAGATGAAAAAAGGCGAGCGATAGTGAGGGAAATGAGAAGGGAACGAGTGACGCAATACGACTTCGGTTCACACGTGAAAGTGCTTCGAAAGGTGTCCGCAGGTGCGCGGAGAACCGCAACACATGTGATTCACTAGTGGCTTTATCAAAGACTGAGTCAAGGTAAACTATCGAAGAAGAAGTTTCATCAGAGTATATTATATGGTATCCACGATCTACCCGTTTACTTTCATTTGAATAGAATTACGACTAATGACGTCATGATGAACGAAGTTTGCTTTTGAACGGAATGAATCCTATTACGTACTTGAACGGAAAAGGCGGAATTGGAAGTCTTTGTTGTAGGAAGAAAAAAAGCAAAATTGATTCTTCGTTGTCTATGACACGTACACAAGTTGTAAAACACCTAAAATATCAATAATCGAAAAAGGATCACTTCATTACCTAATAACATCCTTACTTAATAGAATTCCTCGCTGGCGGATCTCTAACCTGCTGATACTAGGGAAGGAGCTTTCTGGGCCAAAAATTGTAGTCTTTCAAGCATTAGGAGTAAGTAAGAGTAGTGGCATTCTCATCAAAAGGATAAGTAAGTTCGCAATCCATTGATAAAGTGTGCTGGTCCGGGTAAAGCTACTACCATGAAGACACTCATGCCAGCTTCTTTTCGAGATGAAGACCAGCCCTTACTCTCTACTTCAGGGGCAAATCCCTCCTTTCATGTTACAGGTTTAGCATTCCCTATAGCTTTAGTCCCCGTATGTTTAGTGGTCGAGAGAGGAGAGGATAACTTAGCAGCAAAGATAGAAGCTGGAGATTGGCCACAAAAACCTTTTCTCTTTCTCAAGGAGAAAATCATCCCAGCTTGGAGACTGTCAATGTTTGGATGGCTGAGTTGTTCGTATTCGTGAGGGGGACGGTATATCAACAAGCTTAATTAATATAAGTACCACGCCCGATGGTTTGACTGAAGATCACTTTATTTCCATAACTCGAATTCAGTGCCCTTATTCCACTTCCTTAACCAAGCCAACATGAATGTCTTTATTCCATCCTAAAGAACAGGAGAATCTTCTTTCCGACTTCGAGCAAGATTTAGTTATCGCTTAGGAAATGGCTCTCTTCAATTAGCCTTAAGCTCATTGACGAGAAAGTCAGGTCATTTCAATCGACTTAGCTAAAGACTACGAAATGGACAGTCATCGCTCAATCTGATTAGTTCTCGAATGGTACACCAATCAAGATCAGGGTCCTGCGGGCCCCGTTTACGATTTGCTATTCCTTATTTACACTGGGGACTTAGTAAGACAGCGAGAAAAATCATAGACCAAATGGGAAGTCCCCCTTTTATAAGGAAGCCGCTAAGGAGAGTTCCGGCTAAGGTCAGTTTAGCTACTCCCTATGTATAAAGAAAATGGCCCCTCTCGACATTTTTCGTATAAGGGAAGGGGGAAGGAGTCTAAATCAATGGACATTAATGAACCATCATTGATGGATGTTGCACATGACACGATCAATTCGACTCGACGGTCCGGCGCTAATAGAAGTTACGTACTCTCTGTCTAATCAGACCAGACTGATTGATAGACTTTCTACCGATACAGGACCTCGACCGATTGAGATAGGGTTCTGATGGAAGGGATATATTTCAAAGAAGGAATCGTGGTTTCTCCACAAGTCATGTGGCCTCCCCCTTGGCCAATTTCCCTCTGAGCCTTCCTATCTAGTACAGTGTGGTAAGCGCTTTTTAGGAAAACTGATCACTTTGAAGATGTCGGTAACGAACATTTCAATGCATTCAGTTAATATTTAAATCTCATTTACCACACTACTTATGTAAATAAAGAGAGAGTTTCGCTTGACTTGAAAGTCCATCCTGCTTCAGAGCAGAGGGGAGGTTCATTTTCTCTTATCCTGTCCAGATAAGAGATTCCCACGGGGCTGTCACTACCACATTCTGAAAACAGGGGTATTTTTGACTTTTTACAATATTTAATTTATGGTAGTTACAATTAATAAATTGCATGATAGTATATTTGATTTAAATGATTATGTGTGATGTGTAATTAAATATAGTACTAGATGCAGTGTTCATTTATTTTAGCTAGCAGACTAGACCTAGAAGCCCAGCAGATGACCACCTGTCCGAATTATAGGATTCTGGTTTTTATTATTTTATCTAGAATTTAATATTTAGAGATTGTAATTAATTACTGTATTTTATTTAATATTTTTGCGCATTGCCTTGCTTCGATATTTGGAGCACCATCCAGACTTTTGTCTTCCAACAAATTTCACAATCTTGCCCTAGACATGCCCGCCTTCCATTCTGCTATTTTTGCAACTCATAATTATGCTCCCTGTACTTTAATTCTAGCCGCACAAAAATCGTCGCGGACGTTATTTAATAAATTCCTATTTTGTATCGTTGTGCGTTCCAATCGAAAATTGGAGGCAATCTTGACCTATTTTTCGTGCGGCCCAAATTAGGGTAATATTCTGTTCTGAGTCTTCTTCATTATTGGTATTGATGACCTGACCTGATTTTGGCCCCATGTACTCCTAATTAATTTTAGAACACAACTTGCATTTATTTCTAATTAATTTGAGGATACTATTTTATCTGATTCTGAAATTCCAATTTAATTCCAGTACCCTGCTATTTGAGCCCACACCGATCTTACAGCGCCCCCTGACCCTACAAAACACCGGACACCGAATCGCCCGCCAAATTTTCGTCATTTCATGCGTCTGTGCAAATATCCAAATTTAAGGGGGCTAATTTGCAAATTTACATTTTGGTGTCAACACCCATTTGTTTAAACCAATGAGGAATCCCTAATATTTTTAATCATCACCCTCATCCCCACATGAAGAGACCCTCATGTTAAATCTAGGCCATTCATTTAAGTCTCATCACCACCCTCCATCAACACCCTCTCCCACTATTTAAAGTCCTATCAAACCCTAATCCCTAGAAAATCTAGGTTTCCCCACCTCCTCACAAGCCCCCACCTCTCTCTCTCCTCCTTTCCCTCTCTCCAACGTAGGAAACCCATCTTCTTCATTCCATTCTTTTTCTTCTCTTTTATTCTTCTTCTTCTCCTTCTCATTTTTTTTGAAGTTATGAGAGGGGGGGGGAACACCACCATCTTCTCCCCTACTCCTACTCAGGCCGAACCCCCACCTCCGGCGGCCGACGACGGCGACCCCGACCTGCTGCTGCCGCCGGCTGCTGCTGCTCCGGCTGCTGCTGCTGATGCTGCCGGCTGCTGCTGCTCCGGCCGCTGCCGGATGCTCCGGCGAGCCACCACCCCGACCACCTCTGTAAGAACTCTCTCTTTCTCCTTCCGTGATTGGTGGGTCACTGACTGGTGCAAACTCAACCGACAAAAGACCTTGCTGTTGGGAACTCTGCTTACAAATATCTATCTGCTCATGCCTCTAGCGTAGCAGTCATCAAAGAACAGCAAGCTACTCAAGTACTAAGGAACTGTGATCTCAACAAGATATTTGTCAGTGAATGGAGGAAATTCACTTCACCATATGGACCATTGTTGTAGCAGCAATCCTGTCCTCCATCCTCTTTCTTCCTTATCTACGCTCTCGG
Organism: Iris macrosiphon; assembly: GCA_036927795.1. Taxonomy (NCBI): domain Eukaryota; kingdom Viridiplantae; phylum Streptophyta; class Magnoliopsida; order Asparagales; family Iridaceae; genus Iris; species Iris macrosiphon. The sequence goes on along the minus strand of JAYESA010000002.1, from coordinate 75,693,548 downwards.
CTTGAGAAGAAAAACAAGGTTAATGGGCTTCCACCACTGAAATTGCCGCCCGTGGGAGGTGGTTGGTCATCTTTGATTTGTGATAGTGTCAAGTGGTACAATGCCATTTCTAGTTCTCACCCCCAAGCTTTATCGAAGAGCAAGTCAAGAGGTATGGGAAGATATTCACATGCAGTTTCTTTGGGAGAAAGGCAGTTGTCTCGGCTGATCCAGCCTTTAACCGGTACGTTATGCAGGGCAAGGGTAGGTTGTTTCAGTCTAGCTACCCAAAGTCATTCCGCGATCTGGTCGGAAAGAATGGGGTAATAATAGTGCAGGGAGAGCAGCAAAGGAAGCTCCACCGGATTTCTGCTAACATGATGAGGTTAGACAAGGCCAACCCCAACTCCCTTCCCGGCCGAGTTTCCCGCTCCGAGCTCGTCCCCACCGAGGCCGGCGGTGGCCGCGTCCTCGTACGATGTCAGGACCGGCTCCTGGCCCACTTCGCTCGGATCCCGGCGACCCCCATCTCCTTCTCCGACACTCCACAGTACTCCTCCTCCTACTGAATTCCCTGCTCTCCCATCTCCCCCTGTGAGTTTCTCTTCTTCTCCTTCTTCCCTCTTTAATATACAGTATAATGTATAGTAATGTATATATTGTATAGAGAACATTAGTAGATTAATGTATGGTGTACACAATGTATAGAGAACATTAGTTAATTAATGTATGGTGTACATTAATTTATGTAATGTATGGTGTACATTAATTAATAAATGCATAGTGTATATCTAATTAGTATATTATGTATGAATGTATATAATTAGTGTATAAATATATGTATAAGTGTGTATCTAACTAATGAATAGGTATAAGTATGTATTTTTAAATTATTTGTATATGTATGTATTAAATCAAATTAGTATATAGGTGTATGTATATATGTTCGTGTATTTCTTCCTATATATATATATATGTATTCAATATATATTTTGTGTGTACGTATTAAATAATAAATATTAATATGTAATATTGGTATATGTATATGTATATATTTTGTATATACTTAATATATTTTCAATGTATATATATATATATATATAATTTGTATATATGTATATATATATATATTTTTGGTATACATATATATATGTATATGAACGCATTTTGACATATGTTAATTATATATGTACGTATTTTGGTAAATATACAACTACAGCAAGTATAATTTATATTGGTATATATTTTAGATATATATATATATTATGTTAAATTCTTTTAGTATGTACACAAAAAAATAAATAAATAAATATACTTATTTATTTTTGCTATATGTTTAATAAAACATAATTTTAGTATATATGCTAGTTAAAGATAAGTATATTTTTTATCTACTAAATGATCCTAGGTGGCCAGTATCATACCTAGAGTAGTCCCAATTTCAGTATTTATAGACTGTGTGTTAGCGTAGCATTTGATGCAAATGTGGTTTTGCTTTGTGATATGTTTATAGGACTGTTGGTTTACCCAGGGGATACTCTGGAACAGGATATTGGTTTTACCAGCTAAGGACCTAAGGCGAGTACATTCTCTGATTAGTTTCTAATTTATGATATCTCCTATGTTCACTGTATCTAGTGTAAATATCTATGTTCTTGACACGTTGGTTACACGGATTGGTATACACGGATCTCGTCATGAGATATTATTCCTTATTCATGGTGTAGCCTGTACAAGACTTGTTTCCTTATTATCTTGTGCATGTACAGACACTGATTCCCGGGGAGACTTGCTACCTTCCTGGGGAATCCCGTGCCATAGCGTACCATGATTGGATCTACTATACCAGTCGGGGGTGCGGAGTATTTTAATGTAGATATATGATCATACCCAACTTTTTATGCATCATAGCTCACCCCACATCTCACGTCGGGTGCGGCTGACCATCTCAGTGCCTCATAGCTGTTACGTGTGATTAGCCTGACCTCTACATGCATCATAGCTAACCAACGGTTAGCCTGACCTTCGTGAATCATAGCTAATCACATGTAACCAGCCTGATCAAGTTTCCAAGCCGATCACATGTTAAAGCTAGTACTCACACACTTAGTCATAGGTTTCTTGCTCATGGACATATTGTTTCTTTTCCTGCAGTTACTTACAATATTTTTCCAGTATTTCTTCATTGTACATTTCTCGTACCTATACATGCATCTGGTATATTTCCATCTAGAACTGCTACATAGTTTATGTCATTTATATAGAACTGCTATTTAGAGATGTACTTTGCTCCTTCCTGACTGGAAATATTTTTCCAGACTGTGACCTTAGTAGACTGGGTTCTGACATACTTGGGGATTGGAAGTTAATGATTGCAGGTATGATTATTTTGTCATTAGACTTGTGTTGTATTCTTTTGTTTCTTCAAATTCCTATCGTGCCGTAGTTGTGATTGAGTATGTTGTTAATATTTTCATAGTGTTATCCGAGTCTCCTTATGGAGTTGGATACTAGCGTGAGATTTTATAGATAGTACTTGACCTAGACAGCGTTCTACCGCCGATGCTGCGGCGTAGGCTGGACGTACCACGCATTCGTGCCCCTAAACCGGGTGCGGGTCGTGACACGTTTTTAGTGGTGGCCCATGCAGGTCAGACTTCGCGAGTTGTGTGATGTCATAGTAGTATGGCATCCTTGTTATACTACTGCGTGCCTGCAATAAGGATCTAGGACGTAGGATACTAGGACGAGAGTGAATACTCAATCACAATTCCTTGAGAGATTCCTGGGATGACCCTTGAGAATCTTATTACAATTTCTAATTTTAAATTCCTTTCCACTTGTTTCCGTCCGCTCTCGCTTGTTGTTACTGAACTTGATTCTGGTTGAGCAGTTATTAAATTAAATTCTTGGCATCATTGTTGAGTTTGATTCTTGTTGACCAGTTGTTAACTTAAATTCTTGGTATCTTTGTTGAGTTGATTTCAAATTGAGATGAATTTTTTTCGGACTAGAAATTATGGTATCATCTGATGACATATATTGATGAGGACAGTGAGGAAGGTAAAACGTCTACTTTGGTTATGGAACCTAGAATTTATCGCAGCCATATTAGCTGTCGTAACGAGAACGTAGGAACCTAACTTGGATGTACATACTTTAGTTATGAGATTTAGAGTTTCTCGCAGCCATACCGGTTGGCGTGGCGAGTATTCTAGATGACATGATTATAGGGTTGTATACCTTAGTTACGGAACCTGTCGTTTATCGCATCTATGCTTACTGGCGTGGCGAGGATTCTAAGTGTCATGATTTCGGATAGACGTGTATGATTATCAGGTTGTATCTTAAATTGGTTCTTAAAATATCATCTCAAGACTTATCTATTTCTGTTATTTCAGGACTTTGTTCCACCGCTTCTTTCTTTACTAGCAGTAAAGATACCTTCTGTCCTCAATTCAGTCTTTGAGCTCCTATCCCTTGAGGATTTCTTGTTAAGTATGATAAATAGTGGCTTGTAATTTTGTTTGTGTCTTGAGTATTAGTATTGACTGAGTATTGCTTGTGAGTTTGTAAGTGTTTCCCAGTTGGACATGTGAGCAGTAGGCTTTAATCAAGAGTTAGCCCTTAGCATAGTACCTTGTACCAATGGTTCTAGGATAAGTGTCATTATAGTACTATAAGTAGAAGGAGAGTATAGAGTATCAGTGATATTTTAAGAGTTAGTATCAGAGCCCATTTACCCGTCCTGGATAATCATGATTATGTAATTGAGTGATCTATGTAAACAATTAGGTATCAAGGAATTGTGTTAAGAGTTAATGGAGCATAACGTTCAATCGGATGATTGATATCGGGCGTGTTAAAGGTAAAGAAATTTATATGCATGAGGAGTCATAATGAGGTGTCATGAGTAGAGAAATATCGGAATCGGTAATGAAGATGGTGAAGCGTATCACAGATTAGTGTAACAGGCTATGAAAGGTTAAAAGAAAATACCTATACAACCATCGAGATGAGGAACCATATACTTGCCCATGAGAGTAAAGAAACATGAGTGTTATAGTAGATACATGTAATCATGAGTTATACTGAGCTTGATGAATGATCCATTAATGAAGCTAGTGATATAATACCAAGAGTGCTAATGATTCTATATCAAGGATTTGTCAAGAATGACGTTAATAACAGTGATCACCCTGTATGATAAAAATTAGATGATATACCAGTTGACATAAATTGAAAATCATGAAAGAAATTACAGGTGATGATAACTTTGATCATTGGAGATAATGGTGCAAGTGATTCAGGCAGTACAATTTTAGTACACAGTTATAGACATTAGATGCATTGAGTGCACCTTGAGTATCAGAGACCGTGAGCACCGATATGTACACTGTGGAATTATAAATTAAAAGGTGAAAATAAGATTGTATTTTAGAATGATTGAGGAGTTGAGATCTTGTCATTAAATTTTTGAGAATTTCAAAATATGAATTCAATAAAGATGGTTAAGACTACAAAGATTTTAGCAGTGATTAAAATTTTATTCGATGTTGAGTATTTGACTTTGAAGAGGCATATGCATTTATTTTAAGTGGATCGAGGAGTTGAACCTTGATGATTATTTTTTAGAATTAAATTTATGGTAAATGAGAAATATTAATATTAATATATGAGTAGATGATATACATGTGTAAGGATCTGATAACTTGAGCAGGATTGAGATGGCACCACAGACTGACTTGGGTGTCCATTTAAAGTTGTATTGGAAAGAACAGTATTTAGTATGATGTGTTACACTTGGCGTGCACTTGAGTGAGGAGAACGACTAGTATGAACAATTGTAGTAGGAACGGGAACTGACAGAGAGTATGGTACTAAAGAGATAGAGGTATCCACTTGGATGCATTATTGAATCATGGTTATATTAGAGATTCTTGGCATCAGATTTTGGTATTAATAAACAGGTGTGCAATACGGATGTATTCATGGATTTTGTGGATTAATGAGTAGTTGATATGGGTACCAGTGTACATGAATAGGAATTAGTTAGTGAATGTGCTAGAGTTAAGTGTTTGATAGCAGATACCGCAAGTAATATGTTAGCAGGTTCTTTCTTTTTCTCATGTTGTTTTTGTCTTCTGATTAATTGATTCCCTAGTATCGTGGTTTGTATTTGTGATTTTGATTGATTGTAGCTAGTAGTACACCTTAACAGAGACTGAAATACCATGACAAGATACATGACCTATATTTTTCTTAAATTGCATGGCTGTAGGTAGAGTTTTCTTAAACCATGATCATTAGGGTTTTTGACCATAACAAGGATCTATGACAAGGTTATGACTTGACAAAATGGGACAAGATGATTAGAAATTCAAGGATAAGCATTCATGAGTTGATATAACCGAATTGCTGGATCATTAGTTTTACAAGGATCGAGGTATGATTGAAATTGGAGGATAAACGCTAATTTAAATAAAGGAAAAAAAAAACAAAATTTAACATGGCAAAATTGATGATTGTTAATTTCAGGAAGGTTGATTGTGATATAATTTATCATTAAAATTTGAAAAAAATTTGGAAAATTATCAGTATATATATTGATTGCAATATAGTAATTTAAATTTTATTATTGCGGACGTTGCATTGAAGGATCCATAAGTGTCGTATTATTAAGTATTTGAGGAAAAAGAAAACTGAAGGATCAGATCATTGATGGATTATTGTTTGGATTCAGACTTTTGGGACGAGAATCAATACATTGATTGAAATTAAATTTGAGGAACAGATATCAAATTTCGAGTATAAATTTTCATTTAAATTCGTGGGAATTGTGAGGAGATGGAATCTGATTTTTATTTTGGGAATATTTCAGAAATTTTTGAAAATTGCGAAACGACAAGGCGGATTATTTCAGGATTTTGTGGGTTGTTGAATTTCACTATTTTTTGGAAATAATAATGTGTATGAGTAAATACTACTATTGAGGATTTTAAATTTCGAGGACGAAATTCTTTTAAGGTGGGTAGACTTGTCACTACCACATTCTGAAAACAGGGGTATTTTTGACTTTTTACAATATTTAATTTATGGTAGTTACAATTAATAAATTGCATGATAGTATATTTGATTTAAATGATTATGTGTGATGTGTAATTAAATATAGTACTAGATGCAGTGTTCATTTATTTTAGCTAGCAGACTAGACCTAGAAGCCCAGCAGATGACCACCTGTCCGAATTATAGGATTCTGGTTTTTATTATTTTATCTAGAATTTAATATTTGGAGATTGTAATTAATTACTGTATTTTATTTAATATTTTTGCGCATTGCCTTGCTTCGATATTTGGAGCACCATCCAGACTTTTGTCTTCCAACAAATTTCACAATCTTGCCCTAGACATGCCCGCCTTCCATTCTGCTATTTTTGCAACTCATAATTATGCTCCCTGTACTTTAATTCTAGCCGCACAAAAATCGTCGCGGACGTTATTTAATAAATTCCTATTTTGTATCGTTGTGCGTTCCAATCGAAAATTGGAGGCAATCTTGACCTATTTTTCGTGCGGCCCAAATTAGGGTAATATTCTGTTCTGAGTCTTCTTCATTATTGGTATTGATGACCTGACCTGATTTTGGCCCCATGTACTCCTAATTAATTTTAGAACACAACTTGCATTTATTTCTAATTAATTTGAGGATACTATTTTATCTGATTCTGAAATTCCAATTTAATTCCAGTACCCTGCTATTTGAGCCCACACCGATCTTACAGCGCCCCCTGACCCTACAAAACACCGGACACCGAATCGCCCGCCAAATTTTTGTCATTTTATGCGTCTGTGCAAATACCCAAATTTAAGGGGGCTAATTTGCAAATTTGCATTTTGGTGTCAACACCCATTTGTTTAAACCAATGAGGAATCCCTAATATTTTTAATCATCACCCTCATCCCCACATGAAGAGACCCTCATGTTAAATCTAGGCCATTCATTTAAGTCTCATCACCACCCTCCATCAACACCCTCTCCCACTATTTAAAGTCCTATCAAACCCTAATCCCTAGAAAATCTAGGTTTCCCCACCTCCTCACAAGCCCCCACCTCTCTCTCTCCTCCTTTCCCTCTCTCCAACGTAGGAAACCCATCTTCTTCATTCCATTCTTTTTCTTCTCTTTTATTCTTCTTCTTCTCCTTCTCATTTTTTTTGAAGTTATGAGAGGGGGGGGGGGGGAACACCACCATCTTCTCCCCTACTCCTACTCCGGCCGAACCCCCACCTCCGGCGGCCGACGACGGCGACCCCGACCTGCTGCTGCCGCCGGCTGCTGCTGCTCCGGCTGCTGCTGCTGATGCTGCCGGCTGCTGCTGCTCCGGCCGCTGCCGGATGCTCCGGCGAGCCACCACCACGACCACCTCTGTAAGAACTCTCTCTTTCTCCTTCCGTGATTGGTGGGTCACTGACTGGTGCAAACTCAACCGACAAAAGACCTTGCTGTTGGGAACTCTGCTTACAAATATCTATCTGCTCATGCCTCTAGCGTAGCAGTCATCAAAGAACAGCAAGCTACTCAAGTACTAAGGAACTGTGATCTCAACAAGATATTTGTCAGTGAATGGAGGAAATTCACTTCACCATATGGACCATTGTTGTAGCAGCAATCCTGTCCTCCATCCTCTTTCTTCCTTATCTACGCTCTCGGCTTGAGAAGAAAAACAAGGTTAATGGGCTTCCACCACTGAAATTGCCGCCCGGGGGAGGTGGTTGGTCGTCTTTGATTTGTGATAGTGTCAAGTGGTACAATGCCATTTCTAGTTCTCACCCCCAAGCTTTATCGAAGAGCAAGTCAAGAGGTATGGGAAGATATTCACATGCAGTTTCTTTGGGAGAAAGGCAGTTGTCTCGGCTGATCCAGCCTTTAACCGGTACGTTATGCAGGGTAAGGGTAGGTTGTTTCAGTCTAGCTACCCAAAGTCATTCCGCGATCTGGTCGGAAAGAATGGGGTAATAATAGTGCAGGGAGAGCAGCAAAGGAAGCTCCACCGGATTTCTGCTAACATGATGAGGTTAGACAAGGCCAACCCCAACTCCCTTCCCGGCCGAGTTTCCCGCTCCGAGCTCGTCCCCACCGAGGCCGGCGGTGGCCGCGTCCTCGTACGATGTCAGGACCGGCTCCTGGCCCACTTCGCTCGGATCCCGGCGACCCCCATCTCCTTCTCCGACACTCCACAGTACTCCTCCTCCTACTGAATTCCCTGCTCTCCCATCTCCCCCTGTGAGTTTCTCTTCTTCTCCTTCTTCCCTCTTTAATATACAGTATAATGTATAGTAATGTATATATTGTATAGAGAACATTAGTAGATTAATGTATGGTGTACACAATGTATAGAGAACATTAGTTAATTAATGTATGGTGTACATTAATTTATGTAATGTATGGTGTACATTAATTAATAAATGCATAGTGTATATCTAATTAGTATATTATGTATGAATGTATATAATTAGTGTATAAATATATGTATAAGTGTGTATCTAACTAATGAATAGGTATAAGTATGTATTTTTAAATTATTTGTATATGTATGTATTAAATCAAATTAGTATATAGGTGTATGTATATATGTTCGTGTATTTCTTCCTATATATATATATGTATTCAATATATATTTTGTGTGTACGTATTAAATAATAAATATTAATATGTAATATTGGTATATGTATATGTATATATTTTGTATATACTTAATATATTTTCAATGTATATATATATATAATTTGTATATATGTATATATATATATATTTTTGGTATACATATATATATGTATATGAACGCATTTTGACATATGTTAATTATATATGTACGTATTTTGGTAAATATACAACTACAGCAAGTATAATTTATATTGGTATATATTTTAGATATATATATATTATGTTAAATTCTTTTAGTATGTACACAAAAAAATAAATAAATAAATATACTTATTTATTTTTGCTATATGTTTAATAAAACATAATTTTAGTATATATGCTAGTTAAAGATAAGTATATTTTTATCTACTAAATGATCCTAGGTGGCCAGTATCATACCTAGAGTAGTCCCAATTTCAGTATTTATAGACTGTGTGTTAGCGTAGCATCTGATGCAAATGTGGTTTTGCTTTGTGATATGTTTATAGGACTGTTGGTTTACCCAGGGGATACTCTGGAACAGGACATTGGTTTTACCAGCTAAGGACCTAAGGCGAGTACATTCTCTGATTAGTTTCTAATTTATGATATCTCCTATGTTCACTGTATCTAGTGTAAATATCCATGTTCTTGACACGTTGGTTACACGGATTGGTATACACGGATCTCGTCATGAGATGTTATTCCTTATTCATGGTGTAGCCTGTACAAGACTTGTTTCCTTGTTATCTTGTGCATGTACAGACACTGATTCCCGGGGAGACTTGCTACCTTCCTGGGGAATCCCGTGCCATAGCGTACCATGATTGGATCTACTATACCAGTCGGGGGTGGAGAGTATTTTAGTGTAGATATGTGATCATACCCAACTTTTTATGCATCATAGCTCACCCCACATCTCACGTCGGGTGCGGCTGACCATCTCAGTGCCTCATAGCTGTTACGTGTGATTAGCCTGACCTCTACATGCATCATAGCTAACCAACGGTTAGCCTGACCTTCGTGAATCATAGCTAATCACATGTAACCAGCCTGATCAAGTTCCCAAGCCGATCACATGTTAAAGCTAGTACTCACACACTTAGTCATAGGTTTCTTGCTCATGGACATATTGTTTCTTTTCCTGCAGTTACTTACAGTATTTTTTCAGTATTTCTTCATTGTACATTTCTCGTACCTATACATGCATCTGGTATATTTCCATCTAGAACTGCTACATAGTTTATGTCATTTATATAGAACTGCTATTTAAAGATGTACTTTGCTCCTTCCTGACTGGAAATATTTTTCCAGACTGTGACCTTAGTAGACTGGGTTCTGACATACTTGGGGATTGGAAGTTAATGATTGCAGGTATGATTATTTTGTCATTAGACTTGTGTTGTATTCTTTTGTTTCTTCAAATTCCTATCGTGCCGTAGTTGTGATTGAGTATGTTGTTAATATTTTCATAGTGTTATCCGAGTCTCCTTATGGAGTTGGATACTAGCGTGAGATTTTATAGATAGTACTTGACCTAGACGGCGTTCTACCGCCGATGCTGCGGCGTAGGCTGGACGTACCACGCATTCGTGCCCCTAAACCGGGTGCGGGTCGTGACAGGGGCAGTTCCTTTCTTTTGGCTGTTTGGCGCGCTTAAACTTAAAGAAGTAGAATGCTTGCTTGTCGCACTCCTTCCTCCTAAACCTCTTCCTTTCCTCTTGCGGATAGAAACCGGGAAAAAAGAACTGTTGGTAAGCGGTTAAAGGTGGTTCCTAAATCGCTTTGAAAGAGAAGACGGTTGCTTATTGACCGCAAGGTTGCCCTGTTATGGCGGGAATAGAGTTTGAACGGTTGTGGGGGAGGAAAGCTCAAGTCAAGCAGAGGGAGGTGAGTCGATAAGGAGAGGATCCGGATGACCCTTTTTTTCTTTGATTGACTTGGTATTGTAATATGCTCATCTTTTTCATGTTGTTCGTTTTGTCCTCGCGTATGAAGAAGAAGAGGAAAGTACCATACAAATAGGTCGGAGAAACTCATGCACACGTCGGAAAATACTTTTTTCGGAGCACTACGAGCGGACAGTTGTCGGAAAAAAGACAATGAAAAGTCCTCGCCCCTAGAACTCCTCCTATTTAACAGGGCTATTAGAGAAGCAGCTTCGTTCCTTGACTTCTTTACCTTTCTTTTTTATAGAGGGCTTCCTTTCTGATACCGGCTTTCTTAGTGACGAGCTCATTTTCGCTAGTTCAATAGAAGCTGAATTTCTATGTGAAAGCTCAGTTTAGCCAAGCCTTGAAAGCAGTCCAATACCTGCAGATTCAAGAGACTATCTTCATCTGCACCAGAAAAGAGCAAAGATATTAGCTTCTTTTTTTCCTCAAGGACAAGGACATTCAGGATTGCTCCAGCGCGAAGTTCGCCGAGGGTGTCCTTCAGGAGTAGTTCTAACATTTCATAAGGATATCGATCTGTAGCACTTGAGAAATCAAAGAACGACACATGACTGAAACCTATAAGCCTAAGCCTACGTATTTCCCTTATTATATGTCGATGATAGTCTGATCTTCTTGAACGAGGGTAATGACAGTGTGAACTGCCTTATGTCTACTTTGAGGGAATTTTTAGAAGTCTCAGGCCAAGTCATCAACAATGCCAAGAGTTACTTGAGAGAAGGGTCTTAGAAAGAAGAGGGTGGACAAAGAGGAAAGTGACGCACTATTTATTGCCAGTGATTTATCAGCCATTAGCTATTAAGGTGCGAAAGTAGAAGACGATAACTGAAGACTGACTTTCAACATCAAAGTATCTTACCGATGTCCTCACTAACAAAGAACCGGCTCGAATTCTCAACAATCTAAAAAAAAGACCATCTTTCAGCTACTATTGCTACTGGAAACCCTCATGCTGGTGGTGAAACTACTACTGTATGACTGGATAGCCCATTGCAGGAAAGGCTCAGCTTCAAAACCATACGTGGAGCTTCCGCCACGAAGACCCCGGTCGTGCTTCTGGTTTCCATTCCCATCATCATATTGAAGGAAAATCCTCGTGCTTTTGGGGCGCAAGCATAGGCAACACAGTACTTACGGGGTGGGGCGTACAGTGAACTGGTTTTCTGAAAAGGTTGGAAGATCTGGCCAAAGAAGGTGATAGCCCTGTGAATTCGTTCCCATGGTTCAATCCTTCCCAGTAAAACGTGGATTGGAGGCCTAACCACTCTTGTCTTGGATTCTCTTTGATGGACATATCTCACTAATGCGGTACAGAAGAGGAAAGGGAGGAGTTCCCCGCTAGCTCATTTCCCTTTGCTATTGAATTAAGTGATGTTTTCAGGCAATATAAAACTTGTGATTGGAAGTCATTAAAACGCTATGCACCTGTCCTCTTCAAAGATTTCTTGATATACCTTCTTATGATGTTTCGTTATAGCATCTATAACTGCCTCTGGTTTAGAGAATAGTCAGAGCACCAAGTGTTAGGATGTAGCAGTCTTTTACACTTGCCCTAAAAGTCTCTTACCGATGTCCTCACTAAAAAAGAACTGGCTCGAATTCTCAATAATCTAAAAAAAGGATAAAAGGGATTTCGCTCGCTCGCTTGAATTATATTACCTCACTTCGCTCACCACCTGACTGCCCTATCTGGTTTTCTTTCTTCTAAATTGGCTTACTTGCTTCCTCAGGGCGCATTACGAGTGGAAAAATGAAAAGATATTTCTGAGAGGCGTCAGACTTCCACCGGGCAAAGTCGTACACAACCGACCAGCTTCTTCTGGGGTAGGTCAGCTCGATCTAGCTAGGCAGGGTTTTCGATGGTCGGGCCCCCTACCACTAGTCCGGCTAGCTAGTGAGCGGTAAGCTTATTTTTAATATAACTTTATGGTCTAACGAGGGGGTCCCTCGTTATTCCCTCGTAAAGGAGCGACTTTACTTTTTTCGTTCGGTACTGGTTGATAATCCGCTGGAAGGGATCTGGGACATGATCTCTCGGCCACGAGGTATGCCTCGCGGTACTCGATTTGGTATATGAATCGATTACTGTGGAGATCGAGGCGAGCGGAGTGAGCTACGAAGTGGGGCGAGCGCAGTGCTTAGCTGCCCGACATTGCTATTGGCATAACAACCGGTACACCATAGGTTGACCCAACCCAGTCCTCTTTCCAACGGGTGCTATTCCGATACTAAACAACCCACCTTCTGCTTTGATCGGAATGAGTCACGCTGAGCACTAACTGAACCCAGAAATGGATTGATAGACTTTTATGCCCCAACCGGGACCCTCCTCAGGGTGCAAGAGTTTCAGTGAGCGAGCATGGAAGCGATAGCACACAGGTTAGCGTGGAGTGGTCAGTAATAAATACATTCAAAACATATAAAATGCAGTTAATCCCGCTGTAAAGGAAGCTATTAGTGCAAAAATTATTCTAGATTGATTTAAGAGGGTTTGAGACCGTTTTTATCATGGATCATAATCTATGTATACATCATGACATGCGCATCATACACGCATGTTCTTTAATCGTGGGCCCGCCCGCGTACATGGCTAGCGCGCAAGGCATCTCAGCGCAGTTCCTAAATGAAATAGGAAGATTTGGGATTCGTTTTCAAATATGATACCGGTCTAAACTTCTATCCTTCTTTCTTCATTTTCAAAAAGGGGAGCAAAGCCCATTTTTGGCTCCCTCTATTAATAGATAAGGGGCCCTCCTGCCGGCAGTTTAAGATCAAAACTAATAAGTGATACACCAAAATTCCATCAATCTTTCATGAAAGAGTTCACTCTATCTTCGAGGACTCACCATGATTGAATAGATTGGTGGGTTCATATGGGCAGTGATCAGTAATATACGACCGCCTGGTCTTCGAGCCAGGTTTACCCTTATAATGTAGGCTTGACTATGCTAAGTGAGTAGCTAGGCTTTAACCGCGGATAGAGCCCTTTCTGATCATCCAAAGAAAGAATTCTGATAGAAGTAGTTCGTTCGCACGAGGACACTAAAGAAAGCAGCTCTAACTCCAAATGCTAGACTAGCTTAAGGAAAAGACCAACATATGGAACAACCAGAAGAAGGAACTGTCAAAATAATCGAATTCTGCCCAACCGAAAGGGCCGTCGATTCTGATTCTGAGAGAGTATATCGCCGCTTTAGGCAATTCTTTCTCCAATCCAATGCAATCTCCATCCACTTCATAATAAGGTCATCTTATCTGAAATCCGAGAAAAGCGAGAGTCAACATTGAAAAAACATTAAGCCACAAGAGATTGTACAGAAAGCCATGTGCCAAGGAAAGTGGTTAGGAAGGGACTGAGTTGGTCTATCGGTGATGGTAAAGACATTTGAGTGTGGGAGGATTAGTTTCTTCTCACTCTGATTACAACCTATTATTCTTTTCTTATTGTTCAACGGCCATCTCCGTAATAAATGGTCCATTTATTTATGGGTGAACGACGGGGATTGAACCCGCGCGTGGTGGATTCATAATCAACTGCCTTGATCCACTTGGCTACATCCGCCCCTACCCCCACGCACTGGTTTCAGTCTCTATCTACGATCAGATCCTTTCTGAAGTCAAAGTCTAAGAAGCATAAAATAAATCAAACAAAAACAAATCCTACGAGGAAACCACCACAGACCAAGTTCATGATGATTACCTCATATGGAAAATTAGAGGGGTAGCAAATATGGAATCTAGAAGATTCAACCAACTGCAACACTGCAGGATTGGATTCAGGTGCCGTACCATATCCTGACCTAGCCGCATGAGTTGAAACCACATAAGCTTCTGGCAAAGCGCATTTCCTTTCCGATGGGATCTCCGCCTATGAGCCAGTACCGGGAGAATGATTCGAGTCTGAAAGGCCTGGGTCAACCTACCCTACCATCTACGAAGGACGGATTGGAACTGCCAAAACTAGGAATGGCTTTATTCCGGCGGAACTGTTGAAGGTCAAAAGCGAAACCTAAGACTAAACTAAGTAAAAACCTCAATGTCCCTCAAGAGGCTAGTGATGCTTTCGGCTACTGGACTCTCACCATCTAGGGTGCGACATTCCACTGCTTCGCCTAGTAGCACGATGCTTGTATTGCTCTCCCACAACCCCGTTTTCACGGTTTAGGCTGCTCCCATTTTGCTCACTGCTACTAAGGGATTAGACCATAAAGTTATATTAAAAAATGAGCTACAAGCTCACTTTTTCCTCTTTGTCCACCCTCTTCTTCCTAAGACCCTTCTCTCAAAGAAGTTCCTTCTTTCACGCTTGCTTGGCTTTCCGCTGCTGCTTTTGAAGAGTTAACCGTCTCCTAGAAATTCCATCAATCTTTCATGAAAGAGTTCACTCTATCTTCGAGGACTTACCATGATTGAATAGATTAGTGGGGGGTTTACAACCACGCAAGGAGGTTGTTGGCAGATAATCAAGGCGAGCAGAGTGAGCTGAATAATTGAAGTGAGCCCAGCGAAGTGAGTCGAAGGGAGGTGACCGTGCCAGGAGGTGATAGAAGTGAGATGAATGCCATGATTGGCTGTTTAGGTCTTCCTTAGGGGGGACCTTACGGCTATTAGTTGTATAATGATATTCTGACAATCTTTTTAAGGAGAAAACAGTCGAGTCCGGCCTTGTACCGGTAATTCCATCAAAGCACCTTCGACCTTCTCTAGTTTCCAATCTAGTCTCGGCATCAAGGAAGTAATCGAAAGGGGGACAAATCACTTAAGGACTTCTTGCTTGTCTTCCCCTGTCTTTCGACAATGGGAATGAAGTTTAAAACAATATTTCTAGCAGACTCGTCAGCGGTCTTCCTTCTTATTGCATCCAAACCCGCCATTTTCATCTTCTTTTGTTGTCTTTTTGTCTTTATTTCTAAGGCAGAGAAAATGCATGCATGAAGGTCTAGTACTATAGTAGATGCGCTTAAAGTACATACAGGACTTCGAAAAGCATAGTGCTTTGACTATCCTTTATTCTTTCTTTCTGTGGAAAGCTTCACGAGCAATCGTCGTTTTTTGATGCTTTTTTCCCTTCTCACAGCAGCTCTTTCCACACCTCCAGATATCTGGTACCAAATCGTCGCTCCTTTCCTTATTTCTTTGCCATTTTCAGTTTATTAATGCAATTATTAGACGGAGGAATGAGGTTGATTGGGTATTTACTGCCACTTACGCTTCTCCAAATCCGTCTTTGAGAGAGCAACTTTGGGATTATGTTACTAAACTTGGCTCAGTTATATCTATTCCTTGGGCCGGGAATCGCAAGAATTGTGAAAGGGAAAGAAAGTTTGAAAATAGCCGGA
This sequence comes from Iris macrosiphon, assembly GCA_036927795.1. NCBI lineage: Eukaryota > Viridiplantae > Streptophyta > Magnoliopsida > Asparagales > Iridaceae > Iris > Iris macrosiphon. Next base: position 75,677,593 of record JAYESA010000002.1, on the reverse strand, counting down.
GGAGAACTGATATCGAATGAAAGATAAAGGACGGATAAAATGAAAAGAAAAAAGAAGCAACTAGCGAAAAGCACGCTGAAGCCTTATGTGTCAGTAACACTATCTCACGCGGGATCTTTCTCAGGAGGAAGTTTGTAAAAGATTGGTAGCTACTTTCAGGTGTAAACTGTGAATGCTGCCGATGCCGATACCGGAACAGCTAAAGGAAGCAGTAGCAGTACAACCATCCAATTGTAATTCCATTACACATTCATCTTCCTCTAGAAATTCCTTTTGTTTGCATAAGCTATTAAGGTGTCGAGGACACTAGTAGATGCCCAGATCATTTGCTCTTATCCTGTCCAGATAAAGGATTCCCACGGGGCGGTTGATAAGGAGTTGGTAAGCGCATTGACTTGAGTTCTCCTCCACCGGTCTTGATGTTGGAACCAATCCACAAAATAGGGGAATACCCCAGATGTCGGGTAAGCAACAGCCGCTTCATCACAGTACTGATTTATGGGCTAACGGGTCACACTTTGGCCAAGTATCCTACAAAGAGACTCCCGAGAGCACAGAACTATTAGAGCTAACGGTCACCGCCTTCTAGGGACAGATTTATCACCAGTGCTATCCATGGCAGCCCCTGGTAAAATATCGAAAAGATAAGAGTATCAATATAAAGATGGGGGGATTCTTTAATAAAGAAAAAGGGGAATTGGAAGTCTTTGTGGTAGGAAGAAAAAAAACAAACTTGATTCTTCGTTCGTCCTTTCTTCCACATAGCAACTGGGGATCAAAAAGCACAAAATTTGATGACTTAGTAAGGGAAAGACGAAGTAAGAGCATGCAATTAGCGCACCGGTTCTTATTTCGCACGCGCATCACGCGCGCCCGCCCGCGAAAAAAAACACACGCGCGTGAAGACCAAACCCTAAATATATGCCGTGGGGACTAACAGGGGTCTCCCTCTTTCTTCCCTTCCCATCCTGTATGGTATGGTAAGCGAATTTCTAGCGGTAATGGGAATTCTCCCGTTCCCTGGTAAAAAAGGGGTTGGTTGGATGCGGGATCTACTCCACGAGGAACGGTACGGACGTAGATGATATCATCATGACCTCTCTTTGCATACCGCCGCTAGGGATAAAGTTCCATTCATCTATTGCTTTAGCTTTGATCCTTGATCTTCTTGTTATCTGGCTGGATTCGATGCCCGAGGTGGGAGCAGTCAACAACTAAGAAAGGTAGCCTCGTGACTCCCACCGGGGAAGAACTCGGAATGTCGTTCCCAGGGCCTTCTTCCATAAGTAGGATCCCCTACTTAAAAAATAATTGACAACGAAAAGGTTTTTCAAACAGAGATTACACTGAAAGAGAATCATCAACTGAATCCGTAGAAAGCTCCCGTATCTAGAGAAGGAACTGCTTTTGTTGCATCGGATCTTGTGGGTGACTAAAAGAATGAGGGACTGATCCAGGTCCATAAGTATAGTATTAGGTCCACCAGCGCATACAATTATTCTGCTATTACCTCCTGCCCGTTTAACTACCCCTCGAGACATTTCTGCTGATGGCCCTTGAATTATAGCAAGCTTCTGAGCACCACATTTCACATAAAAGACAGTAAAAGCATCTTCGGGATAGGCAGGACTTCCAGCGATAGCGCGCTACAACTAGCACAGCCCCTTTCTTTTGGCTGTTTGGCGCGCTGAAACTTAAAGAAGTAGAATGCTTGCTTGTCGCGCTCCTTCCTCACCCCTTCTTGTCTGCCTTTTTGCTTCAATGGACGCCACTTCATTTTGGGATGCTGCCTAAATGTAAAGTCAGCAACAATTCTAAATGCCACTTGTTCCTGTCGCATCCGTCTTCAGGACGATATAGTCACAGGTTTTCACTTATCCCAAGGTAAGGTGCAGTTGCTCTATAGAGAGGCATTAGTAACATGAATGTCTGCTTCAAGGCTTTCTATTGCTTAAAGGTGACGAACACGTCACTCTTGCGCTTCAAGAAAGACATCCACACCTTCTTTGAATAGTCATCAATGAAAATGAGTATAAGGAACCAACGATTCTCTCTTCTTAAACAACCTATATCCTCCACACTTAACCAGCATTTGATAGATTATCCAACCCCGAGCAATCTTAGTTATTGGTGAGAATTCTGCTTATCCCAATTACTCCATCTCCATAATTCCATAAAGCAATATAAAATATAAAAAAGTAGACACTCGACTGTCAAGGAGAGGGAGGCCCGCCCAGTACGTGAAGGGTGGGGTCATGTGAGTTCTAAATGAATTTGTTAGTTGAATTTGACTTTGATTTGAAGCTATGTGACTAGAGAGAAATGCCAGGTAATGACAAATACTACCACACCAGCTTCTTTTCTTTTTTATCTAAGAAGTGAAAGAGGGGAAGAATTCTCATTCTATTTATTAGAATGAGAATGAATATTATATAAGAATTTATTAGAATGAGAATGATTTTCTTCCGTTTTTGCCTCTGTTATTGAAAAGTGAAGTCAGGACCTCTTTTGTTGTATCTGCTGCGCCTACTTCGGATTCCACCCGAAAAGCATAACCCATCCGCCACCTGAGAAAAGAAAGTCCTGCTATATCTACTGTATTTATTCCAGGACAGGTTCCGTGATGAGGAGATTTTACCTGAACTCTGTCTCTCTTTCACTCCTTATGGGCAATAGCGACCCCGTATAGAATAGACGTGCCAACGAACGGGCAATTCTTCTTCAACTAGAAATCGAATATGAAAAGGGCAAACTTACTGAGTGGCTAATTGCTTTTTTTGGTCGAAGCGCGAATTCCCCCTCTTCAAGTTCTACGAGCGCAACCTCTCTCTTATCTACCTTCGAAAGGTACCGTAGCCAGCGGATTTATTTCCTTCAAATCGTGTCCTTCTTGTAGTACATAGCGCTTACAAGTTTTGCAATAAAGTGTGTCAGAAAGAAAAGACAAAATTATAAAAATAAGTGCCAACTGTTCAGATCCATGTGTCCAAGAAAAATAGTGGTTGCATGCTCTCCAGGCCGCATAAGTGTCGGTGCCGCATGGGTTATCTCTTGGACTTAGCGAATTTTTCATTCAATCCGTGAGTGAAAGTACAAGGTGTTCAAGGTTATTGTGTAAATCAGCAGTCATGCGTCTAACAAGATGGACGCATGCTGTCATTATGCGACAAGAGTTTAGGCCGCATAACCCTCTCAGGCCGCATGGCACTCTCAGCCGCATATCTCACTGGCTGCATGTGAATTTTGTCTTCTCCAACACAGCAGGTTCGACCATGGAGAAAAAAGCTCCAAAAACTTAAATCTTGTTTTGTTCATAAATTCCTCATTTTAAGTCCAAATAGGGTGAACCAAAAGCCAAAATGCTCTAAATTGAAAGCTCTATCATGTAGCAAAAACTAGTTTTTAAATAGACAAGTTTAATAGATCAAAACTAGAAAAACTCATAAAACCCATAAAAAAATCCTAAGTTTAGAAATATAAATCTACACTAATCCATCCATCAAAACAGAAAACTCCAAGTACTAAAAGTGCTTAGAAACACATAACAAACATAATGGAACAAAAAATGGAGGGTTTCTCCATTTCTCATGCAAGGTGTACTTACCTATGTAAATGGGGAGCAAACTAAAGAAAGAAGAAGAAATGAAGAAGTGAAGAGAGAGAGGGAAAATGTTGGGTTAAATAAGGTAGGGTTTGACGATTGAACCAAGAGTTCTCATGAGTTGAACCAACCTACAAAATAAACCATAAACCAGATTAAACCATAGAATGGGTGTAGTCTCCATGCACATGCAACCATGCTAAAATAAAAATATGTTCCAAATACGTATATCGGGAACGGGGTTTGACACCTTTTTCGTATGTTGCTTGAGAATTTTATAACTCTGCTCCATGCAACTCACATTCCCTTGATCCAGACTCAACATCTTGCTTCGTGCTGAACGCTCGCTCAAATTCTATATTCTTACATTCTCCTTGCAGCTTAATTCGAATTCAACATATCACTTAGTTTGGATTATACACATATTTAAGGTATCCCTAAAATACATATATTTTAGCCAAAATTAGCGATAGCAAGTTTGGACAATTTAAAAGGGTATCTTCATGTCCGAGACATTCATCGCTTCGCTCTCGGCTAAACTGATCCTGACGTTCATCCTATAACTCATTCACACAAGCGCTATTCTCAAATACGATGATTCCCCTCTGACAATCTCTCCACCTGACTCAAATCCAGTTTATGTTCTGACTCAGTCCATTCTCTAGCAAGATCCAACACACGCTCCAAGTCCTTGTGTATCCCAAGTACAACGACTATTCTGCAAGGCCTTATAATCCAACTATTTTTGAATTATCACTAGCACCATCCAAGATCAACCAACCAAAATCTAACATGACTCCAATCGTACCATGTTTTGCATGCACCGTCTTCAACTATCATCTTATGCCCCGAACAATCATCACAATAGATACTTTCCTAACTAGGCGACTTACCTAAACATCACATTATACTCTTAGATCAGCTCGTCCCAACACCTCTGCCATAATCCCATTACCTCTCTAGGTGAACATCTATATTGGGGTTCATGTGATCTACGAATATTCTGTCGCCATGCCATAGGGATAGTGTCGCCACAATTTCAACGCGGACACACTCGCCATAATTCCTAGGTTGCGAATGAAATAGTTCTTCGTGCAGCTTCCACTGCCTCGAAGCACAGGATATCACATTCATTCTCTGCATGAGCACACGCCATAAACCAAGTCTAATTTTATCTTGTAGATCTGAGGCACATGTGTCCCATCCCGTAGTACAAGGATCTGAGCTGAACGAGCCATTGCTTTAACTTCTTGAAGCTAGTTACATAGTCGTCAATTCATATGAATGCTATTTCCTTCCGGGGAACGACAAGTAAGAGGTGATGCCATCTTAAAAATTTGCGACTCCGAATCTCATCAGTTGACTTAGGCGATTTCCATCATTGCTTCGATCTTCTAGCTACATCTTCAGCAGAAGGTTATCCCAATGATCTCTCAAATCTAACACTCAATCAATTAGGACTATATCCAACATACACTACTCATATCCACCATCAATGCGTTCCCAAATATGCCGCCACAAAGGTCGTTCTATGGGTCTACAATATTTATTTTGATTTGGCAGCCAAGTCTCTACGGTCAGCTATCCCGAAGTTACGCTCGATAATTATAAGGCATCATGATGGACAGTTACTATAAACCATGCTATATCTCATCTACAATCTGAACCATAACCCAATAATTTGATCTGAATAAACTTATGAGTTCAAGCACTTCATGCACTACCTCTGATGATCTGTCAACCAAACGTCGTCTAACCACCTAGAATCTTACTATTTATCCCAACCACAAATACTCAAACTGCACTCATTGAAACCGTCTTCCATCGCTCCGCTGTTCTGTCCTGAATCCATCAAAATTTTGAACCGTCTTGTTTGACTTCTTGCACTACCAATTGTAACAATTTTTGAAACCATATACTTGGTCTGTTTTTTATTCGTATGCCATGCTTCACACTGCACGTCCATCTTGCTCGAGCGGCATAGTGATTTGCTTCAACGTTGCTCTCTCGTTTAGCTAACTTCAAAAGTCCATCTACCACAATCCTCATCCTCATTCCATTCCTTAGCCCGTATTGATTTCTCTGTGTTCCAATTCGTCCACACGCTCTCGATGAATCGTGCACAAGTTCTAACATAATCTCAAATCTATATCGCCTTTACTCGTTGCCTCAATCTGCCTCAGTACTGCAAGTATTAACTTTCAATCTGACTTAACATCAACTAGACTCGCCTCATGCCTATTCACGTCTTTTGGAGAATCTGTCCACTATTGTTGCACCGTTTCACCAATTTCTCTTCCGTTAAGCTCTGAGTCAAACTCCTCGAGCGCCAATATCTGAAATCCTTCCAGTTTATGTGAATCCATCACATTTCTTTTCCAAAACCAAATCATGTTCCATCTGTGTCACGACCCGCACCCGGTTTAGGGGCACAAGTGCGTGGGTACATCCAGCCTACGCCGCAGCATCGGCGGTAGAACGTTGTCTAGGTCATGTAACTATCTAACCAAACTCACGTGAATACCCAACTCCATAAGGAGACGTGGATATCATAAAATAATGCTAGAAATACTCAATCACATAAACTAAAGCACGATGAGATATCAAGGCAAACAAGAAATACAAGACAAGTCTAACGACAAAATAATCATACCTGCAATCATTAACTTCCAATCCCCAAGTGTATCGGAACCCAGTCTACTAAGGTCACAGTCTGGAAAAATATTTTCCAGTCAGGAAGGAGCAAAGTACATCTCTAAATAGCAGTTCTATATAAATGACATAAACTATGTAGCAGTTCTAGATGGAAATATACCAGATACATATATAGATACGAGAAATGTACAATGAGAGAAATACTGGAAATACTGTAAGTAAATACAGGAAAAGAATAATATGTCAATGAGCAAGAAACCTATGACTAAGTGTGTGAGTACTAGCTTTAACATGTGATCGGCTTGGGAACTTGATCAGGCTGGTTACATGTGATTAGCTATGGTTCATATAAAGTCAGGCTAACCGTTGGTTAGCTATGATGCATGTAGAGGTCAGGCTAATCACACGTAACAGCTATGGAGCATGTAAATGGTCAGGCCGCACCCGACGTGAGATGTGGGGTGAGCTATGGTGCATATAAAGTTGGGTATGATCACATATCTACACTAAAGTACTCCCCAAACCCCCGACTGGTATAGTAGATCCAATCATGGTACGCTATGGCACGGGATTCCCTAGGAAGGTAGCAAATCTCCCCGGGAATCAGTGTCTGTACATGCACAAGATATCAAGGAAACAAGTCTTATACAAGCTACACCATGAATAAGGAATAACATCTCATGACGAGATCCGTGTATACCACTCCGTGTAACCAATGTGTCAAGAACATGGATATTTACACTAGATACAGTGAACATAGGAGATATCATAAATTAGAAACTAATCAGAGAATGTACTCGCCTTGGGTCCTTAGCTGGTAATTATTGGTGTCCTGTTCCAGAGTATTCCCTGGATGAAGCAACAGTCCTATAAACATATCACAAATACAACACTTGTATCAGATGCTACCCTAACACACAGTCTATAAACACTGGCCTCAGGGCCATGCCAGGCAGGGCACTAGTCAACTAGGGTCATCTAGTAGGGATACATATTTAAATAACATCTCATTAACTAATATATATAATTTCCATCCATTACAATAATAGATATATGTAAAAATATATACTTTAAAATAAATAATACTTGTATATATATAAACATAATAAATAATACTTGTATGTGTATAGTTCATGGAAAGAATACAATACGTATTTATATTGTATACATACAAAAGAAATTTAATATAATATATATATCTAAACTATATACCAATATAAATACACTGCTATAGTTGTATATTTATCAAAATACGTTCATTTATATATTAACATATGTCAAAAAGCGTACATATCATATATGTGCAAAAGTGCATTTTTTTTTTAGAATATATATATATATAGAAAATATATTAATTGTATGTACAATATATATATATGTATATATATATATACATTTATGCTAATAATACATATTTGAAAATGTATTAAGTATATATATATATATATATACAAATATATATATACATATACCAACTATTACATATTTTTATACCAGAATACATACATATATATATTAATTGAAATACACGTACTATACACCCAAAATACGTTTATTTGAATATATACCAATTTACATATATATACATGTGCATTAATTTAGATACATACTTATTCCATTTATTATACATACTATAATTAATTCACCAAATTATAGTTATACTATACATTATGCATGTATTAAACATTAAAATAAAAATAATACTATACCTACACCTACACATTGATTAATATATATATACCAATACATTCACATTAATTAAATACCTACAATACATATACATATCTTATATATATACTCATGTGTATATACATATGTATATATATATATATATATATATATATATATATATAGAGAGAGAGAGAGAGAGAGAGAAGGAAGAGGGAGAAGAAGGAGAAACTTACAGCGTCAAAGGGGTGGTCGGAGCTTGCTGGCCGGCCGGAGGAGTAGGCCAGCAGGATCGGGTTCAGTCAGAGCGCAGAGAGGAAGTCGGGGTCAGCTGAACAGCGGGCTGTGCAGGGGAGTGGTGCAGCGGGGAACTCAGCCGACTGGCCGCTGGACCGGAGGGAGATCGTGAGGGGGATGAGCAGCCGCCGTGGGGGATGTCCGGCGGGGAGATGTCGGCCTGGAGCAGCGGGGTTGGGCCGGACTGGAGTCGGAGCAGCAGAGGCCGAGGGGGATCGAGGCTGGCTGCCAGCGGGTTCAGCGGGCCGCCGTGAGGTGATCCGCTCGGTCGGACAGTCGCCGCGGGGAAGAGTAGAGGGAGGGCACGGGGGCTCGGCCGCCGGGCTGGAGGAGCGAGGATGGAGGAGAAACACGGTGGGAAGTCGGGGTCAGAGGAGTCGGCCGCCGGAGATGCAGAGGGGGCCGCCGAAGGAACTGTGCTCGGCCGGGAAGCACAGTAGGGAACAGTGTTCCCTCCCCCCTATGAAGATTTAAATCTTCAAATGAAAAAAAAGAAAACAATAAAGAGGAAGAAGGAGAAGAAGAATGGAAAGAGAAGAAGAAAAAGGAGTAGTTTACATACGTAGGAGAGAGGGAGGAGGCTTGTGAGGAGGGTGGTGTTTCCTAGGTTGTCTAGGGATTAGGGTTTGATGGTGACATGATATTATATAGGGAGAGAGGGTGTTGATGGAGGGTGAGGATGCACCCAATTAAATGGGTGATCCAGATTGTTCATGAAGGAAATTAATTCATGTAGGAATGGGGGTGAGGACTAAAAATAATATTAGGTTCCCTCATTGTTTAAACAATGAGGTGTTGACACCAAAAATGCCAATTTGCAATTTAACCCCCTTAAATTTGGGAAATTGCACAAACACATAAAATAACAAAAATTTGGCGGGCGATTCGGTGTCCGGTGTTTTGTAGGGTCAGGGGACGCTGTATGATCGGTGTGGGCTAAAATAGCAGGGCACTGGAATTAAATTAGAATTTCAGAATTGGTTTAAATAGTATCCTCAATTTAAATAGAAAATAAATGCAAGTTGTGTTCAACAATTAATTAGGAGTACATGGGATCAAAATCAGGTCAGGTCATCAATACCAATAATGAAGAAGACTCAGAACAGGATATTACCCTAATTTGGGCCGTACGAAAAATAGGTCAAGATTGCCTCCAATTTTTGATTGGAACGTACAACGATAAAAATAGGAATTTATTAAATAACGTCCGCGACGATTTTTTGTGCGGCTAGAATTAATGCACAGAGAGCATAATTATGAGTTGCGAAAATAGCAGAATGGAAGGCGGGCATGTCTAGGATAAGATTGTAAAATTTGCTGGAAGACAAAAGTCAGGATAGTGCTCCAAATATCGAAGCAAAGGCAATGCGCAATAATTAAATAAAATACGGTAATTAATTACAATCTCCAATAAATAAATTATAAATAAAACAATTAATTACAGAATTCCATAATTTGGACAGGTGTTCCTCTACTGGGCTTCTAGGTCAAGTCTGCTAGCTCAAAACAATTGAACACTGTAAATATAATAATATATTTAATTTACACATCACACATTTATTTAAATCAAATATACTATCAGGCAATTAATTAATTGTAACTAGCATAATATTAAATATTGTAAAAAGTCAAAAATACCCCTGTTTTCGGAATGTGGTAGTGACAAGTCTACCCACCTTAAAAGAATTTCGTCCTCGAAATTTAAAATCCTCAAAGTAGCGTTTATTCATACACATTATTATTTCCCTCAATTTAAATTCATCAACCACGAATCAATTAATAATCGACAAGGTCTTTTCACAATTTTAAAATTCTAAAATTATTGCATAACCTGAAAAAATCCTCAAAATAAAATCAAAGTCCATTTTTATCAAAAATTTCCTCGAAATTTTTTTTTTTTAGCTAATAATTCAATACTCAGAATTTAATATCCACTCCTCAAATTTGATTTTAATCAATGCACATATATAAAATGTAATCCCGTCAAAAAGTTTGAATTCAACATTAATCCATCAAAATTTTATTTCTCGATTTCCTCTTCCTCAAAATACTCAACAATGCGATACTTATGGATTTTCCAAATGCGACATTCAAATATAACATTTTAAAAATTCCCATAACTTGCAATCAAATAATTATGGTGATAATCTCTCTAAATTTCCTCAAATTCTAATGATAACCTCAATCATATCACATCCTTCCTGGAATTAATACATCATAAATCCTGCCATGTTAAATTCTTAACCCTCTATTTAAATCAATGTTTATCCTCGAATTTTTTTAAATCCTCAATTATTTTATTTATTTATTTACTACCATCAAAATTAAATTCATCAAATCATATAATCATGAACTACTTCATATTGTTATTTCACAATAAATTTTTTTTTTTCAAAAATTCTATAAATATCATATCCCTAACTATCTTCAAATATAAAATCAAATCCCATTCTTATCACAATATCCTCCAAAATTTTTAAGTTAGTAACGAAATACAAGAATTTAATATTCCATCCTCTAATTGAAATCCAATCAATGCATATTTCTAAAATTGAATCTCATCCAAAAAATTTGAATTTAACACTAATCCATTTGTGTTCTTATTCCTCGATTTTTTTTTCCACCTTTTAAATTTATAATTCCATAAATGTACATATCAGTGCTCACGGTCTCTGATACTCAAGGTGCACTCAATGCATCTAGTGTCTATAACTGTGTAATAAAATTGTACTGCCTGAATCACTTGTGCTATTACCTCCAATGATCAAAGTTATCATCCCTGTATTTTCTTTCATGATTTCAATTTATGTCAACTGCTATATTATCTAATTATCATCATACAGAGTGCTTACTGTTATTAATGTCATCCTCGACTAATCCTTGATATAGAATCATTAGCACTCTTGGTATTATATCACTAGCTTCATTAATGGATCATTCATCAAGCTCATTATAACTCATGATTACATGTATCTACTATAACACTCATGTTTCTTTACTCTCATGGGCATGTATATGGTTCCTTATCTCGATGGTTGTATAGGTATTTCCTTTTAACCTTTTTCAGCCTGTTAAACTGATCTGTGATACGCTTCACCATCTTCATTACCCATTCTGATATTTCTCTACTCATGACACCTCATTATAACTCCTCATGCCTATAAATTTCTTTACCTTTAACACGCCCGATATCAATCATCAGATTGAACGTTATGCTCCATTAATCCTTAACACAATTCCTTGATACCTAATTGTTTACATAGATCACTCAATTACATAACCATGATTTTCTAGGACGGTAATTGGCTCTGATACTAACTCTGAGAACTATCACTGATACTCTATACTCTCCTTCCACTCTAATGACACTTATCCCAGGACCATTGGTACAAGGTACTATGATAAGGGCTAACTCTAGATAAAACCTACTGCTCACATGTCCAACTAGGAAACACTTACAACTCACTAGCAACACAGTCAATACTAATACAAGACACAAACAAAATTTCAAGTCACTAATTATTATACTAACAAGGAATCCTCAAAAACTCAAAAGGAAACTGGATAAGGACTAAAGGTATCTCTACTGCTAGTAAAGAAAAGAATCGATGGAACAAAGTCCTGAATAACAGAAATAGATAAGTCTTGAGATGATACTTTAGGAACCAATTTAAGATACAACCTGATAATCATACACGTCTGTCTGAAATTATGACACACAGAATCCTCGCCACGCCAGTAAGCATAGATGCGATAAACGACAGGTTCCGTAACTAAGGTATGCAACCCTATAATCATGTCATCTAGAATACTCGCCACGCCAACCGGTATGGCTGCGAGAAACTCTAAATCTCATAACTAAAGTATGTACATCCAAGTTAGGTTCCTACGTTCTCGTCACGACAGCTAATATGGCTGCGATAAACTCTAGGTTCCATAACCAAAGTAGACGTTTTACCTTTCTCACTGTCCTCATCAATATATGTCATCAGATGATACCATAAATTCTAGTCCGTAAAATTCATCTCAATTTGAAATCAACTCAACAACGATACCAAGAATTAAAGTTAACAACTGGTCAACAAGAATTAAACTCAACAATGATACCAAGAATTTAATTTAATAACTGCTCAACAAGAATCAAGTTCAGAAATCAACAAGCGAGAGCGGACGGAAACAAGGAAAAAGATTTAAATTGGAAATTATAATAAGATTCTCAAGGGGTCGTCCCAGGAATCTCTCAAGGAATTGTGATTGAGTATTCGCTTTCGTCCTAGTATCCTATGTCCTAGATCCTATCGCAGGCACGCAATAGTGTAACAAAGATGCCACACTACTACGACATCGCACAACTCGCGAAGTCTGACCTGTATGGGCCACCACTAAAAACGTGTCACGACCCGCACCCGGTTTAGGGGCACAAGTGCGTGGGTACGTCCAGCCTACGCCGCAGCATCGGCGGTAGAACGCTGTCTAGGTCATGTAACTATCTAACCAAACTCACGTGAATACCCAACTCCATAAGGAGACGTGGATATCATAAAATAATGCTAGAAATACTCAATCACATAAACTAAAGCACGATGAGATATCAAGGCAAACAAGAAATACAAGACAAGTCTAACGACAAAATAATCATACCTGCAATCATTAACTTCCAATCCCCAAGTGTATCGGAACCCAGTCTACTAAGGTCACAGTCTGGAAAAATATTTTCCAGTCAGGAAGGAGCAAAGTACATCTCTAAATAGCAGTTCTATATAAATGACATAAACTATGTAGCAGTTCTAGATGGAAACATAACAGATGCATATATAGATACGAGAAATGTACAATGAGAGAAATACTGGAAATACTGTAAGTAAATACAGGAAAAGAATAATATGTCAATGAGCAAGAAACCTATGACTAAGTGTGTGAGTACTAGCTTTAACATGTGATCGGCTTGGGAACTTGATCAGGCTGGTTACATGTGATTAGCTATGGTTCATATAAAGTCAGGCTAACCGTTGGTTAGCTATGATGCATGTAGAGGTCAGGCTAATCACACGTAACAGCTATGGAGCATGTAAATGGTCAGGCCGCACCCGACGTGAGATGTGGGGTGAGCTATGGTGCATATAAAGTTGGGTATGATCACATATCTACACTAAAGTACTCCCCAAACCCCCGACTGGTATAGTAGATCCAATCATGGTACGCTATGGCACGGGATTCCCTAGGAAGGTAGCAAATCTCCCCGGGAATCAGTGTCTGTACATGCACAAGATATCAAGGAAACAAGTCTTATACAAGCTACACCATGAATAAGGAATAACATCTCATGACGAGATCCGTGTATACCACTCCGTGTAACCAATGTGTCAAGAACATGGATATTTATACTAGATACAGTGAACATAGGAGATATCATAAATTAGAAACTAATCAGAGAATGTACTCGCCTTGGGTCCTTAGCTGATAATTATTGGTGTCCTGTTCCAGAGTATTCCCTGGACGAAGCAACAGTCCTATAAACATATCACAAATACAACACTTGTATCAGATGCTACCCTAACACACAGTCTATAAACACTGGCCTCAGGGCCATGCCAGGCAGGGCACTAGTCAACTAGGGTCATCTAGTAGGGATACATATTTAAATAACATCTCATTAACTAATATATATAATTTCCATCCATTACAATAATAGATATATGTAAAAATATATACTTTAAAATAAATAATACTTGTATATATATAAACATAATAAATAATACTTGTATGTGTATAGTTCATGGAAAGAATACAATACGTATTTATATTGTATACATACAAAAGAAATTTAATATAATATATATATCTAAACTATATACCAATATAAATACACTGCTATAGTTGTATATTTATCAAAATACGTTCATTTATATATTAACATATGTCAAAAAGCGTACATATCATATATGTGCAAAAGTGCATTTTTTTTTTAGAATATATATATATATAGAAAATATATTAATTGTATGTACAATATATATATATGTATATATATATATACATTTATGCTAATAATACATATTTGAAAATGTATTAAGTATATATATATATATATACAAATATATATATACATATACCAACCATTACATATTTTTATACCAGAATACATACATATATATATTAATTGAAATACACGTACTATACACCCAAAATACGTTTATTTGAATATATACCAATTTACATATATATACATGTGCATTAATTTAGATACATACTTATTCCATTTATTATACATACTATAATTAATTCACCAAATTATAGTTATACTATACATTATGCATGTATTAAACATTAAAATAAAAATAATACTATACCTACACCTACACATTGATTAATATATATATACCAATACATTCACATTAATTAAATACCTACAATACATATACATATCTTATATATATACTCATGTGTATATACATATGTATATATATATATATATATATATATATATATATATATATATATATAGAGAGAGAGAGAGAGAGAGAGAAGGAAGAGGGAGAAGAAGGAGAAACTTACAGCGTCAAAGGGGTGGTCGGAGCTTGCTGGCCGGCCGGAGGAGTAGGCCAGCGGGATCGGGTTCAGTCAGAGCGCAGAGAGGAAGTCGGGGTCAGCTGAACAGCGGGCTGTGCAGGGGAGTGGTGCAGCGGGGAACTCAGCCGACTGGCCGCCGGACCGGAGGGAGATCGTGAGGGGGATGAGCAGCCGCCGTGGGGGATGTCCGGCGGGGAGATGTCGGCCTGGAGCAGCGGGGTTGGGCCGGACTGGAGTCGGAGCAGCAGAGGCCGAGGGGGATCGAGGCTGGCTGCCAGCGGGTTCAGCGGGCCGCCGTGAGGTGATCCGCTCGGTCGGACAGTCGCCGCGGGGAAGAGTAGAGGGAGGGCACGGGGGCTCGGCCGCCGGGCTGGAGGAGCGAGGATGGAGGAGAAACACGGTGGGAAGTCGGGGTCAGAGGAGTCGGCCGCCGGAGATGCAGAGGGGGCCGCCGGAGGAACTGTGCTCGGCCGGGAAGCACAGTAGGGAACAGTGTTCCCTCCCCCCTATGAAGATTTAAATCTTCAAATGAAAAAAAAGAAAACAATAAAGAGGAAGAAGGAGAAGAAGAAAGGAAAGAGAAGAAGAAAAAGGAGTAGTTTACATACGTAGGAGAGAGGGAGGAGGCTTGTGGGGAGGGTGGTGTTTCCTAGGTTGTCTAGGGATTAGGGTTTGATGGTGACATGATATTATATAGGGAGAGAGGGTGTTGATAGAGGGTGAGGATGCACCCAATTAAATGGGTGATCCAGATTGTTCATGAAGGACATTAATTCATGTAGGAATGGGGGTGAGGGCTAAAAATAATATTAGGTTCCCTCATTGTTTAAACAATGAGGTGTTGACACCAAAAATGCCAATTTGCAATTTAACCCCCTTAAATTTGGGAAATTGCACAAACACATAAAATGACGAAAATTTGGCGGGCGATTCGGTGTCCGATGTTTTGTAGGGTCAGGGGACACTGTATGATCGGTGTGGGCTAAAATAGCAGGGCACTGGAATTAAATTAGAATTTCAGAATTGGTTTAAATAGTATCCTCAATTTAAATAGAAAATAAATGCAAGTTGTGTTCAACAATTAATTAGGAGTACATAGGATCAAAATCAGGTCAGGTCATCAATACCAATAATGAAGAAGACTCAGAACAGGATATTACCCTAATTTGGGCCGTACGAAAAATAGGTCAAGATTGCCTCCAATTTTTGATTGGAACGCACAACGATAAAAATAGGAATTTATTAAATAACGTCCGCGACGATTTTTTGTGCGGCTAGAATTAATGCACAGAGAGCATAATTATGAGTTGCGAAAATAGCAGAATGGAAGGCGGGCATGTCTAGGATAAGATTGTAAAATTTGCTGGAAGACAAAAGTCAGGATAGTGCTCCAAATATCGAAGCAAAGGCAATGCGCAATAATTAAATAAAATACGGTAATTAATTACAATCTCCAATAAATAAATTATAAATAAAACAATTAATTACAGAATTCCATAATTTGGACAGGTGTTCCTCTACTGGGCTTCTAGGTCAAGTCTGCTAGCTCAAAACAATTGAACACTGTAAATATAATAATATATTTAATTTACACATCACACATTTATTTAAATCAAATATACTATCAGGCAATTAATTAATTGTAACTAGCATAATATTAAATATTGTAAAAAGTCAAAAATACTCCTGTTTTCGGAATGTGGTAGTGACAATCTGCTCAACCAACTGCTCCCTTACGTTGCCAAAATTCGTAGTTCGTGCTCGCTACTCTTGGATACACCGATCGCTCGTGCATGTATACCCTAACTATTTATTCCTTATGCTTAACTCTCTTTCTGCATCAATGGATGCTCCACCGAACTTTCAAATCGTACAAGTGAACTTTGATATTCAATTTTTTATCTTGATCGATCTCACATTGTTTCCAATAATTGGTCCATATCGATCATTCGAATTATAAACACTCGTTCCATTGCTTGTTCCGTTCACGTCCAAAGAAACTTTAATTTATATGAGTTCCTTCCTGATCGCTCAAATCCAACGTATCAAAGAATACCTGAGTTAAACTCTGTTGCACCAATTTTTGACACAATTCTGCACTAGCCCATCCGTTGTGAGCAAACCTATCGCTTATCTTGTTCCAAACATTTCCAACGTGCGCACTACTTTATAGCATGTATATAGCACTTAGAAATAGAATCGCTGTCGTGCCAGATTTACTCTGCATCGACAAACGTCTATTCCGAACCAACTATCATGTGACTATCCTGTCGATCGCAACTTAACATTCGCTTGCTCTATGTTCCGATACACAACTCAGCCGATGTGCACCAACCAACTTAAATTTCTATTACTTGCGTCCGTTGTGACAATTCTATTGATGTCCATCCAAACATTCCAATGCCACGCTCACTATGTGGTATACCATATACCACTCTGAATCAAGTCACTTCTCATATCATCCTTCTTTGCACTGATCCAAGATTCGTTCGAACCATCTATTCTGCGTGATCCTGCTATTCACAACTCGACGTTTGCCATAAAACTCAACCAATGCATGAACCATCCAACTCTTCGGTTGATCTCGCTCAATGTAACTTGTGTCATGTTCCATTCTTAATACTTTTACTATTTCTAAAATCTTTCGACACTTTTGCTACACGGGTAACCCGTGCAATGATCTCTTCCAAGTAATCCAATCCAATATCCAATAATTCCATATATTTGCTATACGAGCAACTCGTTCAACGCTCTCTTTGATATTTCTAGCCAAAACTCAAACTTTGTCTAACATATTTGCTATACGAGTATCTCGTGCAATGTTCCATTCTCTTCCGTTGTTTCTACTCACAATATGCCACATAACCATTCTTGTCTGAAAAACCAACTACTCCATTCATGCAACCAAAATCTCCCGAACGATGAGCCAAACCAACACAATAACATCTCTTAATTTACTGCACAAATGTAACAATGCCACACAACTTACTGCATGAATGCAACAACGCCAAAGATACTATACGATTCTATCAAAAACTAACGAAAGCCAACACAACGAAGAACAATGTGCACCCACAAGCAACAAATATATAGACTTATTGCATAAAATATCCAATATGGCACTGAGTAAAGCCAAGAGCCATGCGAAAGCTATTTAGAGTTTGTGATAAACCAAAGGACAAAGTTCGAGGAAATTAATCGGGCGCTCTAATACCAGTTTGTCATGCCCCAATCTTCCACAAGTTTGATCGTCCTCGCTGAAAGTGAATCACAATATTTCAGTGCTCCTGCAGGACAATCGTTCTCATTAGGACGTGATATCGTATGAGCCTGGAGTTGATCTCGAACAAGGCGATAACGTCAAACGTCATCGTTATCATCAAAATAACCAAGTTGCAACGAAAGTTAAGTATTGTGTACCAAGCACACATCAGAGTATACATAGCGAAGCTCTCGAAGGGTCCAAATAAAAATACCACAAAGGAGAATGCCACAAAGGCGATGCAACACTCTTGCTCTTTCTCTTGCCCACAAAGGTACTTATCGTTCCATACATCATATTCCGTATATCCAAGCTGAGCCACAACACCTGTATATCTGGAAATAATGTCTACAAACGTGGGTCAGTACACATCTGTACTGGTGAGTAGGGTAGCCCACTCGTCTAAACCAACACTAAATAGATAGTGAATACAACAGTTATATGGTGATCTTTCTACTTGAATCCTAAATTCATTTCATGGCAGAGGTATGACATCTTAAGGAAAACTAAAAAGCAGGTTAAGCATGCAAACATTCAACTTAAGCAAATATACTAGCAGTTTATATCCAAACTCAATAAAAACTAAGCATGCAAATCCGTTATACTCAAACCCAAAGCAAAGCAAACCTATCGAACCACACCGCACTCCAAGCCTCAAAATCCATTATCGAACCATGCTACATTCTAAGCCTCATTAATCCAATCATCGATGGGTGTATTCTTGCCCGAACCAAGGTGGTACCGCCGCCTACACGAATGCACAAACCAAACCAAATAAACTCTTATCTATATGAAGTCAGTGTCTAAGACATAAAGGACTAATCCAACTGCAGTTTGACCCGATCCAGCGCTGAGTAGCTAGCCCGCCTAGTTGTTTTGAACCACCAGTACCGTACCCAAGACACGTTACCATTTATTTCCTCCATGGACGAAAGGTCCCGGTGCCCCGGAGCCTATCCCGTTTAAGAAAACCAAACCTTGTACGCAATAGGTTATTCGTGACCAATGCAAACTCTAAAAGTAGGTATGATAAGAGAATCGAACCTTCTTGGCCCATCAAACGATACTCGCCTTGATCCATCCAATGTACCATAACTATTCTCCAACTATAGCCCAAGGCACCAACACAAGTTATCACCATAGGTACTATGCTGCTTCTGGAAACAATGCTCTGATTGGTGCAACACCCCTAGCTCTGAAAGCTTCATGGAATAATGTACCAACAGTGCCCTCTCCGATGCAGTTGCCCAATTTTGATCCATAACTGTATGCTTTGCTTGATAAAGCATCCAACTTGATACTCGTACACAGATGCATGCTCGCTCACTCGCCTGATAAAATATTTTACTTCTCCAACCAAGATGATCCCCTCAAGCTCCAATTGCCCAAACGCAAGACCAATTCAAGCCACAAATGCAATCCAACCAAACGGTGCACACTCTATGCATGTCACAGTACGGTGATTCTAGTATTCCAATTCTAAGTGTCCAAGCCATTATGTGTGTTCCATATTATTAGGTATGAAGGAATGAGGAGAATGGACAAAGTCCAATCACCAAGTCTGAATCAGCTAAGTACCCTACCTTGCCAATACGGCCGATCCCTTGAATCCGTGGTCCGATGCAAAGCACGATCTACTAAATTGGTATGACCGTAAGAGCAGATCGTGCTCTCCAAATCATCCGATCGATCGGACTAAGAAAGACGATATTATCGCTCTAATCCCACTATCCCAGTACTGCTCTGAACGAACACCTAATTCCATTAAACTCCGTACATGATCCTCACATGAAACCAACTTAAATCAATACTTGCTCCCAAATCCAATAAATTAAAATATAACTAACCTTCGCCTCATTCAATCTGACTCGGTGTAATGCATCGTGCGGTTGAGGGGCATTATAGTCAAGCCCTTCAGTCTGAAGAATGCGGGTGCTACATACCAACGAGCTATGAGCAGTTTCTTTCATGAACATCTATGCAAGACAGTTGAGTGTTACGTTGATGACAACACTGTCAAGAGTCGCTACAAAGATGATCACTCCAAAAATTGAAGACTGTGTTCGACATGATGCATGTGCACCAGCTCAAGATAAATCCTACAAAATCCTTTCTAAGAGTCTCCAGCGGCAAATTTCTAGATTTTGTCATGACTTCGAAGGGTATCCATGTAGACCCCGATAAGACTAAAGCAATCTTTGAAATGCATCCGCCGAAGAACCTCAGAGAACTTCATGGCCATCAAAGAATACTGGCATACATCAAGAGGTTCATATCAAAGCTCTTTGGACGTTATCAGTTGTTCACTCAGCTCATAAAGAAGGGAGTTTCCTTTGTCTGGAATAAAGAATGACAGCGCGCCTTCGACGATATCAAGCAATATCTTATGAACCTCCTAGTATTGGTGGCCCCCATTGTGGGAAGACCCTTATTGCAATATATACGGGCAATGGATCACTCTCTCGGAGCTCTGCTAGCCCAAAAAGTGATGCAGGTCACGAATAAGCTATTTGCTACCTCAACAAGATGATGGTCGGCACAGAGAACAGATACATCCCCAATGAGAAGGAGTACCTCGCTCTGGTCTTCGCCATTCAGAAGACCCAGGATTATGTGGCAGGACAAGCCATCCATGTGATCTCGCATGTTAATCCTCTCAGGGTCCTTATGACTAAACACAGAGTGCTCAAATCTCACCTAGCCATATTGGCAATACTATTGTCGCTGTACGACATGGTATTTGTCCCGAAAATACGGTCAAAGGCAAAGCATTAACAGATTTCCTGGGGGCCACCATGTACCAAAAATCTCAAAGCTCTATGAGGAGATCCTAGACGAAGTAACAGACTCAAAATTGACCACAAGCGTAGAAGCCGTTTGGCAAATGTTCTTGACGGTTCTTCAAGAACATAGCCCAAAGGCGATATTATCGCTGGCGTTGGGATAGTACTGATTTTCCCATATGATCTGATCATTAACCGCGCTTACTCCCTCACAGAGCCATGCTCCAATAATGTGGCAGAGTACAATGCTCTCGTCATTAGGCTCCAACTCGCTAAACAAGTAGGAGTAGACAACCTGGAGGCCTATGGTGATTCCAAGCTGATAGTCAGTCAGGTCCGGGGCGAGTACGAGGTCCGAACCAAAGACTTGATTCCCTACCACTAAGTCACACTTGGAATAAGTTTCTCTTTCGATGGGTTCTTCATAGAGCACGTCCCTCAACTACGAAACATCGAGGGTGGCCCCCTGGCCGGCCTCGCTGCCTACCTGGCAATCCCGGTCAAAACCCATCAGCTGATTACAGTTGTCGGTCAAGATCTGGTCTGCCTAAAAATTAACAACTACATGTGCCTTAGCTACACAGCAAAAGTAGACACCGTCATTCAAGACTGAAGGCTCACATTCATCGACTACGTGGTCTATAGAATTCTCCCCGAGAACACAAAGGAAGCTATTTCCATCAGAAGACGTTCCCTCCGGTTCTATTATTGTACGGCTACCAAAATATTGTGTTTTCGTTCCTACGACGGTCTTCTACTAAATGCCTATAAAATATAGAAGAGAAGCAGGCCCTCCGTGAGGTTCACGATGGGGTTTGCGGTGCACATCAGCCCAGACCCAAGCAACATGACCATCTCTGGAGAATGGGTTACAATTAGTAGACAATGGTAGCGGAGGGTGTTGACTATGCGAGTAAGTGCCAAGTGTGCCAAATCCATGCAGACTTTATCTACTAGCCCTCAGATTTCCTACACCCAACGGTAGTATCTTGGCCATTTAAAGTTTGGAGAATGGATATTATCGGACCAATTAGTCCACCTTATTCTAATGAACATCGGTTCATCTTGGCTATCACCGACTATTTCTCCAAATGGGCAAAATCTGTTCCACTCACTGAAATCAAGACCTCAAACATGATTAGCTTTGTCAAGCATTACTTCATATACCGCTTCGGCTTACCCTGGATGATCATCCACGATAATGATTCACAGTTTGTAAGTTATGCTTTTTACCGATTTTGAGACAAAAATTGGATCCAGAATGTAGCCTCGACTGCCTACAACCCAGCAGCAAATGGTCTCACTAAAGCATTCAATAAGACCATCATAAAGATACTCAAGAAGTTCGTGTCATACAATAAGCACAATTGGAATGAGAAGCTGGATGAATGTCTTTGGGCCTACCGCACAACGGTCCGGACACCTACTGGCAGTATGCTATTCTTCTTGGTTTACGAAAGTGAAGCGGTCCTCCCATTCGAGATCCAAATTATGTCACTCTAAGTGGCTCTGTACAACCAGTTGACTGTTGACTGCAATTGCCATCGACGTCTATAAGAGTTAGAAGCGCTCGATGAGAAACGTCTCTTAGCACAATAGCGCATTGAGCTGTACAAAGCGTGCCTCTCAGGAGCCTTCAACATATGGGTCAAGAAGAGGACTTACCAAGTGGGTGACCTTATCTTGACAGTAAGAAGACTGATGGTTATGACCCATAAGATGGTCGATAAATTCCAACCTAAATGGGAGGGTCCATTCATTGTGGATTCCGTGTTCTCCAACGACGCCTACTGGCTCACAAAACCCAATGACGACTTGCTCATGATGCCTATCAACGACAAGTTCCTCCAAAAGTACTATGTCTAAGAGAGACTTGTACTCCCTTTACTATTAACCGAATAACCAAAATGTACAGTATATGTTCCTCGATGTTCATTTCCAGCAAGTGTGTAAGCACAATATTCAATTATCTTCAAAAAAAAGTTTGATGAAAGTCATTGCCTATATTCAGGAATCCTTAATATACAAGAGACAGTGGATCCTCAAAAATCTCCCCAGTGGAGCCACTTCAGGTCTATCCACACTTTTGGGTAGACCACTCATACTCAGTTCCCTTAGGTATTAGTTCATGTTTATATTACCTTTGAACTATTGTCCTACCGTTATCCCCAGCAGGGTTTGCCATGTCAATATTACTTCTGAGCAAACCTCTCTATACGACTATCGATTATCACATCCATAATACATCTGATATCTGTCTTCATCTAAACTTATCATCCATACTTAACTCTAAGTACACAAGCGGTGTTAAGGCCATAAAATCTATCAGGTCCATATCACCACTTATAGGGTTTTGTTTCAAACTTGTAACTTGCACTCCAGTGCACAAGAAGTAATATGTCTACCAAAGATACCCAGTAGGATATCCTCAAATTGTTCACGTCTATATTATCTCTGAACTATGAGCTGCCCATGTTCCCCATCCAAATAAAATAACCATGTCCATATTACCTCTAGCTCATTTCCTTTTCCTTCACACCATGATCGTATCTAACATCTCTGTATGACTATCAATTAGCTCATATCCATGTTACCTATAAGCTATCATCCTCATATCCTCCCCAGTAGAGTTTGCCATATCCTTCTTACCTCTGAGCAAATCTCCCTACTTGACTATCGATTATCACGTCCATATTACCTCTGATATCGATCATCATCTAAATTTATCACCGATACTTAACTCTAAGTATGTTAGAGGTATTAAGTCCAAAAAATCTGCCAAGTCCATATCACCTCTGGCATGGTTTGTCTTGAATCTATTACTTGCATTCAGGTGTACAAGAAGTAATAGGTCTGCAAAATCTATCACGTCCATATCACCTGTAATAGGGTTTTTGCTTCAAACTTATTACTTGCTTTCTGATGCACAGAAGATAATAGGTCCACCAAAATCCTCCAGTAGGATATTCTAAAAAACTATGTTATCATACTACATCCATATTACCTCTAGTACGACACCCAAAGTTCACACGGATAATTGCAACAAAAGGAAAAGCTTTTATTTTTTTTATAAAGGAAACATAAAGCATACTTCATTGAGGAACCACTAAAATATCCCGATCCAAGCAAAACAAAGAAAGAAGACACAATGAAAATAATCATTTATGCTACTGATTAGTACATAATTCTTTTATTCTCCTCGAAGTCGGGCAACTCTGGCATCAATTTTAGCTTTGACCAAGCGCTCGGCTTCTTGAGCTACAGCAACAGGATTATTGGGGTGAGCATAAGCCTGGTTCTTCTTTTCTAATCTTTTTAGAGTATCTTCATGGGCAGCAGAAGACTGGGCCACGGTACTAGATTGTGCACGGATAACCTCCCGCTCTTGGCGAGCCTCATGGACATCGCCCTCCAGGATCTTGAGGTTGGCCTGGAGTTGTGCAATCTGCTTCTAGATCCCAGCAATGGTGTGGGCAAATCCATCTTCCCGATCAAGGTAAGCCACCTCACTAACGTCCAACTTGGTACGTTGGAGTTCCAGCTTCTTGATTTTTTGCACAAGACCCTTGGTCTTCCGATAGGCAACCTTCACTTGTTCTTTAGAGCCCGAGAGGCGTTCATACTCTGTGGCCATTGTCGCAGTGACGTCAACCTGTTGTACCTGTTGTAACTCATTCAAGCGTTGTTTTACTTTAATTAATTTCTGAAGTAGCAGGTCAGTCGTCTGATCAGATCCAGGAAGGGTCTTCAAAATCTATATCTGGCCTAAGGCACCATTCTTAGACCAAATGAAAGACGTCCTTCGCCCTAGTATATTTTGAACTCCTTGCCTTAATAATATGTAGATGCCCTGAAGGATAACCTTGGAAGTCGCTGTTACCATAACTTTCATGGAAGGCGTCAATGGAGCCAAAATTGAAGGGACATCACTTGTCAAATCAGGAGGTGGAACCACAGTTACTGGACGACGAGTTGCTTTCGTAGCAGCCAAACTATGCCCCATCGAAACTAGTGTTTGGACGCCAGGTAAACTAGCAAGCTTGGCCTTCACTCCAGTAAGACCCAGAACGGATCCCTCAGGAAGACCGCTACCCCCAGTAACCGAGGGAGCTGCGACTTTTTGATGCCCAAAGTCAGCCCGAGGATGTGACAAAATGGTCGCCGCACCAAGTAGGTCCGTAACAGTAGAGGTCTCACCACACTAGCCTCAGCAGGAATCTTTACTGGATTTCCTCCACCTGCAGAAGTAAGAGAGAGAGAGAGAAAGAGAGAGAGAGAGAGAGAGGCTCAGCTTCCCCAAAGCTTGTTCTCCCCTCTCACGTCTTCCTCGACAACTAACACTCCAGGAAGACCGATATTAGAAGCAGGCCCCATGCCTGTCGAAGGTTCTTTAAGAGGTTCTCCAACCTTGGAGGAAAATAGAACTGACCCAGGTCTTTCCTGTGAGTCCTTGTTCAGCCTCCTCCACCATACTCTCTTCTGCTGCCATGTTAAATATGTTTATCAATGAGAAAGGTATCAAATCAAAGCAATCAATGAGTAACTTCACCCAAATAAAGAAGAATTAAAGCCAAAAAATCTTATCTCTTGAGAAAACATAAAATAATATAACTGGGTGAGTTATCGGAGTCTCCGGTTCCATCGGCATGGACATGGCAGTCCCCAAGGAGACCACGTCTCCAACCGAGGGGTCAGCCAAGGAAGCGTCCCCTTCCTCGTCGAACTTTTCTACCGTCTCTACGATAGGCTCGTCTGTATACGGTTCGCAAGAAGATGACATCGTCTCCTCCTTCCGGTAAGAAATCCCTGTTGTAGCGGCCCGGGGTTGAATTATCCTCACCTCTACTCCTGGTCTCTACATAAATTCAGATAAAGCAGGACGAATAGTGTCATAAAAAGGGGACATAGCAATAAAGCTAAGAGGATGTAGGGATACTGCCTCGGCATCAAGAATGGAATCTGGTTAATGAATCACCAATGCAAGGGGACCTACCTCCTCTCGTCCTCTTATTCTTCTCCCACATCATGCATAGGGGCCTTGGTAGCAACCATTTTTCTATAACTCGACCCCGCAGATGGTCCCTGTCTTATATTCTTAGATGGAGGGCTCCGCACCAGAGAAGCCTTGCACTTCATTGGCGAGTCCACCAGAGGAAAGGGATCGTCGAAAGTATTCTCTTCCCCCATCGTTGAATCAGGGTTAGTTGGCAATAGTGCGGCCTTCCCCTTGTTTTTCCCCCAACATTTCTTGGACCCACCGCTTCGGGACTTCGGCTTAGTGCCCATAATGAAGCTGGTATCCCTATAAAAACTGGGCGATAGCGTATTTACTGCTACATGAAAGTTAGCGACTGCTTAAATAGTCTACGCAGAAACACTAACGTCTGGTAGAGTTAATCAGACCTAGGTATTGGTCACAAAATAATAATCCCAGGCTCGAGCCCCGTCAAGAATACTACCCTCAAAACCAAAAGATGGGCTTAGATTGCTCAAGAAGAGTTTGTTATACCCGAATTGGCGGGCAAACCTACTCGGCAGGTAAGGCTCCAAGAAGACAAGGTTTTGGTTTTGATATACCTAGTGCAAAAGCTGAATGGAGAGTAACCAATGGAAGAGCCTTGAAGATAAGACCTGACGGTCCACACCACCATCACATTAAACCCTATTCTTCTCATCTTTGCTGAACATGCGAACCGAGACAAAGAGGGAATAATTCTCCATATGGGTGACTGCGTGCCGACAGGCAAAAACTTCAGTATGAACCCAGGGCATCCAACCATATCGACGAATAAAGGCATCAGCTTCTGTCATCGTCCCCTCGAGGCCAGGAATCATCAGAGATGGATAGCGCATTAATAGCTAACCCATTAAATAATGATAGGGCATCTCAACCCAATTAAAATCTCGGGGACCGTCATGGGCCAGCACCTTGTTGGTAAAAGCACGAAGTTTGCGATGGATACTCTAGACCATCGCTGGGGGTAAGGCGAGACCGTGACCAAAAACTAACTTCACAGCAGGGAGGATGAGATTGCAACTAGCCCTTACAATCGACCCAGAACCTTCAAGGACTACGCAATTTCGTAGCCATATCATCAAGAATCCAGCCTGCACGACTTTGTCCGATAATCACTGGATATTTTGATAAAAATAACTGAAGGTATCTCCAGAGCTAACAAATCCCTCACTGGTTGCAGTCGTTCTCTTAGTGGTGGCACCAGATTATGGATATACGTTTATGGCCGAGGTTTTTGAATGGTGACCTGACTCGTAGCTTCAATTTCAAAAAGGTGATGGAACCAGGTTATGGTATGGGGGTAACGTCCCCTCCGTGCTTTTATCTTTCTTCTTCGAAGTCTGCTGACAAGTGCTATGGTGACATAACAATTCCCTCTATACTACAAGGAACCCCAGGTGTTGTTTCTCCAATTCTACGAATTCCTCATTATCAGACGTTTACTCCTCATACGGCTTCTCGACCCAGGGCAACCGCTAAACGTCATGCATCTCGTGAAGAGCAAGCCATATCTCCTTGCTAGGGGTAAAGTATTGGCCCAATGTTTATGTTGAGTTTTTGAATATGGCTAATCGATTAAGTTTAGCATTATGGTAATCAATCAATCACTATAGTATCTTTTACTTAAACTCAGTATTGTCCAGATATGTAATATTTGCTTTTGTATATTTTCTTGTTCGTCTAACATGTACTTGCAGAAAGCAATAAGCAAGATCAGCAATGGACATATGATATATGACGATGAGCCAAAGACGGCGTTATACCAGAAGATTTTGTCCAACCGCCTATGACTTATCTGGAGCCTCGTACCCGGGGATTTTGCTACCCGGTCAGCGAATGGGGGTCAAGGGATCAGTGCCCCTCATGGGGGTTCGGGGGCGAAGCCCCTAAAAGGTATTTAGATTCTAGATCTGGTTATCTTTGGACAAATTTTGTCAAGAAAAAAAGTATCTTCAAGTCAGCAAATATTTCAGAAGTTTGGCGTCATCAGTGCTCTTGGTTTTCATATATAATTTAATATTTTATTTGAGTCTATGATTGATGTAAGCTGAGTCGCACTAGAAAATCCAAGTTCCTATATCCAGATACCTAGTCCACTCAAATAAACCAAAGAATTTATCCACCAAATCAGGCCACATTCATTAACAAAGTCTACTATACTTAGAAATCGAACTCGTGCCGAACTCATACCGAATTGGGTTACCCTTTTGGTATAAAAGCAAACAGTTCAATAACTCCTGATTTCTTGGCCCAATGGTTGGAAATTCGAATTAAATCCCATCCAAATTCTGGTCGAATTTTGTTTGCCAATATCCTATAAATAGGATTGGATTTTCTCATTCCTACTCACTCAACTATTCTCTATCTTTATACCCTATAGTGAGTAAACCCTCAGAGCCTAAACTTTCTTATCTCCAATATCAACTCTCTAGTCTTCTAAGCGCCAAGTGCAATCTCGGTCTAGAAGTCTACAAAAGTTGTAAAGAGCATGGCTTATTAGTTTCCTCTCTTCTTTTGTGTGAAATCTGCGTGCCCTTCGTATCAAACGCACGTGTGTGAATTTGTGAGACTTCGGATCAAACCTCATGGTGTACAGAAGTCGGCAAGCCTTCTGATCAAAGCGTGTGATTCACTATTGGTGATTATAATGGATAAAACTCCGAGCTTGAGTTCTCGGGACTGGACTAGTCCTCTCAGAGGAAAACCAGTATACATTGCGGTATTTGCGTTTAATATCTCTTAATTTATTATATTGCATATATACTGCTAGTTATTTATTGCCTTCACTCTGTTTTATTTTTAATTGGGTAGATTATTCTGTTGTACTCTATTCACCCCCCTCTAGAGTTGCCATACACGGTCCTTCAATTGGTATCAGAGCAGGTAGTCTCTTATTTAGTTTCTGATCTCAATTGCTCCTTCAATTGATATCGGAGCTAGTTCTCTTGATATAGGCTTAACATCCTAAAAAACTTATGGCAACTATTAGATCTATCCATACCAACAATGGTGAAGGCCAGTCCAAAAATAGGCCACCTCTATTTGATGGAACCAACTACACTTACTGGAAAACACGTATGGGCTTCTATCTTAGATCACTAGACTTTGACCTTTGGTCAATAGTTGAGGATGGCTACAAAAATCCTGCTAAGATTATTGTAGATGATAATCTTATAAATGAGCCTAAAGATAAGTATACCGATGTAGAAAAGAAATAATCTAGTCTTGATGCTAGAGCTGTTAATACTTTATTTTATGCCTTAAACAGTATAGAGTTCAACAGAGTATCTATATGTACCACTTCGTATGAGATCTAAAAACTTCTCAAGGTGACTCATGAAGGAAATACTCAAGTGAAAGAGTCTAAGATAAGCAGACTGACACAAGAATACGAGGCTTTCAAGATAAAGTTAAATGAGACCATCACTCAGATGTTCACAAGATTTCTTGACATCATCAATCCTCTATCCTCTTTCGACAAGGAGTACAGCAACCATGAGAAGATACGCAAGGTGCTTAGAGGGCTTCCGAAGAACTGGAACCCAAAATCAAGGACGATCGTTGAAGGAAATGACCTTACTACAATGATGCTGGAAACACTCATGGGGAAGCTGATGACACATGAGCTGGACCTCAATGACATCGAAGAAGAGTCAACTCCCAAAGAGAAGGTCATCGCACTCAAGACGCATCATAAAAGATCCTCCAAATATGCTTCTAAAGATGAAGAAACCGACGATGATTCAGACGATGAGGATATGACCCAAATTTTTAGGAATTTTATCAAATAATTCTTAAAGTTTGTGAAATCAAACCAAAAAAAGAAAGATCTTGAAGAAGAACCAATTTGCTACAACTGTTGAAGGCTAGGCCATATGATGAAAGATTGCTCCAAAGCAAAAAAAAAGAATCAATATGAACGATTAAACAAAGAAGAATCTTTGTCTCATAAATATGCAAATACAAGCATCTGATGTGAAAGTGTAGCTAGCGATTCGGAAGAAAAAAGCCCTCGACATGTTGCAAAAGTATGCTTAACGATATTAACTAATGAGGTAAAAGATAATCCTTTATTTGAAGAGGTTTCTTATAATGAATTATCTGATACTTTTGATAATTTATTTAAAGATCACAAGAAGCTTATGGATAAGTATAAGCAAGCCAGAAAAAATATTAAATCTTATCAGCTTGAGAATGAAAAGCTTACTTGTCTACTGAATGAAGCTAGAGACTATTCCTCTTTTGATAATTCTGTTTATATCTCCAAACTTAACCTTATCTTACAAGAAGCACTTGACTGATTTGATGAAAGTAATCAAGAAAATGCTAAACTTAAGGAGGACTTAAAACAGGAGAAGGTGAAGTACTCTAATGCATCACTTAGAATTGATGCTCTTACTACTAAATATGATGATTTATATGCCACCTTTAAAAAGTTAGAGATTAGATTGGAAAAGCAGGTTGTCACTACCACCTTTCATAATAGGGATATTTTCGTCTTTTCATTTATTTAATTTAATGTGTTAATATTGCATGATATTTATTTATTTATAATTGTTGTAATTTTGTTTGATTATTGTACCTTACCTTTGCTTCGATAATTGGAGTACTACACTAGCCTTTGCCTTCCTACAAATTTTACACCCTTGTTCTAGACATGCCAGTCTTCTATTTTGATCTTTGTGTAACTCATAACTATGTCTTGTGTGCTTTATTTTAGTCGCACAATATTTGTTGCAAATAATTGTATTTAATTCTATATAAATCTAACTTTACATCTTTGTGCGTTCCAATTAAAATTGGAGACACCTTTCTCGACCCATTTTGTGCAACCCAAATTATGATAATATTATATTATGAGTATTCTTCATACATGACACTTGTGTCCCACTTAATTTTAACCGTATGTACTTTCAATTAATTTTAGAACACCTATTATATTAATTTTAATTAAATTAATCCAAAAACCCCACTTGTACAATTTTCCAATTGTTGGGCACTTTTATGCCAGTGCATTGAGGTGTCCACACCCCATTGGACACAACACATGAAGAAACCCATTTTTCTTCATGTGAATTTTCTTCACAATTTTTGGAGTGTGTAACACTCAACATCAACCCTCATTAAATCTTAGCCCTCCATTTTGAAACAATGCATTCCTAGCCTTTGAATTTCTACATGAGAAGCTAAGCCCTTTTTTCAAGGAGGATGTTGACCAGGCCCAACCTTCTAGGTCAACCTCAAACCCAACCCTATTTCCTATATATATATATATATGTATATATATATATATATGTATATATATATATATATATGTATATATATATATATATATATATGTATATATATATATATATATATATATATATATATATATATGTATATGTATATATATTTATATAGCCTCTTTTCTTTATTTTGCTTTCACCCTAAACTATTCCTAGCCGTAATTTTTTCCCCTCTTGTTCATCATCTCCCCAAGCCGCCTGAACCCTGCCGAGCAGCTCACGCCGGAGCCCGATGCCCCCTCGCTTGAGAACATTCCCAACCTGCCTCAACCGTTCACCGCTTCGACCACGCCTGAACCACCATCACCTGTCCAGTCCACCTGATCCGCCTGAAGCCGACAACAACCCGCGGACATCCCTTATCGACTGAATACTTGCTTCGCCATCCTCGCAGGAATCACGACCGGAGCAGCCGAGTCCGGCCACCCCAATCCTCCTGAACTTCCAGCACCTCTGCCCCCTTCCTTCCTGCTCGCAGACCTAATCGACTGAATCCCGATACCGTCTTCCACCATCGACTGAACGACGGCAGCCGACCTCCCTCGCTGCACCGCCTGTCATCATCTCCTCGACGTTGAACTTCCTTCCTCCTCCTCGACAACACAGCCCCGTCATTGCCTAAAAATTGATCACCTGAGCCACTTCCCTCGACTCTACCGACGGAACAGCAGCACCTCCCCTCCACGACTGAATCCCTCGACGACTGAACGCTGCCATCGACAACCTGATAGCTCACCGCGACTCGAACACCCCCTCGTTCACGCATGCACAGATTCAAGTTATTACTTTCATTTTTGTGTACGTATATACATGTGAATAACGTTAGGATCTAGCGTATTGCTCCATGACAAGTTTATTAGATGTTGATTTCAAGAGACCCTGCAAATGACACAAACTCGTGTGCGTATGCGTACGCGTGTGTGTATAATATTCCAATTAGTATGCACATAATATTGGTTAATAAATATATATATATGGATAAAAATATATATAAGCAATTAAATACTAATACTAGTATGAACATATTTGTATTATACTGTATGCCTCTAGGTTAATTATGGAGTTCCCGTATTTACTTTGACCTGTGATCCTGAGTAATTGTGAGTAGACTGCCTTATGTACACTGACGTACTGGTGAGACATCTGTTAGTGATTGACTGTCTGATTATGCACAATATTTGAGGACGTGACACCCATGCAGCTAGACGCACACTTGACCCTGTTAGATGACAAGTAGCACCCTTAGCGTAGTCTCTGAGTTCAGTGTATTTATGATTGTGTGTATGTTAGTGTATCGACTGATTCTGTATTATCATTCAATAATGTCTATAGGACTGTTGGATTATTCAGACAAGACCTCAGAAATAGGACATTGGTATTTCCAGCAGAGGACCACAGGCGAGTACATTCTCTGACAGTTTTTATTATGTTGATTATCTCTATAATTCTAGTTGTATAGCGTACATGATTCTGACACTATATATACATGAGTTGGCATCATCGAGACCGGTCATGAGGAGTCATGATTGGGATCCATCATGCTAGCTGGGGACGGGAAGATATTAGTAGCTTATGTGATCATACCCAACTCTATATGCATCATAGCTCACCCATACCTCACGTCGGTGCAGCCTGACCATTACATGCCTCATAGCCTGTTATGTATGATTAGCCTGACTATTGCTCGCATTATAGCTATCTGGATGGTTAGTCTGACCTTACATGAATCATAGCTAGTCATACATAGCAAGCATGATCAGTCCCAAGTCGATCACATGATATGCTGATATTTTACACACTTAGTTAGATATTCTCTACATGTATCTCTAGTTTATTGATATAGCATTTCTCTATGTTCAAGTTATTGCTCTAGCATTCACTTATATTTAGTTTATTGTTCTAGCATGCACTTGTACTTCTGTTCATTGCTAGTATACCATTGAAGATGACATTATTCTAGTATTTCTATTTTCAGTATTTCATTATTCCAGTATTGTTATTGCCAGTATTTATATCCATCTTGTATTTTTTATACTGTATTATAGTTTTTGTCAATATATGTGGAACTGCTGTTAGTGCTTGTACTTCGCTCCAATCCTGACTGGATATTTTTTCCAGAGGATCATGAGGACTTCTGTCCTACATACTATAGATGCAGACTACATACCAGAGAGGTTAGATGAGTCTATTCCATTAGAGGAGATACTACCTGCAGCTGTTTAGACAACATTTATCTTATGCATTTGAGACTTATTTTGAGGTTATATTAGTTATGTTAAGACTTATGTGGAGTTTAATTTGAGATTTGTGGAGACCTTTTATATTGGACAGCTAGACTATGGTTTATCTCTATTTTGAGACATTATTTTTGACTATGTCATTCTTTCTTATCTTTTATCGTGCCATTTATATTCTTATAACTATTGTGATTGAGTATACATTATAAGATGTTGAGAGTTGTTTATTTCATTGTACTCCTTATGGAGTTGATATCATTGACAGGTTGTGAGTTATGTTTAGTATATTATTGAGACCTAGACAGCGTTCTACCGCCGATGCTGCGGCGTAGGTTGGACGTACCCATGACTCATGCCCAAATTTTGGGTGCGGATCATGACACATTTTTAGTGGTAGCCCATGCAGGTCTAGCTTCACAAGTTGTGCGATGTTGTGGTAGTGCAACAACTTAGTTGTACTACTGTGAGCCTACGATAGGATATAGGAAATAGGATTTAAGATGAGAGCATGCTCAATCACAACTAGAAAATTTTTGATCTTACAATGCTATTCTGAATAATTACTTCCTTTAGAATTTTACTGTCCTTCCTTGATGATATCGTATCCATTACCTTAATTGATTCTTTTCGGTCTGTCTTCAGGATGCCGCCAAAGACTAGGTCCTTGAGACTGGGAGTAGCAGCTTCAGAGAGGTCTGCCACCTCTCGACCTGACGAACAGACATCTGGAGTTCCTCCTACATCTCCTGTTCATGTGGGAGTATCTGCAGCTTTTAGGATTACTTCTCCATCTGTTCCGAGGGTTGTCCCAGCTGTGACAGAGAACCTTCCTCCTCCACCGACTCCATCTCCCGGAGGTATGCCCACTGACGGGGCACAGATGTTCACACTTATCCAAGGCATGTTAGATGCCCAGAGAGTGACAGCAGAAGCTCAGCATGTTCAAGCTGAGGCTCAGAGGGTGCAGGCAGGGGTACACCAGGCATAGACAGAGCTGATGAGAGAGAGCATGGAGAATGCTCATCAGGTGGCACTCCAAGCTGTGGAGTGAGTAGCACAGCACCAGCAGCATCCTGGCCCGCAGCAATAGAGGCCGGGTACTATAGTGGACTTTAAGAGGATGATGCCTCCAGAGTTCAAAGGCGCCGAAGGAATACTCTATGCTGATTACTGGCTAGAGGATATAGAAAGAAACTTGTATTTGGTGCAAAT
The DNA here is from genome assembly GCA_036927795.1 of Iris macrosiphon. NCBI lineage: Eukaryota > Viridiplantae > Streptophyta > Magnoliopsida > Asparagales > Iridaceae > Iris > Iris macrosiphon. Next base: position 75,643,003 of record JAYESA010000002.1, on the reverse strand, counting down.
TTCGAAGATTCTTCATATCGAGGCTGCTGGCAGTCAGATGTTTGACATCGCACTGACATTGTATCGTACGAAGCCGAGACTCGATGTTGGGGGACTTACTTGGGAGGACTTCAAGGAGCTCTTCAAGGAGAAGTTCTTTCCTGACGTAGCCCTAGGAGCATTGGAAAGTCAGTCCCATGACTTGGTCAAAGAAAGCATGTCAGTTGACGAATACGCCGCAGAGTTTTTCTATTTGAGTCAATTTGCGCCATCGATGATTCGAGACCCAGGAGACAGAGCCCAAAAATTCAGAAAAGGATTGAATAGAGAGATCAAGTCTTATACTTTGGGACGATACAGTACTATATTTGAGGGTATTCTGATGGATGTCCAGATTGCTGAAGTTGACTTGGACCTCAGGCCCAAGAGAGGATGCAACACTTTTGGAGGAACAAGTGGTAGTATAGGACCGGCAAAGCGCCCACACTTTCAACAATAATAGAGGCCGTACCAGCAGCAGGATCAGCAGCACCAGGCACTAGTTCGAGGACACATCCAGTAACAACAGCCACAGAGACAGAATTAATTTATTGCCAGTGTGCGTATTGCGGTGTCACCCTCACATTTTCATCCAAGGGTAGTTTGGTAATTGTCAATGGGTATTAATTATTTTAGGATTTAATTATAGTTAATATTTGTGCATGACATAATTTATTTATTTATTATATTATTTATTGCTAGTGTAGATTTATTTTGGACTTGTATAGTGGACCTAACCATTTAATTAAAGAGCATGAAACAAACTTTTAGATTAGTCTAAGTTGAGCCCATGAATTAGGCCCATGGATTAAGAGACTTGATTAATTAGTGAAACCATTAGATTAGAACCTTTTCTCCCTAATTATTTCTTCATGAGAGGCCCCAAGGGGTATTTGGGATATTATACATTACTTGGAGAGGGGTTTATGACCAGCCATAATTAGGAGGAGAGAGAATGTTCATTTTATTTCTTCCCTAAATTTCTAGATCTATATTTCACTCTTCCAATTTCCCTCTATTCCTTTATCAATTCTTCATTAAATCTTTACCAAACTCATTCTAAATTCATTATTTAGGCCTCTACATCAAGGATCTACAAGTAAGGAGCAAGGAGCAAGGAGGAGGAGACCAAGATCTACAAGGAGAGGAGCTACTTGTCAATTAAGACCTTTTTATTGGAAATCCATCTCCCAATAGGTACAATTCAGTTTTTCTCCTTTTGTTAGACTATAGATCTGAGATTTTACCATGAGAAACTAACCCACATGCATAGGCTACCCATAGGATTTGGTTTTGGGTCAATTGGAGACCTACGGTGGAAGTTATGACCAAATTGGTGCCAATTTTGGGAGAATTCTGAGATTGGCACATGTAGTGCTTGTCAATGGATCTAATAAATCTAATTGACACTTGACTGTGTGTTTATGACTTAGTGTCGTGTCCACAATTAGATATGTGTAGGTCGTATCTCGTCAATTTGACGAAACAGATTTATTTTGGGGGTTTTCCTCCGACAGGGGCCTTGTGCATATTATATTGTGACACGGACACGTAGACACTCTAATTTCTATACGTATTATTCATAAATTATGTATTAGACTTGTACGTGTCCTCCGGGATGTGTTTGGTTGTGTGTTGGCGCCGTATCGCAAGTGTATCATAGAGAAAGTGTGATACAGGTGCGATGTGCTCCATGTATTTGTGTTTTGGCTCATTGTCCTATATATGCATATGTATTTATTTAGGTAGATACTATCTATGGGTTATATAGAGTGTATAATAGGATAATTAAGTTTATGTAGTAGTGTGGGTCCATATGTATTTAGATATTTGGTATATGTATACATATATATCTATAGGTATATGTATATATGCATGTGTTAGTTTATATCTATATATATATATTTATATGTGTGGTTAGATATATATGTACATATCTAGTGATAAGGGTTGATTTATATTGGTATATGGAATAGGGAGGTATATAGCTATATATGCATTGTTACCTAGATGTGTATATACATCTATATATATACGTACCTAGTTGTGTTAATGTTGTATAGTATTATGTGTCTGTGTATGCTTGAGTGAGTGAGAAAGGGAGGAACTCAACACAGCAACCCTGTGTGCAGATGTACACCTAAAAAATCGACACACAGTTAAGGATTAGTGACACAGTGACATAGTTAAGGATCAGTCACTATTTCCACTACAGATGTTATGATTAGAGCAGCTGAGTTCTCCACGGGTAGACTGCAGCTGCAGCAAAGGAAATAAAGAAGAGAGCAGCTGTAGATGTATGAAGAGATGCTGCAGCAGCAGATTTACGCAGAAAGCAGAGGCGATGAAGATTGAACGAGACAACAGCAACTGCAGCGGGATGTTTCATAAGGAAGACCAGCAGCTGAAACAGAAACTCACAATGAAGAGAACTGTAGTAACAGTACTATGTGCTGGTTGCACACCTGAAGGACTCGACATAGTACCAGTGACTGCAGCAAAGTCCCTGTGTACATTCTACAGCAAACTGAGGCACAATATTGGTGCAAATGAGGTTCAGCAGAGAAATGGCAAGGAGGGGGATTCTTTCAGTAATTGTATTTCAGGTATTATATGAATAGTTAGTTAGTTTTGTTAGTTGTTTAGATTAGTATAGATATATACCTCATTAGTCTAGTAATTAACTGTATTTATGTATGTATGTTAGTAGAGTTTTAGCTATTAGCAAGTTAAGCTACAGGTGCATGTATATATTATACTAATTGTTATTATTAATAGTTATTAGTTAGATAGAGCCGTTAGTAACTATATATATATCTACTAGTTAAGCTATACCTAGACATGATTTGGTATTAAGGATAGGTAGTTGATATGTATTATGGTACTAGTAAGTAGTTAGTATAAGTATATGTATATATATACTTAAAATTATTGTTTGTTAGTAACTATATATTATAGTAGTAGTTATATGTGGTATTAGTCATACTAGGTGTTGAGTTGCCTTGGGATACCAAGGTATGGGTCGATAACCAAGGAATTAAGATTGGGTATCGGGTTAGGTGAGATACGCATTGGTGCAAGACCAAGGTATCCTATTTCCTTGTTTTGATATAGTATTATCAATAATTGACTTGTATATATAACTAAAACACTATTTTTTTATACCCGAAACTTGCGTATCGTAGGATACGGCTCTTTGAATGTACTATGGTGTGTAAGCTTAGCTAGTTTAGCATAGTTTCATAGTATATTGACTTAGTGACTTAGTATTAGACTCTTACAACCTAGAATTTATTGGTTTGACTTAGAAATGACGTATTGACCTAGAATTACATCAACTTTATTTATTTGTATCATTAAACCTTGTATTGATGCAACATACCATATATAGGTTGTGAGATACCAGCTTGGGCATCGAGAGACACACTTTGCTCAGGACTTCAGGCGAGTACATTTCTCTGTTTGTTTTTAATTCATAATATTGTATATATGCATATTCTAGAATAGTATACATTGATTCCCGATACAGGGATTTTACGGACTGGTGCTATATGGATTCCGTTAGGAGGTGTTATCCCCTACCGTGTGCAACGGGTACCCAGTCACATGTATTTTATCGTGTGCATCGGGTATTGACTTTGTATTTCTTGTGCATCCACTATTTCGTATGCTAGTGTGACTATCGTGATCATGTACGTAACGTGTCGTGATTGGATTTATGAGTATTAGTTGGGGAGGGGGAGTAGGAGTTGGTTATGTGATCAAAGCCCTCTTGATCTCATGTGCATGTCAATTATACACCTCACGTATAATGGAGTTACCTTTATATCTCATGTGCAACCTAAACCGATCACATAACGAACTTAAACTCTAAAACACATAGCTAGTATTCTTGTTCTTTACTTGCAGTTATTTCGCGTATTTACTTCCAGTTCTTATTGTGCTTATTGCTTGTTTACCCTATATTATATATTCTCTCTACTTGTGCATCTTGTATCCTTTTTTTATAGCTTGTTATATATGCTCGATTATGTTATTGGAACTGCTTTCAGAGGTATGTACTTTGCTCCAATCCTGACTGGATATATTTTTCCCAGATGATTGGCTAGAGGAGCTGTGTCCCACATATTACGGCCCTCAGGAGGGTGAGACTTTAGAGGATACTCCCCTAGAGCAGGAGGATATTATACCAGTGACCGAGGAGGTTTAGTTTATGATTAGTGATCTTGTATTAGACTATTCTTTTGTGGAGATTCACAGATGTATTATTATTTTAGACTGTGGATTGTATCTTTCTTCCTTCGCTTTTCCATTCGTGCATTATCCTACCTTAGTTTGTTTTGAGATTGCGATTTATATACCTGTGAGATACCATATTACTCCTCCGTTTGGAGTTGAGATGATTGACAGGTACTATATTATATTATTGAGATGTTAGATAGTTAGAAATGACCCAGACAGCATTCTACCACCGATTCTGTGGCGTAGGCTGGGCGTAACCACGTACTCGTATCCGAATATCCACGTGCGGGTCATGACAGCGAGAAGATAGGATATACTAGAGACATCTGCAGGAAGAGGTTGGGTACATGATTGTCCTGCGGATCATCAACACATCAGCTGAGGGACTGTCCATCTATTCAGACTCGTCAAGGTGGAACAGCCACTCAGAGAGGACCAGCCAGAGTACCTACTATACCAGAAGGCTAGCAGAGGGGACCTCCACTTCCACAACAGCAGCAGAGGTTTGCTCAACACCAGCAGCAGCAGAGAGAAGTACCACAGGCACGCGTATATGCCATGATGATTGAGGAGGCCGAGCCAGCTGGAGACATGATTTTAATTTCAGTTTCTCTCGATTCTATTCCAGCACTTGCATTATTTGATTATGGCACTTTCCCATAGTTTTATATCTGTATCTTATGCTCTTAAGCATCGTTTAGAGACGAAACCATTAGATAGAACTTGCAAGATCACGACTGGAGGAGGCATTATCCTAGTCCATGATTATTGCAAGGATCGGAGGGTGTCATTAAGAGGCCGAGAGTTGAGCATGAGTTTACTCGTCATGCCACTTCTGTGATACAATATTGTACTCAGAATGGACTGGTTGAGTAGACACCATGCTACTATAGATTATCACGGATGTAGAGTAATATTTCGACCGCCAGGAGAACCAGAGTTTGAGGTCGCCAGAGGAGCAGCGAAACAGAGCAGAGGCACTTTTTATGGAGCTGGAAAGGAAGAAGAGAAGTTATCACATCCTCTGATAGCGGAGTTCCTGGATGTATTTCCAGGGGAGTTGCCAGGCTTGCCGCCAGACAGAGATGTTGAATTCTTTATAGACTTGGTACCAGGTGCAGAGCCTATTTCACAACACGTCTATAGAGTCAACAATAGCGAGCTGGTAGAACTAAAGAAGCAAGTTGAGGAGCTATAGGACAAAGGTTTTATTAGATCCAGTTCATCACCATGGGAAGCTCCGGTATTGTTTGTACCGAAGAAAGATTGCACGGTACGCATGTGTATCGATTACAGATCTCTAAACAACCTCACTATCAAGAACAAATATCCGTTGTCGAGGATAGATGATCTTTTCAATCAATTGAGCGGAGCGAAGGTATTTTCAAAAATAGGTTTGAGGTCAGGATATCACCAGGTGAAGGTGAAGAGAGAAGACATACCAAAGACAGCCTTTTGGACCAGATATGGCCAGTTTGAATTCACGGTAATGTCGTTTGGTTTAACCAATGCACCAGTAGTATTCATAAACTTGATGAACAAGGTATTCCACCAGTACCTTGATAAGTTCATAGTGGTGTTCATTGACGACATTCTTGTGTTTTTGAAGACCCCAGAAGAGCATGAAGAGCACCTGAGGATGGTCTTGGAGACCCTCAGGAAGGAAGAGCTGTACGAAAAGCTTTCAAAGTGTGAGTTCTTCCTTGACAAGGTTGAATTTCTTGGACATAAGGTAACGGGTGACGAAATTTCTGTTAATCCAAAGAAGATCGAAGTAGTGGAGGCATGGGCTACCCCCAGTTCGGTAGCTGAGATCAGGAGCTTTCTCGGGCTAGCAGGATACTACGAAAGATTTGTACAAGACTTCTCCAAGATTGCAGAGCTGATGACTAGGCTGACCAAGAAAGATGTAGATTTTGTTTGGATAGAGAAATATCAGGCCACGTTTGATGAGCTGAAGAAGAGATTGACGACAGCTCCAATTTTAACGTTGCCGTCAGGGACAAGAGGTTTCACTATCTACAGTGATGCTTCAGGAAAAGGTTTGGGATACGTTCTTTAGCAGCACGGAAAAGTAATTGCCTATGCTTCAAGGCAATTACGCCCTCGTGAAAAAAACTAACCCACCCACGATTTGGAGTTAGCAGCAGTTATCTTCGCTCTAAAGCTATAGAAATACTATTTGTACGGAGAGCGTATGGAGATATTCACAGACCACAAGAGCTTGAAGTACGTGTTTACACAGAAGGAGTTGAATATGAGGCAGAGGAGGTGGTTAGAGTTGATGAAAGACTTCGATATCTCATTATAGTACCATCCAAGAAAGGCCAACGTAGTCGCCAATGCCTTGAGCAGGTATCCGATGGCTATGTACTTGACTATAGATAGATATTTATTGGCCGATCTTGAGAGCTTAGGAATTAAAGTGCTAGTTCCAGGTGTTAAGATTCAGATATGGAGATTGCAGATACAATTAGAAGTGATGGATAGAATTAGAGCTGTACAGTATGATGATGAGACTCTGAGGAGTATCAGGGCACAAGTTCGGACAGGATTGACAGATGACTTAACTATTGCGGATGATGAATCTTTACGACATGGCACGAGGATGTGTCTGCCAAGTGGAGAGCTGCGCGAAGAGGTTTTGCAGGAGGCACATCCCTCTCAGTACTCGATGCATCCCGGTGCCAATAAATGTATCGAGATCTGAGGGAGCACGTATGGTGGTATGGTATGAAGCGCGAGGTAGCACGCTTTGTATCCCGATGTTTAGTATGCCAGCAGGTAAAGACAGATCGACAGAGGCCAGGTAGATTGCTTCAACCTTTACCTATTCCAGAATGGAAGTGGGAGCACGTGACTATGGACTTTGTTTCAGGACTTCCACGTTCTCCAGGAGGAAAGGACACGATTTGGGTTATTGTGGATAGGTTGACCAAATCAGCCCACTTTTTACCATTCAAAGTGGGTACATCGACAGAGAGGCTAGTAGAGATGTATGTGCGATAGATTATCCGATTATATGGAGTTCCTGTGAGTATCGTCTCAGATCGGGATAGTCGTTTTACTTCCCATTTTTTGAGGAGTCTGCAGGCTAGTTTGGGCACTCAGCTCAAGTTCAGTACCGCGTATCACCCCCAGATAGATGGACAGTCTAAAAGGACTATTCAGACTCTTGAAGATATGCTACACACTTGCATTTTGGATCTCGGAGGTTCTTGGGAGGATCATCTATACCTAGTGGAGTTTGCTTACAACAACAACTACCATGCTAGTATTGAGATATCACCATTCGAGGCTTTATATGGACGAAGGTGTTGTATGCCGTTATCTTGGGATGATATTGGAGAGAGAGCTTTGTTAGGACCAGAAATGGTCGTGGATACAGCAGAAAAGGTAAAACTCATCAGAGACAGACTGCGAGTGGCGGATGACAGACAACGGCATTGGGCCGATAGCCACCATAGACCCCTAGAGTTTCAGGTATAGGTTTTTGTTATTTTGGTTTATGATTGTTTTATTTTAGATTGCGTGTTAAGACTGTTTGTTCTAGGTTGGCGATTTGGTGTTCCTACAGATTTCTCTGATACGGGCCATAATTTGTTTTGGTAGAGGCGGAAAGCTTAGTCCATAATACATTGGACCTTTCGGTATTCTTACAAGGGTCGGTGTAGTAGCCTATAGACTGGACTTTTCGCCTGCTCTAGATGGAGTACATGACGTATTCCATGTGTCGCAGCTGAGATGGTACATGGCAGATCCTAGTCACGTACTAGATCACTCGGAGATCGAGGTTGGACTGACTCTCAGTTATCCGGAACAACCCATAGAGATCTTGGACCGTAGAGAGAAGGTATTACGGAACCAGACTATTCCCTTGGTTCGTGTTGCATGGAGACATCACTCTCCAGGCGAGTCAACCTGGGAAAGAGAGGACGAAATGCGTGAGCAGTATCCGTATCTCTTCGAGACTTGAGGTATAATTCTTTATTTGATTGTTTATTCTTGTGCTAGTTTATTTTAATTTTGAGGACAAAATTCTTTTAAGGTGGGTAGACTTGTCACTACCACCTTTTAGAATAGGGGTACTTTTGTCTTTTTATTTATTTAATTTAATGTGTTAATATTGCATAATATTTATTTATTTATTTATAATTTCTGTGATTTTGTTTGATTATTGTACCTTACCGTTGCTTCGATAGTTGGAGCACTACACTAGCCATTGCCTTCCTACAAATTTTACACCCTTGTCCTAGACATGCCAGTCTTCTATTTTAATCTTTGTGTAACTCATAACTATGCCTTGTGTGCTTCATTTTAGTCGCACAATATTCGTTGCAAACAATTGTATTTAATTCTATATAAATCCAACTTTACATCTTTGTGCGATCCAATCGAAATTGAAGACACAATCTCCACCCATTTTGTGCAACCCAAATTATGATAATATTCTATTCTAAGTCTTCTTCATCCATGATACTTATGTTCCACATAATTTTAACCCTATGTACTTTCAATTAATTTTACAACACCAATTATATTAATTTTAATTAAATTAATCCAAAAACTATACTTGTGTAATTTTCTAATTGTTGGACACTTTTACGCCAGTGCATTGATGTGTTCACACCCCATTAGACACAACATATGAAGAAACCCATTTTTCTTCATGTGAATTTTCTTCACAATTTTTGGAGTGTGTAACACTCAACATCAACCCTCATTAAACCTTAGCCCTCCATTTTGAAATAATACAATCCTAGCCTTTGAATTTCTACATGAGAAGCTAAGCCCTTTTTCCAAGGAGGATGTTGACTAGGCCCAACCTTCTAGGTCAACCTCAAACCCAACCCTATTTCCCATATATATATATATAACCTCTTTTCTTTATTTTTTTCTTTCACCCTAAACTATTCCTAGCCGTAACTTTCCCCCTCCTGTTCATCATTTCCCCAAGCCGCCTGAACCCTGCCGAGCAGCTCACGCCGGAGCCCAACGCCCCCTCGCCTAAGAACATCCCCAACCCGCCTCAACCATTCACTGCCTCGACCATGCCTGAACTACCATCACCTGTCCAGTCCACCCGATCAGCCTGAAGCAGACAACAACATACGGGCATCCCTCATCGACTGAACGCCTGCCTCGCCATCCTCACAGGAAGCCCAACCGGGGTAGCAGAGTCCGGCCACCCCAATCTGCCTGAACAGCCAGCACCACCGCCCCCTTCCTCCGTGCTCGCAGACCCGATCGATTGAATCCTGACGCCGCCTCCCGCCATCGACTGAACAACGACAGCCGACCTCCCTCGCTGTACCGTCTGCCATCATCCCCTCAACGTTGAACTTCCTTCCTCCTCCTCGATAGCACAGCCCCATCATCGCCTGAAAACCGATCACCTGAGCCACTTTCCTCGACTCCACTGACGGAACAACAGTACCTCCCCTCCACGACTGAATCCCTCGACGACTGAACGCTGCTATCGACAACCCAACAGCTCACCTCGACTTGAACACCCCCTCGTTCACGCGCGCACAGGTTCGAGTTGTTACTTTCATGTTTGTGTACATATATACGTGTGAATGACGTTAGGATCTAGCGTATTGCTCTATGACAAGTTCATTAGATGTTGATTTTAAGAGACCCTGCAAATGACCCAAACTCGTGTGCATATGCGTACGCGTGTGTGTATAATATTCCAATTGGTATGCACATAATATTGGTTGATAAATATATATATATATGGATAAAAAATATATATATAAGCAATTAAATAATAATACTAGTATAAACATATTTGTATTATAATGTATGCCTCTAGGTTAATTATGGAGATCCCGTATTTACTTTGACCTGTGACCCTGAGTAATTATAAGTAGACTGTCTTATGTACACTGACGTACTGGCGAGACATATGTTAGTGATTGACTGTCTGATTATGCACAACATTTGAGGACGTGACACCCATGCAGCTAGACGCATACTTGACCCTGTTAGATGACAAGTAGCTCCCTTAGTGTAGTCTCTGAGTTCAATATATTTATGAGTGTGTGTATATTAGTGCATCGACTGATTTTGTATTATCATTAAATAATGTCTATAGGACTGTTGGATTATTCAGACAAGACCTCAAAAACAGGACATTGGTATTTCCAACAGAGGACCACAGGCGAGTACATTCTCTGACAATTTTTATTATATTGATTATCTCTATATTTCTAGTTGTATAGCGTACATGATTCTGACACTATATATACATGAGTTGGCATCATCGAGACCAGTCACGAGGAGTCGTGATTGGGTTCCATCGTGCTAGCTGGGGACGGAGAGATATTAGTAGCCTATGTGATCAAACCTCACGTCGGTGCAGCCTGACCATTACATGCCTCATAGCTTGTTATGTATGATTATACTGACTATTGCTCGCATCATAGCTATCCGGATGGTTAGCCTGACCTTACATGAATCATAGCTAGTCATACATAGCAAGCCTGATCAGTCCCAAGCCAATCACATGATATGCTGATGTTTTACACACTTAGTTAGATATTCTCTACATGTATCTCTAGTTTATTGATCTATCATTTCTCTATGTTCTAGTTATTGCTCTAGCATTCACCTATATTCCAGTTTATTGTTCTATCATGCACTTGTACTTCTATTCATTGCTAGTGTACCATTGAAGATGACATTATTCCAGTATTTCTATTTCCAGTATTTCATTATTCCAGTATTGTTATTGCCAGTATTTATATCCATCATGTATTTTTTACACTGTATTATAGTTTTTGTCAATATATGTGGAACTACTGTTAGTGCTTGTACTTCGCTCCAATCCTGACTGAATATTTTTTCCAGAGGATCTTGAGGACTTCTGTCCTACACACTATGGACCAGGTATAGATACAGACTACATACCAGAAAGCTTAGATGAGTCTATTCCATTAGAGGAGACACTACCTGCAGCTATTTAGACAATATTTATCTTATGCATTTGAGACTTATTTTGAGGTTATTTAGTTATGTTGAGACTTATATGGAGTTTAATTTGAGACTTGTAGAGACCTTTTATGTTGGACAGCTAGACTATGGCTTATCTCTATTTTGAGACATTGTGTATGACTATGTCATTCTTTCTTATCTTTTATCCTGCCATTTATATTCTTATAGCTATTGTGGTTGAGTATACATTATGAGATATTTATTTCATTATACTCCTTATGGAGTTGATATCATTGATAGGTTGTGAGTTATGTTTAGTATATTATTGAGACCTAGACAGCGTTCTACCGTCGATGCTGTGGCGTAGGCTGGACGTACCCACAACTCATGCCCAAATTTTGGGTGTAGGTCATGACACGTTTTTAGTAGTGGCCCATGCAGGTCTAGCTTCACAAGTTGTGCAATGTCGTGGTAGTGAAACAACTTAGTTGTACTACTGCGAGCCTGCGATAGGATATAGGAAATAGGATTTAGGATGAGAGTATATTCAATCACAACTAGAAAATTTCTGATCTTACAATGCTATTCTGAATAATTGCTTCCTTTAGAATTTTACTATCCTTCCTTGATGATATCGTATCCATTACCTTAATTGATTCTTTTCGGTCTGTCTTCAGGATGCCGCGGAAGACTAGGTCCTTGAGACTGGGAGCAGCAGCTTCAGAGAGGTCTGCCACCTCTCGACCTGACGAACAGACATCTTGTGTTCCTCCTACATCTCTTGTTCATGTGGGAGTATCTGCAGCTTTTGGGATTCTTCCTCCACCTGTTCCGAGGGTTGTCCCAGCTGTGACAGAGAACCTTCCTCCTCCACCGACTCTATCTCCCGGAGGTATGCCCATTGACGGGGCACAGATGTTCACACTTATCCAAAGCATGTTAGATGCCCAGAGAGTGACAATAGAAGCTCAGCGTGTTCAAGGTGAGGCTCAAAGAGTGCAGGCAGAGGCGCACCAGGCACAGACAGAGCTGATGAGAGAGAGCATGAGACACATGGCTAAACAAAAGAGCACTCACAATAAGACACCAACAAACAAACCAAATGCTCCATACTATCATGCATGTAGAACACAATATACTTCACATAATCATGCATTTTATTACAAATATCCACGCAAGACATATTACACCACTTCACATAATCATCCTTCTATACCCAACACAAATGCCTATGCTACATGCCATTATTATGCTTTAAAAGGACATATTTCACATCAATGTAAGGCTAAAAAATTGGTTGATATAAATATGTATAAGTGGGTTCCCAAAGCTAACAAATATGGATCCAAATCTTGGATACCGAAGTCTCTGCCTAATGATGTAGGTAGAACATTTTGTGTCAGAATTTAGCACCAAGGAGAATGTTGGTGATTGCAAAGCTACAAAGGTCATCTTTCAAGCAATTGCACCAACATAAATATGGCTACTTGAGCCACTTTAGTAACATGCTAATTGATTTTTTTTCTTGAATTGATATAATTAAAGAATCTAGCATATTTCTTATTAATATCTTTTAGTTGGTATTTATTTAAATTAATGAGAGATGTGATATTGGCCAGCTTAGTTAATTTTCTTGTAATTATTTTTATTCAGCATGGCTAGTTGATTAGCCTTAGTGATTAGTTCACACTATAGAGTTATTTACTTTATATCAGTATGACACAATTGTCTATGCATTCTTTATATCTTTGAGTAAACTTTATTCGTCAAGAATTAGGATTATGAATTTTTATATGGTATGATGTTATATTTAGCATATATACCTATTAAATCTAAGTTCTTTAAAGTTAAGATTATCTTCGGTTATAAGCCGAAAGGGCCCTTCTGTCAAAAATGTGTAAATAGCCTAAGCGACACGGTACTTAAGTGTCTTCGGACCACCGCTAGCTGGGATTTGGCCCCTACAGCTAACCCAAGATGATCAACACTTTATTGAATAATAATTTCTTAAGGTATATTTGCAATTGTTTTCATAAATACAGAGTGAATCTAAGTCCTACTTTTGATTTAAAGTTGACAACTTTTAGTATAGACTGTGATACTGTGACTTTTAGTAAGCACTACTGGGTTTTCTAATTGTTTCAAAACTATGCCACTTTGTTTTAATTTGAGTTTAGACTTTCACTAGTTGCAATGCTATACATTTTTTTTATTTTCTACTACATCATTGAATGCTAGACTATGATTGGGATATCTGAGAGAAGTTGTTTCATTATCTCTTGCATATGACTAAATATGCATATTCATTTATATTTCTCTTGTATTATTTTTACCCAATGTTTCTATATTAATGTACTGCATCTAGTTTCTTACAATTGGTATCTAGTTTCCAATTGGTAAGTATATGGTAATGATATGCATGTCGTTATTCTACATATGGTGATATTCTAGCTAGTTACTCATAATTTATCACATGATCATATTATATGGTTTATGTTACTCACCTTGTCTTCATGATATACACTTTGTTTGCGGGGGAGCCATAAATAATATATTTTGACAAATAAGGAGAAATATGTCAAGTATGTGCATATTCGCCAACGTCGTACTACGGGGGAGCTTATGCACATGTATAAGCTTCGGTAAAGATTTGTATCAATATTTACTATTATAGGGAGCTTCTTTTTTATCATGTCAACGGGAGAGAAGTAAGTTTAAGTATATAAGTATATGTTTAAGTAGTATACGTATAGTGATTTATGCTTATTAATTTTGATATATGCATCGATTATATATGTCTTTAACTTAACTGATTTGCCATAATAAAAAAAGGAAAGATTGTTGGCCCAATGCTTATGTTGAGTTTTTGAATATGGCTAATCGATTAAGTTTAGCATTATGGTAATCGATCAATCACTATATTATCTTCTACTTAAACTCAACATTGTCCAGATATGTAATATTTGCTTCTGTATATTTTCTTGTTCGCCTAACATATACTTGCAGAAAGTAATAAGCAAGATTAACAATGGACATATGTTATAAGACAATGAGCAAAAGACAACATTATACCAGAAGATTTCAATGAGCCAAAAGTATTCAGATTTCTATATCTGGTTATCTTTGGACAACTGCCGTCAAAGAAAAATACATCTTTAAGTCAACAAATATTTAAGAAGATTAGTGTCATCATAGTGATCTTAGTTTTCATATGTAATGTTATATTTTATTTGAGTCTAGGACTTATGTAAGTCGAGTCGCACTGGCAACAAGAAAGCAACTCAGCCCACTCAAATAGTCTAAAATCCATCCACCTAGAAATTAGGCCAAAAATATCTTGAACCTATCCACCAAACTAGTCCACATACAAACTTGGATCTACCTAAAATAGGTAAACCAAACTCATGCCAAATTTTCCTCAAATTCGTACCAAACTCGATCACATATTTAGTATAAAATCATCCGGTTGTTATTTCCCAGATTTTGTGGCCTCCAACATTTGTAAATTCAAATATTTCCTACCGAATTCTGGCCAGTTTGGTAATAACCTATAAATAGAGTTAGATTTTTACATTCTTACTCACTCAACCTTTATTAATCTTTCTATCATATAGTGAGTAAACCCTTAGAGTCTAAACTTTCTTATCTCCAAGATCAACTCCCTAGCCTTCTAAGGGCCAAGGGTGGTCTCGATCTAGAAGTATACAAAAGTTGTAAAGAGTTTGGCTCCATTAGTTTTCTCCCTTCTTCTGTGTGAACTTGCGAGCCTTCGGATCAACACTCGTGGTATATGAAGTTTCAAGACTTCGGATCAAATCTTGTGGTATAAAAAAGTGGCAAGCCTTCGGATCAAAGCTTGTGATTCACTATTGGTGATTATAGTGGATAAAACTCTGAGCTTGAGTTCTCGGGACTGGAGTAGTCCTCTCAAATATTGTGAATCACATTAAACTTATTGACTGGTGAGTAAACATGTGAGATTATTCCCAACCCAACTAGGGATCAGGAATAGGATATCCTTAAAACAACTGGGCTTTAAGAATGGTACATTTTGGTTGGGGAGAATTGTTTATGTGATCTCAACAAGAGGGTTCTGTTAGATCTGAGTATTGTTCCGTGACAGAACTTTGAGGACCCATTATCCATGTCTTATTCAAAAATGAATATAGGTAATAGTTTGAGAGGCCGTGTAGGCTATAAGTTGCTAGAGATTAAACAAAATGTATCTGTGGTATATTTTATTTTAATCTGCTAGAGATGGAGAAGAATATATCATGCTTAGACATAATACTTCTTGAGCAATTTGTTGTTGATAGGCATCATTATTAAATCTCCATTAGGCTTAGCAAGTCTGTAGGCTCTGTTAG
Source organism: Iris macrosiphon (assembly GCA_036927795.1). NCBI lineage: Eukaryota > Viridiplantae > Streptophyta > Magnoliopsida > Asparagales > Iridaceae > Iris > Iris macrosiphon. The sequence goes on along the minus strand of JAYESA010000002.1, from coordinate 75,627,437 downwards.
AGAATAATATAGGCTTCGAAGGACCAGGTTCGTTGGTAGTATGTTTTCTACTTGCCTTTAGGAGAGAGGTGACGTATAGGAGTCCGTCTGCCTTTTCCATAGTTTAGTCCCAAGCCAGATTTTAAGTTTTAGTCCATCCTTTGTATGATGTTCTTGGCTGGATGGTTGTAACGATACAATTGTATCTTCCCCATATCCTCGTCAGAACCATCAGTCTGCGCGACTCTTTTATTTCTCGATTTGCCAAAAATTATATGACGTTGTTGTCTCGCTGGGACTATAAAGTATGCCTCCTTATATGGTTCATATAACGAATTATATTGGAATGGAGATATCACAGGTATGGATAGAGGTTCGTAGAGGTGAAAAGCCTCTAAGAATTTTTTAGCAAAGGGCTCAATATCAATGTAGTGCAAAGTAGAGTCTTCTTTATTCATGAAATATAAGTTTTCTTCATCTTCCACATAGTTGGTAGAATCTTCAGCATTGACAAGAGGCTTGGCAATATTGATGATTAGGGGATGATTCGTTGATGTTAATGGCTTCTTACAATGAAGGTCGATAACATGTGGTTCATTTTCTATTGTTGTTTGTTTATTGCATCGAAGGTTGGTGACCAATGGAGATGACTTATGCAGATCGATGTCGGAAGGCTTTGAAGGAGTTGGACGAGTAGTACCTCCTTTGACTCTGATTATCAGTGGCTCTTCTTTTGGAGTATTTTCAGCTTCATCACTAGCTTGATTAGCTTCTCTTTTCATATACTCTAGTGTATAGAGTGCAGAGTCAGCGAAATAGGCTTCGACACCTTTGAAAGAGTTGAGGTCAACTACCTCTGTTTTAACATCTATTCTACTATTCACATAATTGAAGCATTAATGTAGGGTGGAGGGTACAATTTTATACTTGTGTATCCATAGCCGTCCTAGCAAAACGTTATAGGATACGTCAGAGTCAATCATATAGCATGTGACTTCAGTACGTAGATCGTCTATCTGAATTTTTAGGCGTATCTTTTCCAATGGTTTACTTCTTCCAATACTAAAGCCTAGAATGGTAGTACTGGTAGCAGATAGGTTATGCATCGGTATCTTCAATCCTCTCAGTAGACTTTTAGGAATGATGCTGAGTGAAGAACCAGGGTCGACGTGGATCGGAGAAAGAAGTACCATATTGCCGGACTTAAGTTTCTTTTTATCATTCCCCTTCTTGGAGTGGGTTTGTAGACTGGTCTCATCGTAACCCAATCCACTACGGGATTTATTGGACAGTCCTCGGAGTTGTAGAGGAATACGTCGTCCTTGCCAAAGTTCAAACTTTCAGCTTTTTGAAAATCATACCCCATATTTTGCGTCAGGCTTATAGCTTGTTGGCTCTATTGCTGAAATTGGGGGCGATCCTCCTCAAGCACCTGAGTTGAGGTCAATGCTCTAATAGTTACAGAAGGAGGAGAAAGAATTTTTGTAGGAGCATCTTTATAAGCACTGAATATTTATTGTGCCCTATATAGCAGAACGTTGCAAATCATGTCCCATTATCGGTGCGTCTAACGAAGCTTGCGAGTAGAACGAAGCTTGCGAGTAGAGCTTGGTGGGGCAATATTCAGATTTTAAAATCTGACATCAAGAGATATATTTTCCTGCTGTTGTTCCTGATCTCTGTCTAAATGAGGACCCGAAGAAATCATATTGTATGATTTATACTTCTTACCATTCTTAAATTTTGAATTAGAAGATGTTGCTCCCTGGTCCCAATCTAACAGCGGGTCAGGATAAATCCACATAATTTTGCCATGATCTGTGGTAAGAGGCACCAATTTCTCTGTTTGACTTCTAGGTGGCATAAGATTTACCACTTCTATCATAGCTCGTGGTATTGGGACAACGTCATTCGGGACTTCTTGTGCTATATCTTTCTTTTCAAGACAACAAGCCTTGGTAGGGGGATTTATGTATCGGTGGTACAAGCAATACTTCGGGTCGTCTGTTTTACCAGCCTCATTTGGTCGTCTGACTTTAGGCAACTGCAGCTTATTTCTTTTATCAAGCATTCAAAATTTTTGGGGATATCGCTCTCGTCAAAGGAATATTCTTCCTTAGGCCTGAAAGATTCTTGAGCCTTTTGTGCTAGAGGAGAGGTGGGTCGCTTTGACTGATTTATCACCAAGGCCTTTTTTTTTGCGATTATTCGCACTATGGAGGGGCGCTTCCCTTCCGCATTGGTTATTTGTGACCCCAAATTGTGTGCCATTTTTGCGTTGCCTTCAGCAGCTTCGGCCCCGATGATGAACGTCGTCCAATCTTAAAATTGAGTTGGACCTATCCAGAACCCAACTATAGGCAGTAGATTCTTTTTGTAGGTATCAATGAACGCAGAGTCTGAAATATCGGGGGGTAACTTCAGAGTTGCCTGCCTGAAACGCTCAACGAATTCATGAGTGGATTCCTTCTCCGTCTGTTTGATATCGATGAGTGAAGACATCGTCATATCCATGCCTTCATCATAGAATCGTAAGAGAAAAAGATACTTCATGTCATCAAACAAGGATATGCAATTATTAGATAAACTGTGATACCAATCATAGGCTATATCGACCAAGCATCGCACGAATAATCTAGTAAGGAGAGCATCCTCTTTCTGCAGTTGAGCCGTCATCATATTAAAGTAATTAATATATTGGCTCGGTGATGTCCTTCCTTCAAATAAGACTGTCCATTGGGGTTTATATTTAAGAAGAAACGAAACATTTTCCCAATGTGGAGGATAAGGCTATTTCACACTCAGCTTGTGAAGTTGGTCTTTGTTCTTTAAAACATCGACCTATACACGCAACTTAGAGAGGATATTCTGGTCAGAGTGGTGCGGCTGACTGATATGATCCCGGTTGAACAGGAATCATCACTAGCGGAGATCCACCCCTAATGTTGAGAGAATTAAGAGTTGGTGCTACTGACTCTAGGTTTATGACCGCTTCTGGACTTGTATTATCCTGCAGAGGTTATTCCAGTAGTAGGCTGTGCAGGTATGAATGAAGCCACTTGGACAGGTGCTAGTGTAGCAGAATATTGGGCTATCATCATTTGATGCATATTTTGCATTTTAGTGTGCATGTCCTTTAGAGCGATCTCTAGTGAGTTGAGGTGTTGTTCAGTGGCTTATGATGGAGAAGCGTCTTATTCATCACCGATGGCGTAAATGCTAACATCTCTGCGTACGACAGAGGGATTGGTAGAAAGAATCTTGTAGTTGGAGTGTACCCTGTCAGTTTCAGAATTGAAGGGATTGCTACCCCTAGCCTCAGATTCTGAGAAACAGGGATTCTCATGGCGAACGAGCTCACGTCTTCGTGAACGAGTATTTTGGTTTACTTCTTAAAATGAGTCGACAAGTTGGTCAAATCTCCTCTGGCTGGGTGTTCTTGAAAAACTTCAACTTGACTATCTCCTACTACGGGGAAGATGTGAAGTCATATGTGTTGAAGAAAAAAGTGGTTCATCATCGTGATCTTGGTTGTCAACTTTCTTTGTATGTTGAGGCTTATGAGACATAGTGTATGTCAATCGATCAAACACAGACTATTTTGCTGATGCATAACAACATTCTACTACAACTTTATAATAATTACAATGATATTCATTAGAAAATATCGTTGTAATGTCAGAGGGGCCCCTCTCCTTACGTTTTTGTACAATAAGCTCAAGTAAATCAAAAGAGGAAAGAGAAGAGGAGAAAGAGGGCAGACTCTGCCTCTTTACATGAGATATATTAAATCTTCTGTGCACATTTTTTGTCCCTTGTGTATAGAGTGATGTGTTGGCTTGGTTGGCAAGTGATTCTTCATATCTCGAGTTTTTACTCTTCAGGGATGAGAGGAAGTTGTCCTTAGTAGTTCTCTTGTTTACACACGTACAATCTTCATGTTATGAAAAGATTGGTCATATTTGGCACACTTTTTGTGGTGCAGACAAAGTTGGCACAATTTGTGCATTTAATTTTGCACGAAGGTCTTGGCCTAACGTACGAATGGCGCATAATTTTCCCTTCATTGTGTGTGTGATCAGGATATTAGGAGAATGACTCTCCCTAACCAATACTTCATTTGTGTGCTAGTTGGTTTAGACAACGGTGTCCATGTCTTGCTTATCTCGTATATTACGACGAATATGCGCGGGTTGAGAAGCTTGGGTGTGGATTACCCTTTGCTCAAAATTATGCGAGTTGTGCGAATTGTGTCCCTTGTTTAACACAAGAGATTCAGAAGCTTGGGTGTGGATCACCCATCGCTTAAAATTATGTGATTTGTGCAAATTATATCCCTTGTTTAACGCAAAAGAATTATCCATCGTGTCATTGATCTGAACAGATTTGATAGGGGAACTCTCGTCAATCAGAATGCTCTTTCCCTTCTTGGCAGCAACTTCAGGATATGTATGATAAGGTTTGGGCACCCACACTTTGCAAGATTTTCTCGACTTGACTGCGGATGAGGGGTGAACACTACCCCCAGAATGAAGCATTTTTTTATATGCCTGTTGGTCGAATATCACGACCAAGGTCTTTTGCGTTGTGCCGACAGAAGTAGTGTCGAGTTGAGTGATCGCCTTCTCATTAGAGGATAAGGAAGTCTTCAGCTAAATTGCGATCTTTGTTTGTGAGGAAATATTTTTTTGATACGAAACTTTTGTGTTACAAACTGTTAAAAAGTATAAAAGAAAATCCTAAATAGGAATCTAAGTACAATTGATTCTAGGAAAGTATAGCTGTAGAGATCTGATCTGCAAACGATCACTTTACTCCTTGGACCACTCAACGATGAAGAGATGCACACGACGACAAACAAATGTAGGGAAGGCTACGAACAACTTGGAGAGTTAGACAACAAGAAATCTCTGACATAATGGCATGGGAAACTTTTGTTTCTCTCGATCTGCTCTTGAATTTCAAAGACTTGAAGATTGCTGCAAACAACTTGGAGAGTTGAACAATAAGAAAGCTCTGGCACAATGGCACGAGAAGCTTCTATTTCTCTCACTCTGCTATTGAATTTCAAAGACTTGGAAATTCTAGCCCCTTTTTTCTTTGTATGTGTCCCTATTTATAAGGTTTAGGAGCGGTTATGAGAGTGTGCGCGTACTATGGACAATCAATACTGTTTTACCATTATGTGTGCACTTTTGGTAGATTAACACCCCACGTTCTGTATGAGTGGGTGCACAACTTGCTGTCTGCTTGACACGTAGCTTCCTATACGAGCAAAGCATAGGTGGGGGGGGACAGTTATTTGTGCACCTTTCAAGAGAAGTACGGCATGTAAGACATACATTTGTAACTGCTCATTAACGGTTAGGATAGTATGCGCACTTTTGAAGTCGTCTGAAGACGGGCACATTTTTAGTAAAAATAGCACTGTGGCACACTTCTGAGGAAAATGGAACTGCGGAGCACTTTTGAAAGAATTGGCACCGAGGCACACTTTTGAAGGAAATGACACTGTGCCGCACTTCTAAAGGAAATGGCACTGCAGTGCTGTTCTGAAGAAAAATGGCACTGCGGCGCACTTTTGAAAGAAATGGCACTATGGCACATTTTTGAAGGAAATGGCACTGAGGCGCACTTTTGAAGAAAATGGCACTAAGGCTGGGTCGTTAAACGACAACCTGAGTATGCGTGTCGTATCTCCATTGTAATTATGACCTATGACTCTTCATTTTCTGCCTTTGTCTGCTGTTAGTCTGCTGCCTTAAATGTTAAGAAAGAGTAGATCGTTTGTACGCCATCCTTCGTAACATTAAGAAAGTGTGCCACTTATCTGCTCTCTGAATAGTGCGCCATCCTCTGAAATTAGTAGAAAGTGCGACAAAGTAAGGAAATACGCTTCTTTCTTCTGAAACAAGTAGTAAGTGCGTCATTCTTCTGCTGTTGGATTTATTTGTATAAAACTGCGCCATCTATCTGAGGCGTACTTTTTATGCTTCTACACTGGGGGGTTGTGGGTTCGAGCTTCAGTGGAGGCAGGTTGTAGCTCTGTATCCTCAACCCAAATATTTAGACATAAATTTTTGTGTGCTAACCCTAATATGTTATGTTGTAGCTTTGTATCCTCAACAGTTAACAACCCTGTGGTCACTATAGTTAACTAGTAATGTATCAGTATGTCCACCATGAATGTAAGTTATAATATTCTCTTAGGAACTTGTGATTATTTTTCTATATTTTATTTTTATTTGTATTTAATTCTGAATCACAAATAAGTATTGCAAAAACAGAGTAGTTTAGTCGTAGGATGTCATATTTTCTAAGTTATAGAGTACTCTTATTTTCATGTTGAAACTTTTAATCTGAGTACTTAGGAAAAATAATGGATAGTATCATACTCGTATCAAATATCCTAGAAGAACTGATTGAGTTTTTAAATTTAAACGCGGATATTAAGAACCGTTGGATTACAAGTTTTTATTGTGAGTTCCTGTAGTTGAACTCATATTCACATTGTTCAATTAATTTTCTTTTCCAGGTTAGTGGTGTATTCAAGGTTCTAAACAGCGGTAGGCTAGTGCACGACGAAAAGAGTTTGCTTACCACCTAGGCCGTTTAGGCACTACCTAGACGGTTGATACATCTTGGACCTTTTTTACTATTTTACCACAGTTTATTTTCTATTATATACATATTTTAAGAATATTTTATGCATAACTATGTTGTAGAACAATGATTTATTAAGTTTTAGTCTTATAAAAGTGAACCATAGACCCATAATGCTTGTAAAATTGTTTGGCCAAAATATCTTGTTAGATATTATTCCGTCTAGGCACCCACTTACATCGTCAAAGCTCTGTTGACCACATATTCTACTGCCTACCAAAAAAGGTACAAAGAGAGTGCCTACCACCTAGATACCGCGTAAGTGGTCGAGACGACCGTCGTTTAGAACACTGAGTGTATTTTTCAACTCCATGTGTTTATGTCAGTCCAGGAAAAGAATGTGTACACATGCAGCCTTGAATGTTGTTTTTACTGATCCCAATATGAATGACACAAAAGGAAAGTACAACAAAAAATAAAGACCAAAAGGAATTTTAAAACTATTATGGAGTACTGTGAATGCACAGGAGTTAACACGGGTGAATTAAATTTGATAATTAATTGGTACACAAACTTTTGGATTTTAATTGTTTTATAGGAGAAGTTGAGGTTTTATGAGCCTTATTTACTAAACAGCAACCACTGTCTTACCTGAATTTGGGATGCAAAAATTGACTATGGAAATCTGTTGGTGATAATCTTGTTAGTTTGTTTAGATTGTTTAGTTGGTTTAGATTATTAGTTGGTTTAGATTGATAAGTTGTTTGTTGAAACAACTTTAATATATCTTTTATTTAGTCTATCTTTTTACATCAAATGTTCAACTATATATAGCTACCATTTCATTCAATAAAAGATTACCAAGTTTATTCATCCTCCACAAACTTGTGTCTTGTTTCCTCTTTACTGGGCTATTTTACTACATTTGGTATCAGAGCTCGGGTTGAGGAACAGAGAAGCTATGGCAACCAACGACGAGCAAAGCCCCACGACGTCGACGTCATTCACCTTCAAGTACCCCATGCTAACATGGACCAACGGATTGTGCTCTCTTAATGAGAGTCAACATGCATGCACAAGGCCTGTGGGAGGTAATCAAACGCAGGAAAGCCGACTACCGCACGCCAGGATGGCCCTGTCCGTCATACTCCGTGCCGTACCGCCAGAGATGCTGCGGACACTGGCAGTGAAAGACACTGCCAAGGAAGCATGGGACGCTGTGAAGATGATGCGGATGGGGGTCGAGCACGTGCGCGAGGCCAAGGCGCAGAAATTGCGTGCTGACTTCGAATCAATGAAGTTCAAGGATGGCGAGTCCGTCGAGGACTTCGCGATGCGGCTTACGGGACTCGTCAGCGACCTGCAAACTACTCGGCGATGAAATGGATGACGAGAAGGTAGTTAAAAAATTTCTTCGAGTCGTTCCATCCAAGTACACGCAAGTTGCCATCGCCATTGAGACTTTATTAGATCTCAAGACGCTGTCAATTGAAGAGCTTATTGGTCGTCTTCTAGCCGTCGAGGAACGATACGATCTTGACAGCAACTCCGGTGACACAAGTAGCCGCCTTCTCCTCTCCGAAGAGGAGTGGCTCGCTCGCACGAAGCAGAGGAAGGAAGGCGACGCCTACTCCGACGGTAGCAAAAGTTATGGTCGTGGGCACGACAAGCCAAGAGGTCGTGGCCGCGGTAACACGAAATATGGCAACGGCAACGCGTCCGGTGGCACGCGCGACAAGAAGGGTAAGTGCCACAATTGTGGCATCTACGGCCACTGGGCGAAGGACTGCCGCAAGCCGAAGCACGATGAGCGTACCAATCTGACACAAGTCGACGACGATGAACCAACACTGCTCATGGCCATGCTTCATGAGAAAAAAGTACAAATCCATGAAGAGAAGGTGCAACAAAGATTAATGGACTTCAAGATGGACATCCCTTGGTCCGAAAGGAGAAGCGAATGGTTGCCACTATCTTCGATACTCGAGTTATACTCTGGAATCAATATCCAGAGATCTGACAATTATACTGCAGGTGATAATGATGACTTTGCAGAATGGCAGAAGGAGGTTGGAGAGGCCGAGACATTGGAACAAAGCAATAACAGTCAGCTTGGTGGCGATGTTCGTGAAGTAGTAGAAAAATATGCTGATGATAGGCCAACAACTCCTCCAGACGGCAAAGAAGAATTCACTGATGATGATAGAACTACTTATAAATGGGATCGCAATCTCAGGGCATGGGTTCCTCAAGATGAAGTACCAAGGAAAAAGGAAGACTATGAACTTGAAGATATGAATTTTGCATTTGACGAGGAGTGGCTTCGCCGCTCGCCAGCAAAAGAACCGGCGGATGACGTGCTGCCGGAAGCTGATGCCCCGGTACCGGAAGTCGAAGAGGACTTGGATGAAAACAACGGGGTTTCTCCTGTGGTTGAGAGTAAAGACGAACAGCTGGTGGAGGCTGGGAACTCTGTTCCTGAAGCAGAGGCGATGGAGTCGAAAGCTATCGATTCTGTGGCTGATGGAGAGAAGTGGAGAAAGAGGGTGTTGCTGAAGTTTCTGGTTCAGATCAACCTTTAGAACCGGTGGTTGTTGGGGCTCATGAGAACATTCTTGATGAGGCTGTGGTGGAGGCGAACGATGTGGAGGGAGTATTTAATGGTGCCAAACCTGGCGGAGATAGGGTCTATGCGAAGCTGGACTCGAGGCAGGAAGCGAGTGGAGCGTCGAAACCGAAGAAAAAGTTCGTCAGGGACAACATCCACGACGGCGGTGGAGACGCAGGTTTCTCTGCCGGCGCCGAAGGAGATCCCGGCGGAGCAGCTCCATATGAACACCTTCAGTGACTACCTGGTCCTGAAGCCGGAGGAAACGACGAACGAGGAGCTCTTCCGCCTCCTGAGAGACGGCAACGTTGGCAAGATCGACTCCATCGGCTGCCCCGACGGTACCGTGATCGACGACGACAAGCGGAGGAGGATGATATTCATCTCCATCATTCTCCAGAAGATCATACTCTCTATCGCGCAGCCGGAAGGGACCACCGGCATGATGGTGCTCATGAACCAGCTGGCGGAGAATGGCCTCCCCAAACTCATCTGGGATTACTTCACAGGCCAGCTGAAGACACCAGATCCGAACTCGATGGACTTCAAATCGCCATTCACATTTATAGACACGAGAGTCAAACTAGAGAAGAACATTAAGCCGGGAGACAGCGCATATTATGCACACCTCTCTATTATGGCATCAAAACTAGCATACGAGAACGAGGCAAGGATCAAAAGCATAGTCAGAGGCTATTGGGATATGGAGTTCTTGGGTTTCTTCAACTGCTGGGAGGATCTCCAGGACTCATTCTGCACCGAGGCCTTCATGATGAGCGACAAGCCGGTTGAGAGCGACGACGCCGAGCTGATCGTGGTGGCATTCAGGGGCACGGACGTCGCCTATGGAGCCTGCGATCCCAACAACTCGCCAATGTGCGGGTGTCTGCTGCAGCAGGTTTTCACCCCGAAGAACCCCGCGAACTGGGTTCTGAGGGACGGTACCGACGGCTGCATTCGGAAAACGGCTTTGGACTGCAGGAACGGGACAGACGGGTTTGCCCATGTGGCGAATATGAAGATGCGGGAGACGTTGATCGCCATGGTAGATACGAGCCTGAGCCTTGATCAGTGCGGTGCCTTGTGCTTGAAGAAATGCTCCTACACTGCCTATGCCACTGCCGATGTTATCGGGGATGGCACTGGGTGCATAATTTGGATCTCCGAACTAGTCGATATACGGCTATACGTCGGAGCAGGACAGGACATCTACGTACGCGTAGCCGCTGCCGATATAGTATCGACACTCGAGCAGTCTCACAAGAGCAAAACCTCAAAGCTAGCTATCACACTAAGTCTAATATTGGGAACTCTTTTACTTGCTTTGTTTGGTTGCATTCTGTGGAGAAGAAAGAAAAGGAGAAGAGGAAAAAGAAAGAAATCACTAACTCCGGAAGACTTGTCATCAAACAGTTTGATAGTTTTTAAGCAGCCACAGGTTGCGTTTGGCGATGCAAGACCTCCTCATAATGTTACTGACATATCTAGAGGAGAAGAACGAGTTAGAATTTCACTCGTTAATGATGTCAGCAGTGAGAAGTACCCCTCATGTTTTTACTACATACCACACAACATTGTGTATCAAAGTGCGTATGTCAACTTCTCCTTTGCTAGAATCGGAGATGAGGATTGTTGTTCAGACTGTTATGGTGATTGTTTAGCTGCTATCCCTTGTGCGTGTACACGAGAAATTGGAGGTGAGTTTGCCTATACTTCTGATAGCATGGTCAAAGATGCATTTTTGGATGAATGCATTTCTATGTATCGCGAGCCGCAGAAGCATCAACAGTATTACTACAAAGTTTGTCCTCTAGAGAGGTCCAAGAAAGATATCCCTCCCGCACCATGCAAAGGGCATCTTGTTAGAAAATTTATTAAAGAATGCTGGAGCAAGTGTGGATGCAACAAACAATGCGGGAATCGTGTGGTTCAGCGTGGCATTACATGCAATTTGCAGGTATTTTTTACTCCAGAGAGAAAGAAGATGGAAAGAGCACACTAAGTATCGGAAGGGATCGAAGCTGTATGGGATATTAAAGAGGATATGCAGAAAGTGAAGCATTGATGCAACAAGATTAAGGGAGTGATTGTTGGTGATAATCTTGTTAGTTTGTTTAGATTGTTTAGTTGGTTTAGATTATTAGTTGGTTTACATTGATAAGTTGTTTGTTGAAACAACTTTGATATATCTTTTATTTAGTCTATCTCTTTACATCAAATGTTCAACTATATATAGCTACCATTTCATTCAATATAAGATCACCAAGTTTATTCATCCTCCAACAAACTTGTGTGCTGTTTCCTCTTTACTGGGCTATTTTACTACAAAATCTACTAGAATGAACAATGAATGTACTCGTTCTTAAAAGATTTCATGAGCCATTTTTTAGACAAATGTTAAGGGCACTACAACAATTACTATGAGGCAATATATTTATCCAGGATTGTCAAAATTTGTCTATCCATATAAAATCAGAACTGTCAAATTTTTTACAGTTCTAAAATAACAAGGATAGCAAAAAATTTCTACAATCCTGAATATGAACAGAACTACCAAAAATATGTTGTCCCTAATAACTTTTGTAGGACTCTTAACATTTGGCTTTTATTGTGACCCCTCATGAATTGTCAGAATCCTACTAATCAATAAGCAGCTAGATAGATGGTTGTAAAGAGAGTTGACGATGATTTTGTTAAACTTTCGGTGATAGTTATTTAGCAGAATGCATCCTATAGAAGAATTCCTCCCTGGGACTCCAGCTTCATAAATTATTGAAGACCATAGTAGTTTGTCAGAATGACAGCAGTCTAATCTTTACGCTAGAAGTGCATCTTATTCGTATATCACCTGTTCAGCTCTTCAGAGAAATATTATGAAATAGAACTAGAAGTGGAGGGAGATCTTGCTGTCACTCAATTCAACTCTAAAATTTGTTAGTCCCGAGGCTTAACCAAAGATGGATGAACAGGAACAGAGGTTATCGTCTCTGCTAATTCCTAAACATGAAGGTAAGATCTAGGGTTCACCCATAAGATTTTCTCTCTGACTATTATCGATTACAACTACCAAATCAGATTACAGCTCCTTCTAGATCACAGAAATCAAGAACCAAACCACGTTCTTTCTTGAAAATACAGTTGCAATTGGGACAGAACGTTTACAACTAGAAGAATATAGAAAAAAATTATTCTTGATGGGGTGGTAAAGACAATCGTTACTTAAAGAAAGATCCGACCTTTATCGATGATCTGCTCCCATGAGCCAGCAAGTTTACAAGAGAACTTATGAAACGTTCGTATTCACCTCTGTGTGACTCTGTATGTAACTCGAACGGACTCCCTGGACTCCTCTTATTTTAATTTTTTGTGTGTCTCCAAAAGGAGGCATGAGGACTCTATTTATAGAGAAGGATGAAAACGTATCTCCACTCCTAGCCGATGTGGGACTAAAATACCCACTCCCAAAGTAAGGATTGATATTCCAAATTTTGCCATCAACGAAGTCATGTGCAATCAACGCAGCCCACGCATGCGCACATCAACACAGCAGCACTTGAACGCAAGCTCGCAGACATGCTGATGCGCATAGCCATATATGACGCGCATGCACATACATGTGCATAACAGTGCAAAACCTGCATATTGTGCATACGCAGCAACCACGCATGCAACCTGCATAGCCCGAGTCTGAGTCGCTAAGCACCATTGGGACTTAGCTCCTTAGGAAAATTTTCCAAGAGTGTGTAAAAAAGCATAAATACTTTCTTTGAGGAGTTATTCCTTTTTCCTCCTAGGAAAATGTCCCCACATGACACCCACATGTGTCCCACCATACTCCATGTACACACCTCAACACATACAAAGTATTATATTGAGATACCCACTTGGTGGTGTAGCCAATATGGGACTATCTTTCACTACTTCAAAGGCAAAACACCAATAATTTCCCACATATCTCAATATATGGGTTGAGTATTCCCAACGGTGACAGCCCATTATTGTAACCTCCGATTTCCAAATTCCCGAAATAATTAGATTTTTAATTTATTTTAAATATCAAGTTTATAAATTATTTTCTTCTTGAATTTTTAGTATTAGATTTTCGAACAATGTTTGATTTTAGAAGGTGATTTAAAATCTTTTATCAAAATTATTTTTCCTAAATGTCGCTTTCTTATAAAATAAATAGATAAATAATGATGTAAATATAATACTATAGCTTCGAATATTTATTGGCTTGAAATCATGAAATTATTGTTTTAAATAAAAAAAATTATTTGAAGGACTAGTTGATAAAATATAATAAATTTTATATTTATTGGGATACTAAATAAATAAAATTCATACTTTCTAAGATTTTGCAATATGGATTAATTAGTAGCTAATTGGGAATCAGTTAGCTTTCCTAAAATATTTTCTAAAATTATAATCTTTTCTTTTTAAAATTTTACAAGTTTGCCATTTCCCATTAACTAGCCAACACACCCTCATTCCCACATGAAGAACTTATTCATGTATAATCTTGGCCATTCATTATTGGGCCAATCCTCAACCTTCATCCCACACCCTCTTTCCCTATTTAAAGTCTCTCATCACCATTCCCAAGAAACCCTAGCTAGCCCTCACAAATTCCCATAAGCCAACAACTACCACCATTTTGTGTGCTCATGTCCGTGTGTCCAGCATTACCGTGTCAGCCGTGTTGGCCTTGAGTCCGACCCCGGGTGTCCCACCGTATCCATTCATTTCCTGTGTCCAGATTTACAACATTACAACCAGATTTTTGTGTCCGACACACCCGGACACATCCACCTCCACCACAGCAAACATCATCCTCGTGTCCACCATCTGGACACATCCCTACCATAGTACACCATTTCTGTGTCCAACACCCGGACACGTTCACCCCCAATACCACAACACCACCATCGTGTCCAGCCTCGGACACGATCCACCCCGACACAACAAATTCAAACCCTAACCCTAACTTCGACCTAACCGTCGTGCGTCGAGCTCGAAGATCCAGCCGCCCCGAGACCGAACAGATCCGCCGAGCTTCGCTGCCGCCGGTGGCCGCCTCGGATCTCCTCGACCTCGTCGAGCCGTGGCCGCCTCGGATCTCCTCGATACGAGTTCCGCCGACCGCCTCCTCGGGACGAGAACACCCGCCGCCTAGAGCAGATCCGCCGCCGCCTCGAGCCGAGCACCCGCCATAGCAGACCGAGCAGATCCGCCGACGCCTTGCCGGCCCGACCCCGGCGAGACCCCACCGCGCCGACGCCGGAAAGCCCCCGTGAGCCCCTCTTTCTCTTTCCCTTTCTTCTGTTCCTATGGGTTAGGTTACGGGTGTTTTAATCAGTTAGTTAATATAATAGATTAATTAGTTAATTTATATTAGTTTAGTTTAGTTAATTATTTATTAATCAGTTAATTATTCTTAATCAGTAGTTAATTAATCAATTAGTTTATATGTAATTAGTTTAGTAATTAAATATAATTAGTTTAGTAATTTTATGTAATTAGTTTATTTTTATGTAATAAATATAAGGGTTTTGACTATGTAAAAATAATAATTTCTGGTTTATATTATTAATTAAGGAATAGTTACAATAATAAATTTGTTCAAAATTGGTTATTTGGACTAATAACTGAATTTACTATAGACAAAAATATATTGGCTTTTACATAAATTCTAAATTTTTATAAATAAACTTTTACTTGTAATTATTGTTCAAAATAATTTTGAAATGATTTTCATAAATTAAGGTGTTACCTTAATTACAAACAAACGACCCTTTCCCCTATTAGCCTGGTATCCTTATCCCGATTTTCGTGCCGAACTCCGATCTTGAACTTCTTTATATAGTTTCTAGCTATTTGGACTGCTCCGGACTCATTGGAACTAACTGCTACTTCATTTGGGATCACCTTGAGAAGTGTGGCATTATGTACATTCTTTGATTTGTTAATATACATATATAAAAATATTTGATTGATATATATATATACAAATATGTATTTTGGTATATAAATATATATATTTATATATATCTATTTAGTGTATATATATGTATACATATTTTATACTATTACTAAGAGACACTTATATATATATTATATACGTTTTTATTGGTATATACTCTGAGTGTAAATGTGTATTATATACGTATCCCTACTAGATGACCCTAGTTGACTAGAGCCATGCCTGGCATAGCCCTGAGGCCAGTGTATTTCTATTGTGTGTTAGTGTAGCATCTGATACAAGTGATATTATTATATGTTTATAGGACTGTCGGATTCTCCAGACGATACTCTGGGACAGGACATTAGTATTGACAGCTAAGGACCCAAGGCGAGTATATTCTCTGATTAGTTTCTAATTTATGATATCTCCTATGTTCACTGTATCTAGTGTAGATATACATGCTCTTGACACGTTGGTTACACGGATTGGTATACACGGATCTCGTCATGAGATGTTATTCCTTATTCATGGTGTAGCTTGTACAAGACTTGTTTCCTTGTTATCTTGTGCATGTACAGACACTGAGACCCAGGGAGATTTGCTACCTCCCTAGGGAATCCCGTGCCATAGCGTACCATGATTGGATCTACTATACCAGTCGGGGGTGGGGAGTATTTTAGTGTAGATATGTGATCATACCCAACTTTATATGCATCATAGCTCACCCCACATCTCACGTCGGGTGCGGCCTGACCATTACATGCTTCATAGCTGTTACGTGTGATTAGCCTGACCTCTACATGCATCATAGCTAACCAAAGGTTAGCCTAACCTTACAAGAATCATAGCTAATCACATGTAACCAGCCTGATCAAGTTCCCAAGCCGATCACATGTTAAAGCTAGTACTCATACACTTAGTCATAGGTTCTTGCTCATGGACATATTGTTTCTTCTCCTGCATTTACTTACAGTATTTCCAGTATTTCTTTTATTTCTCGTACCTATACATGCTTCTGGTATATTTCCATCTAGAACTGCTACATAGTTTATATCATTAATATAGAACTGCTATTTAGAGATGTACTTTGCTCCTTCCTGACTGGAAAATATTTTTCCAGACTGTGACCTTAGTAGACTGGTTTCTGACACACTTGGGGATTGGAAGTTAATGATTGCAGGTATTATTATTTTGTCGTTAGACTTGTCTTGTATTTCTTGCTTGCCTTGATATCTCATCGTGCTTTAGTTTATGTGATTGAGTATTTCCAGCATTATTTTATGATATCCACGTCTCCTTATGGAGTTGGGTATTCATGTGAGTTTGATTAGATAGTTACATGACCTAGACAGCGTTCTACCGCCGATACTGCGGCGTAGGCTGGACGTACCAACGCACTCGTGCCCCTAAACTGGGTGCGGGTCGTGACACGTTTTTAGTGGTGGCCCATGCAGGTGAGACTTTGCTAGTTGTGCGATGTCGTAGTAGTGCGACGTCATAGTTGTACTACTACGTACCTGCTATAGAATATAGGACGTAGGATACTAGGATGAGAGAGGATACTCAATCACAAAATTCTTAAGAGATTCCTGGGATGACCCCTTGAGAATCTTATTATAATTTCTAATTTTAAATCCTTCGCCTTGTTTCCGTTCGTCCTCACTCTTTGATATTGAATTTAATTATTGTTGATCAATTAAAATCTTGGTTTCATTGTAGAGTTAATTTCATGCCGAGATGAATTTTACGGACTAAATTTTTCGATATCATCTGATGACGTATATGGATGAGAACAGTGAGAAAGGTGAAATGTCTGCTTGGGTTATAGAACCTAGAGTTATCGCAGCCGTACCGGTTAGCGAAGATTCTAGATGACATGACTGTAGGGTTGCGTACTTTAGTTACGGAACCTGTCGTTTATCGCACCTATACTTACTGGCATGGCGAGGATCCTCAGCGTCATGATTTCTGACCGACTTGTATGATTATCGGGTTGTGTCTAAAAATTTTGTTCTTAAGTATCATCTCAACACTTATCTATTTCTGTTATACAAGACTTTATTCCATCGTCCTTTTGGTTGCTAGCAGTAGAAACACCTTCAGTCCTCAATCCAGTTCCTTTGAGCTTTTATTCTTTGAGGATTCCTTATTAAGAATGATAATTAGTGACTTGTAATTATGGCTGTGTCTTGAGTGTTAGTATTGGTTGAGTGTTGTTAGTGAGTTATAAGTGTTTCCTAGTTGGACATGTGAGCAGTAGGCTTTAATCTAGAGTTAGCCCTTAGCATAGTACCTTGTACCAATGGTTCTGAGATAAGTGTCATTAGAGACTGAGAGTAGAAGGAGAGTATAGAGTATCAGTGATAGTTCCCAGAGTTAGTATCAGAGCCAATTACCCGTCCTGGATAATCATGATTTTGTAATTAAGTGATCTATGTAAACAATTAGGTATCAAGGAATTGTGTTAAGAATTAATGGAGCATAACGTTCAATCGGATGATTGATATCGGGCGTGTTAAAGGTAAAGAAATTTATATGCATGAGGAGTTATAATGAGGTGTCATGAGTAGAGAAATATCAAAATCGGTAATGAAGATGGTGAAGCGTATCACAGATTAGTTTAACAGGCTATAAAAAGGTTAAAAGGAAATACATATACAACAATCGAGATGAGGAACCATACACATACCCATGAGAGTAAAGAAACACGAGTTCTAAGGAACTTGATGAGATAATCCATTAATGAAGCTAGTGATATAATACCAAGAGTGCTAATGGTCCTATATCGAGGATTAGTCAAGAATGACGTTAATAACAGTAAGCACTCTGTATGATGATAATTAGATGATATACCAGTTGACATAAATTGAAAATCATGGAAGAAAATACATGTGATGATAACTTTGATCATTGGAGGTAATGGTACAAGTGATTCAGGCAGTACAATTTTAGTACACAGTTACAAACACTAGATGCATTGAGTATACCTTGAGTATCAGAGACCGTGAGCACTGATATGTACATTTGTGGAGTTATAAATTAAAAAGTGGAAATAAAATTTTATTTTAAGAATTATTGAGGAGTTGAGATTATGTCATTAAAATTTTTTGAGGATTTCAAATATTGATTCAATAAAAATGGTCAAGGCTACAAAGATTTTAGAAGTGATTAAAATTTTTATTTCGATGTTGAGTATCTGACTTTGAGGAGGTATATGTAATTTATTTTAAGTTGATCGAGAAGTTAAACCTTGATGATTATTTTGAGGATTAATTTTAGGGTAGATGAGAGATACGAATATTAATATATGAGTAGATGATATACATGTGTAAGGATCTGGTGACTTGAGCATGATTGAGATGGCACCGCAGACTGACTTGGGTGTCCATCTAAAATTGTATTGGAAAGAGCAGTATTTAGTATGGTGTTGCACTTGACGTATATTTGAGTGATAAGAACGACTAGTATGAACAATTGTAGTAGGAACGGGAACTGACAGAGGGTATGGTACTAAAAAGATAGAGGTATCGACTTGGATGCATTATTGAATCATGGTTTTATTAGAGATTCTTGGCATCAGATTTTGGCAGTAATAGACAGGTGTGTGCAATACAGATATATTCATGGATCTTGTGGATTAGTGATTAGTTGATAGGGGTACCAGTGTACAGGAATAGGAATTAGTTAGTGAATGTGCTAGAGTTAAGTATTTGTTAAAGATAGCAGATACCGCAAGAAATATGTTAGCAGATTCTTCTTTTTCCTAATGTTCCCGTCTCTTGATTGATTGATTTCCCTAGTGCTGTAGTTCATATTCATGATTTTCTTGTTAGAATATAACTAGTAGTACACCCCAACAGAGACTGAAATACCATGACAAAAGGTACATGACCTATATATTTTTCTTAGATTGCATGGCTGTGGGTAGAATTTTCTTAAACCATGATCATTGGGGTTTTGACCATAGCAAGGATCTATGATAAGGTTATGACTGACAAAAAGGGACAAGATGATTAAATTATGGATAAGCATTAAATTAAATAAAGAATTTAGGGGTTGTTATAACAGAGTTGATGGATCATTGATTTTACGAAAATCAAGGTATGATTGAAATTTGAGGATAAACATTAACTTAAATGGAGAATTAAGAAATTCATAGGGCAAAATTTAAGGATTTATTAATTTTAGGAAAGGTCTTGATATGATTGAATTGGTTATTAAAAATTTGAGAAAATTTGGAAAATTATCATTATACCTAATTGATTGCAAGATAGAAATTTTATATTTTATATTATGAATGTTGCATTGAAGATTCTGAAAGTATCGCATCGTTGAGTATTTGAGGAAAAAGAAAATTCGGAAATAAAATCGTTAATGGAATGGTGTCGAATTCAATTCTCGGAGGAGAATTTAGATTTGAATAAGCATCAATTGAATTGGAGTTAGAGGAGTAAGATGATTGATGGATTAGTGGTTAAAATTTAAATTTTGGGATACGATTTTTATAAATATGCATTAATTTGGATTTCAATTGGAGGATTGGATATTAAAATCCTTGAGTATTTAGATACGAACTTAAATTTTGGAGGAGATTATGAGAAAAATTTGAATTTGATTTTAAACTTGAAGATTTTCAGGAATATGATGTTATAAAACTTTTGAAAGGTTGTGAAATAGCAATATGGAATTACTTCATGATTATTTGGTTTGAAATTTAAATTTTGATAGAAATAATACAATGTGTAAATGTAATTATTGAGGATCTTAAATTTCGAGGATGAAATTTTTCTAAGGTGGATAGACTTGTAACCTCCGATTTTCAAATTCCCGAAATAATTAGATTTTTAATTTATTTTAAATATCAAGTTTATAAATTATTTTCTCCTTGAATTTTTAGTATTAGATTTTCGAACAATGTTTGATTTTAGAAGGTGATTTAAAATCTTTTATCAAAATCATTTTTCCTAAATGTCGCTTTCTTATAAAATAAATAGATAAATAATGATGTAAATATAATACTATAGCTTCGAATATTTATTGGCTTGAAATCATGAAATTATTGTTTTAAATAAAAAAAAAATTATTTGAAGGACTAGTTGATAAAATATGATAAATTTTATATTTATTGGGATAGTAAATAAATAAATTTCATACTTTCTAAGATTTTGCAATATGGATTAATTAGTAGCTAATTGGGAATCAGTTAGCTTTCCTAAAATATTTTCTGAAATTATAATCTTTTCTTTTTAAAATTTTACAAGTTTGCCATTTCCCATTAACTAGCCAACACACCCTCATTCCCACATGAAGAACTTATTCATGTATAATCTTGGCCATTCATTATTGGGCCAATCCTCACCCTTCATCCCACACCCTCTTTCCCTATTTAAAGTCTCTCATCACCATTCCCAAGAAACCCTAGCTAGCCCTCACAAATTCCCACAAGCCAACAACCACCACCATTTTGTGTGCTTGTGTCCGTGTGTCCAGCATTACCGTGTCAGCCGTGTTGGCCTCGGGTCCGACCCCGGGTGTCCCACCGTATCCATTCATTTTCTGTGTCCAGATTTACAACATTACAACCAGATTTTCGTGTCCGACACACCCGGACACATCCACCTCCACCACAGCAAACATCATCCTCGTGTCCACCATCTGGACACATCCCTACCACAGTACATCATTTCTGTGTCCAACACCCGGACACGTTGTCACTACCACTTTTCCATATAAGGGTATTTCTGTAATTTAGCTGTTTTAAATAATTATGAATTTAATTATTCTGCTGAGTTTTTATAAAGTAATTAAATATTGTTAATAATATTTAGTTTTAGGTCTAACCCTAGAAATCCATTAGGACAACCCTAATGAGTAAACCCTAGTTTGTAAACCCTATTCTAGCAAACCCTAGAATTTTAAATTTAAGATGGAACCCTCAAAACCCTAGACTGACTTAACCTGAGTCTGTTAGGTTCTACATGACTTAACATAAAGGTTTAGTCTAAAAGCTAGGCATAGAAACCCTAGAACTAGGTTTATATATATATGAAGCTTCCCACAAAGCCATCCTTCATGTAAACAGGAGAAACCCTAGCCTCCACTAGAGAAAACCATCTTCCCTCTCCAAAAATTCGAAACCCTAACCCTAGGTCCCATTTTCTTCTCCTCTAAAGCCAGAGAAGCAAAGAACGTGGGTCAGGGAGCCTTGGAGAAGAAGAGCCTCGTTGAAGAAACCTTCCCTGCAGGTAAAACCCTAGTTTTACTCATTTAAATTCCTGTTTTCAGAGGATCATGGCCCTTTAAGAACCCACCCCTTGCTGTGTAATTCGATTCTAGGGCTTTGGATTAGGTTTTGGTGACCCACATGGGGTTTTCCCCAATTATTAAGAACCCTAACCCTAGATTTGGTTTGTAGACAGATTTTTCCCCATTTTCATGTAGATATAAATTCGATTTTAGGGTTTACTTATCTAGGTATTCTAAATTCTGTATATTGATGTATGAATCTATATGTATAGATATGTATTGTGTGTTGGGGGGGGGCTTTCATCTGTACATTAGGTTTGAGGAAGAACAGGGTGCAGTCGGGTATGTACAGTGTGGTTGGGTTTCATTGTGTATCGGGTTGAGAGTTTCTGTGCACAGGGGTTTGTTTTCCTTGCTGTGGATATGTGTGAGGGGGGTGTCCTTGTTCAGTATTGTGTCTGTGAGTACCTGTGTCAATGTGCAGATATCAGTTTTTGTTGTGAGGTTGTGTGCATCAGTAGGTTGCATACTGTGTGAATTGGATACTGTACTGTGTGCAGTGGCTGTGCTGTGTAATGTCAGCTGTGGGGGGGGTGCCAGCCAGAGAGGCCTGGGTGAGAGTGAGTGAATTCCCAGGATACCTGGATCAGTATATGTGTACCTATGTTGAGTATCAGTTGATTGAAGAATAGGGTGATGTAGTCAGTGACTGTTTGTATCTACTGTGGGTATGTATCAGTAAATTATTAGTTCTGTGGGTTGCATTCAGTGAGAAATTTTAGGAGTTTATAATCAGTGAGTTATGGTATGTAGCAGGGTGGAGTTTTGGTATCAGGGACTAGAGGTTATTGGCTGTGTGTGGGATGACTGAACCTAGTGTCTAGTGTTTATGTATCAGTCAGTGTAGAATTTCAGTTAGATATCTGTGTGCCCTGTTTTGAGTTGTGTATTAGATTCATGTGTAGACTGTGTTAGTTAAACTCTGTGTAGCAGTTTTATGGGTGTGTGTGCAGTTGAGTTCCTCAGAGTTATAGGTGTCAGTGAGTGTATCCATATGATTTCTGTGTGAGTATCCCATAGCTGGGGGTTTAAGTATAGGTAGACTGTGTTGGTATCAGTTGAGTATCAGTCCAGATGGGGTGGACTGAACATGGTATTAGAAATTTGGTTAGGGCTTGGTATCAATGAAGGGCAGTGGGTGATAGGGATATCTGTTTGTGGCTGTGCATTGGTTGGTTCCTGTGGTTGGGTGTTATGTGTATTCCTTAGTATTGAGTATCCTAATTACTGTGTGTGTGTATTGTGTTAAGAATTTGTGTGTGTGTGTAGGTAATTAAGAGGCAGAAGTTATGTATTCAGTATGGATGTATCAGCAGTAAGAAGGGGTTGGGCCAGGTCTGTGTGCAGGAATTTTACACTGTGTGAGTTGTGTGTTAGATACCTGGGTGTTTTGGTTGTGTCTTAGTGTAGTGTATTAGTGTAGAATTCCAGATTTCAGTGAGTATCAGTTTTAAACTGTGTGTATTAGAGTGTCTCTAGGATACTGAATTCTGGGTATGGCAGTGTGTGGATGGCTGTGTATGTGTGAGGTTTCTCAGCAGTTGTGTAGTGCAGGTGTGAAGATGAGGGGTCATCAGTGTACAGAAATTGTTTTGTGTGTGTGTCCAGACTTGTGCCAACTGTGTCTGTGTGAGGTGCTCAGTTTTTAACTATGTATGGAGTTGGGCAGTGAGTTGTGTGTGTCAGTTGGTGAGGTAGAAACTGTGCAGTTTCAGTGTGGAGTTGTGTATCAGTAAACACATGTTGCAGTGGATTAGTATGGTGTATCTTAAGTATTAGAGTGGTAACTTAGTGTAGGTAAGTTGTATGAGTGTGAGGTAATGGATTATTATCAAGGTATTGTGGTACTAAGGTACTAGTGATGTAGTATGGGTTAGGACACTAGTTCTAGCCAAAATATTAGTTGTGTTAGGTTATGATATTAATATTAGGATGTTAAGCTAATAACTATATTACACACATATGGTATAACTTATATGTATGTTATTGATACCATACTTATTAGTGTAGATGTACAATAGTTATGCAAGTTTATAAAAGTATATACATATAGATATTATTTTACTAGCTAGTATTAGTTAACCATAGCTAGTATGAACCTAGAAGCAAGGTATTAACTAGTTTTGACCAAAAACCTAGAGTTGACTCAGTTGGACCTAGTATTGACCAGTAAACCTTAGACATGACCTAGAAACCTCGTTTTTTAAATTGTTAAGCATGTTATTCTTTTAATTCATTAATTAACATTGAATTTCCATAAATAGGTCATTGTGATTCCATTTTGGACCTCGATCCTCACATTCTGCTCAGGACCACAGGCGAGTACATTCTCTGACAGTTTTCATGGTTGATTACTTCTATAAATTGTAGTGTATTTCATACTTGATTCCGACACTGTGAATACACGGGTTAGCACCCTAGATCCCCATCACGAGGAGTCGTGGTTGGAATCCATCGTGCTAGCTGGGGGATGGGGAACTATTAGTAGATTATGTGATCATATCCAAACATTTATATGCACCATAGCTCACCCCACTTCTCACGTCGGGTGCGGCCTGACCACTTATATGCTCCATAGCTGTTATATATGATTAGCCTGACCATTATATGCACCATAGCTAACCATGCGGTTAGCCTGACCTAAAAGAACCATAGCTAATCATATATAACCAGCCTGATCCAGTCCCAAGCCGATCACATGATAAACTAATAATTCAAACACTTAGCTAGATGTCTTATCTTTATTCAGATTTACTTGTTCTAGCATTTACTACTTATTGCTCATTGCTAGATGCCTACTGTCTATTTCATTTTCTCCAGTACTTCACATGTTCAGCTTTTATTTCCATCTTGTATCTCTTACACTGTTTATAGATTTTGTCAATTAATGAAACTGCTGTTAGTGCTTGTGCTTCGCTCCAATCCTGACTGGATAACCAACATTTTTCAGAGGACCTGGAGGACTTTTGCCCTACTCATTACGGTCCAGGAATAGAGGAGGATTTCACCCCAGAAATCCCAGAGGAGGTGCCTATCTTAGAGGAGAACTTGCCTGCCCATGCTTAGATTATTTTTCTGTATTTACTATTTTAGACTGAGACTGAGACTGAGATGTATTTATTTTTATTTGTGACTTTGTGAGGTCAATTGGACCAGAATTTGAGTTAGATTTATTGTGGTTGGTTTTAAATAGAACTCTTTTCAATTCTCATCGTGCCATTATGTTTATAGTTGTGATTGAGTATATTATAGAAATGTGATTTATTTATCATTGTCCTCCGTACGGAGTTGAGACTATTGACAGGATATACTATGTTTGTGACCTAGACAGCGTTCTACCGCCGATGCTGCGGCGTAGGCTGGACGTACCCACGACTCATGCCCAAATTCCGGGTGCGGGTCGTGACACGTTTTTAGTGGTGGCCCATGCAGGTCTAGTCTCGAGTCATAGTCTTAGACTGTTTTAGGAAATAGGAATTTGCCCAAGAATATGCTCAATCACAATTAGGGAATTCTGATTCTTATGATACTATTCTTAATGATTAATTCCTTTAGAAATTTTTCTGTCCTTCCTTGATATCATACCTATTGCCTTAATTGAATCTTTCGATCTGTCTCCAGGATGCCGCCAAGAAGGTCCCAGAGACTCGGAGCAGCAGATTCAGAGAGGTCTGCCACCTCTCGCGCTGCCGGACAGACATCAGCAGCACCTCCTACATCTCCAGGACAGGTGGGAGTGTCTGCAGCATTTGGGGGTCCTCCACCACCAGTTCAGAGGGTCCCCATAGCTACGACGGCACCACCACCCCCACCACCAGCTCAGCATCCAGGAGGTGTGCCCGTCGATGGGGCACAGATGTTCGCCTTGATACAGGGCATGGTCGATGCCCAGAGGACGTCGGCAGAGGCCCAGAGAGTGCAGGCTGAGGCACATCAGGCCCAGACGGAGATGATGAGGGTGAACATGGATAATGCTCACCAAGTGGCTCTCCAGGCTGTGGAGAGAGTCGCTCAGCAGCAGCAACAACCTGGTCAGCAACAACAGAGGCCGGGCACCATTGTGGACTTCAAGAGGATGATGCCTCGGGAGTTCAAGGGGACAGAAGGGATACTCTACGCCGATGATTGGCTAGAGGACATCGAGAGGAACTTGCGTTTGGCGCAGATTCCAGAGGCGCTCCAGATCGAGGCCGCTGGCAGCCAGATGTTCGACATTGCCTTGACGTGGTTTCGCACGGAGCCGAGACTCTTGCGCGGGGGACTCACTTGGGAAGCTTTCAAGGAGCTCTTCAAAGAAAAGTTCTTTCCTGATGTCGCCCTGGGAGCTTTGGAGAGTCAATTCCATGACTTAGCCCAGGGGAGCTCGTCCGTCGATGAGTATGCCGCGGAGTTTAGTCGTCTGAGCCGCTTTGCACCATCGATGATTAGAGATCCGGGGGACAGGGCCCGGAAATTCAGAAAGGGGCTGACAAGAGAGATCAAGTCTCGCACGTCGGGACGTCGCACAGCTACCTACGAGGGCATATTGATGGATGCCCAAGTAGCCGAGGATGACTTGGACCTCAGACCCAAGAGGGGACGCGATGTTTCCGGAGGGGCAAACAGTAGTGCGGGAACAGGCAAGCGTCCACACTTTCAGCAGCAGCAGAGACCCTTTCAGCAGCAGCATCAGGCACCAGCCCGAGGGCAGGTCCAGCAGCAGCAACAGAGACAGAACCAGCCCGCCATCCAGTGTGCGTACTGCGGGAAGGTGGGACATACTAGAGATATCTGCAGGCATAGATTGGGCTCATGTTTGTCCTGCGGATCGACGACACATCAGCTGAGGGATTGCCCTACCATTCGGACTCGTCCAGGTCAGGGTGGAGCAGCCGCCCAGAGAGGACCAGGCAGGGTACCTACCGTACCAGGAGGCCAACAACAGAGGGGACCACTTCCACCGCAAAATCAGAGGTTTGCTCAGCATCAGCAGCAGAGAGGTGCACCCCAGGGGCGAGCATACGCCATGGCAGTCGAGGAGATCGAGCCAGCAGGAGACTTGATCACAGGTTCGGTTCTTCTCGATTGTATTCCTGCATTTACCTTATTCGATTCTGGCGCTTCCCATAGTTTTGTGTCTGTATCATATGCACTTCGACATCATTTAGACACAGAACCATTAGCTAGGACTTGCAAGATCATGACTGGTGGAGGTATTATCCTAGTCCGTGATCACTGCAAGGACCGGAGAGTGTCAGTAGGAGGCCGAGAGTTGAGCGTGAGCTTACTTGTCATGCCACTTCCGGGGTACGATATTGTACTCGGAATGGACTGGTTGAGTAGGCATCATGCTACTATAGATTGTTATAGAGGCAGAGTATTGTTTAGACCACCAGGAGAGCCGGAGTTCGAGGTCGTCAGAGGAACAACGGAACAGAGAGGGAGCACATTTTGCGGAGCCAGGACGGAAGAGGAGGAGTTGCCACATCCTCTGATAGCGGAGTTCCTGGATGTATTTCCAGAAGAATTGCCAGGCTTGCCGCCAGACAGAGATGTTGAATTCTCTATAGACTTGGTTCCAGGAGCGGAGCCCATTTCACAACATGTCTATAGAGTCAACAACAGCGAGCTAGCAGAACTGAAGAAGCAAGTTGAGGAGCTGCAGGACAAAGGCTTCATCAAATCCAGTTCATCACCATGGGGAGCTCCGGTATTGTTCGTACCGAAGAAGGACGGCACGGTGCGCATGTGCATTGATTATAGAGCCTTGAACAATATCACTATCAAGAACAAGTACCCGCTGCCGAGGATAGATGATCTTTTCGATCAGTTGAGCGGGGCGAGGGTGTTTTCGAAGATTGATTTGAGGTCAGGCTATCACCAGGTGAAGGTGAAGAAGGAAGACACGCCGAAGACAGCTTTTCGGACCAGATACGGCCAGTTTGAGTTCATGGTGATGCCATTTGGTTTAACCAATGCACCGACAGTATTCATGAACTTGATGAACAAAGTATTCCACCAGTACCTTGACAAGTTCGTGGTGGTGTTCATCGATGATATTCTTGTGTATTCCAAGACACCGGAGGAGCACGAAGAGCACCTGAGGTTGGTCTTAGAGACTCTCAGGAGGGAGAAGCTGTACGGGAAGCTCTCTAAGTGTGAATTCTTCCTTGACAAGGTCGAATTTCTTGGGCATGTGGTATCGGGTGACGGAATCTCGGTTAACCCACAGAAGATCGAGGCAGTAGAGTCGTGGGCTACCCCCAGTTCGGTAGCTGAGATCAGGAGTTTTCTCGGGCTAGCAGGATACTACAGGAGGTTTGTACAAGACTTCTCCAAGATTGCAGCGCCAATGACCAGACTGACTAGGAAGGATGTGGATTTTGTGTGGACGGATGAGTGCCAGGCTGCATTTGATGAGCTGAAGAAGAGGTTGACGACAGCTCCAATTTTAACGTTGCCATCAGGGACAGGTGGTTTCACCATCTACAGTGACGCTTCAGGGAAGGGTCTGGGATGTGTTCTTCAGCAGCACGGGAAAGTAATTGCCTATGCTTCCAGGCAGTTACGCCCTCATGAAAAGAACTACCCCACCCACGATTTAGAGTTGGCAGCAGTTATCTTCGCTCTAAAGCTGTGGAAACATTACCTGTACGGAGAGCGTGTGGAGATCTTCACAGACCACAAGAGCTTGAAGTACGTATTCACACAGAAGGAGCTGAACATGAGGCAGAGGAGGTGGTTAGAGTTAATGAAGGACTTTGACATCTCATTGCAGTACCATCCAGGGAAGGCTAACGTAGTCGCCGATGCCTTGAGCAGGTATCCGATGGCTATGTACTTGACGACAGATAGGCATTTATTAGCTGATCTGGAAAGCTTAGAGATTGAGGTGTTAGTTCCCGGTACTGAGATTCAGATGTGGGGATTGCAGATACAATCCGAACTGATGGACAGGATCAGAGCTGCGCAGTACGATGATGAGACTCTGAGGAGTATCAGAGCCCAAGTTCAGATGGGATTGTCGGACGATTTCACTATCGCAGATGATGGTTCCTTACGGCACGGCACAAGGATATGTGTGCCTAGTGGGGAACTGTGCGAGGAAGTTTTGCAGGAGGCACACCGCTCTCAATACTCGATGCATCCCGGTGCCAACAAGATGTATCGAGACTTGAGGGAGCACGTATGGTGGTATGGAATGAAGCGCGAGGTAGCACGCTTCGTATCTCGGTGTCTAGTGTGCCAACAGGTAAAGGCAGACCGGCAGAGGCCAGGAGGTTTACTTCAACCGTTACCGATTCCAGAATGGAAGTGGGAGCACGTGACCATGGACTTCGTTTCAGGGCTTCCACGTTCTCCAGGAGGGAAAGACGCGATTTGGGTCATCGTGGACAGGTTGACCAAATCAGCCCATTTCTTACCTTTCAGGGTGGGCACGTCGACAGAGAGGCTCGCAGAGATGTACGTGCGACAGATTGTTAGGCTTCATGGAGTTCCTGTGAGCATCGTCTCGGATCGGGATAGTCGTTTCACTTCCCACTTCTGGAGGAGTCTGCAGGCTAGCTTGGGCACTCAGCTCAAGTTCAGTACCGCATATCACCCCCAGACAGACGGGCAGTCTGAAAGGACTATTCAGACTCTCGAGGATATGCTACGCACTTGCGTTCTCGATCTCGGAGGTTCTTGGGAGGATCATCTGCACCTGGTAGAGTTCGCTTACAACAACAGCTACCAGGCCAGCATCGAGATGTCACCGTTTGAGGCTCTTTATGGACGGAGGTGTCGTACACCGCTATCGTGGGACGACGTTGGAGAGAGAGCCTTGCTAGGACCCGAAATAGTCATGGATGTAGCAGAAAAGGTGAAACTCATCAGAGACAGACTGCGAGTGGCGCAGGACAGACAGCGGCATTGGGCCGACAGCCACCGTAGACCCCTTGAGTTTCAGGTATAGATTGTTGTATTCTGATTGTGTTTGTTTGTTGTTTAGACTGCATGTTGAGACTGTTTTGTGTTAGGTTGGCGATCTAGTATTCCTACGGATTTCTCCGACACGTGGAACGATTCGTTTTGGCAGAGGCGGAAAGCTTAGCCCACGCTACATCGGACCCTTCGGTATTCTGGCGAGGGTAGGTACAGTGGCGTATAGATTGGACTTGCCGCCTGCATTGGAAGGAGTGCATAACGTGTTCCACGTGTCGCAGCTGAGACGGTACGTGGCCGACCCTAGTCACGTACTTGATCACTCGGAGATTGAGGTTGGTCCGACGCTCAGCTACCCTGAGCAGCCCGTAGAGATCTTGGACCGCAGAGAGAAGGTGTTGCGGAACCAAACTATTCCTTTGGTTCGCGTAGCATGGAGACATCACTCTCCAGGGGAATCGACCTGGGAGAGAGAGGACGAAATGCGCGAGCAATACCCTTATCTCTTCCAGACTTGAGGTATATTTCCTTTTCTGGTTTCATCCTTGTTGTAGTTCAGTCCAATTTCGAGGACGAAATTTCTTTTAGGAGGGTAGACTTGTCACTACCACTTTTCCATATAAGGGTATTTCTGTAATTTAGCTGTTTTAAATAATTATGAATTTAATTATTCTGCTGAGTTTTTATAAAGTAATTAAATATTGTTAATAATATTTAGTTTTAGGTCTAACCCTAGAAATCCATTAGGACAACCCTAATGAGTAAACCCTAGTTTGTAAACCCTATTCTAGCAAACCCTAGAATTTTAAATTTAAGATGGAACCCTCAAAACCCTAGACTGACTTAACCTGAGTCTGTTAGGTTCTACATGACTTAACATAAAGGTTTAGTCTAAAAGCTAGGCATAGAAACCCTAGAACTAGGTTTATATATATATGAAGCTTCCCACAAAGCCATCCTTCATGTAAATAGGAGAAACCCTAGCCTCCACTAGAGAAAACCATCTTCCCTCTCCAAAAATTCGAAACCCTAACCCTAGGTCCCATTTTCTTCTCCTCTAAAGCCAGAGAAGCAAAGAACGTGGGTCAGGGAGCCTTGGAGAAGAAGAGCCTCGTTGAAGAAACCTTCCCTGCAGGTAAAACCCTAGTTTTACTCATTTAAATTCCTGTTTTCAGAGGATCATGGCCCTTTAAGAACCCACCCCTTGCTGTGTAATTCGATTCTAGGGCTTTGGATTAGGTTTTGGTGACCCACATGGGGTTTTCCCCAATTATTAAGAACCCTAACCCTAGATTTGGTTTGTAGACAGATTTTTCCCCATTTTTATGTAGATATAAATTCGATTTTAGGGTTTACTTATCTAGGTATTCTAAATTCTGTATATTGATGTATGAATCTATATGTATAGATATGTATTGTGTGTTGGGGGGGGGCTTTCATCTGTACATTAGGTTTGAGGAAGAACAGGGTGCAGTCGGGTATGTACAGTGTGGTTGGGTTTCATTGTGTATCGGGTTGAGAGTTTCTGTGCACAGGGGTTTGTTTTCCTTGCTGTGGATATGTGTGAGGGGGGTGTCCTTGTTCAGTATTGTGTCTGTGAGTACCTGTGTCAATGTGCAGATATCAGTTTTTGTTGTGAGGTTGTGTGCATCAGTAGGTTGCATACTGTGTGAATTGGATACTGTACTGTGTGCAGTGGCTGTGCTGTGTAATGTCAGCTGTGGGGGGGGTGCCAGCCAGAGAGGCCTGGGTGAGAGTGAGTGAATTCCCAGGATACCTGGATCAGTATATGTGTACCTATGTTGAGTATCAGTTGATTGAAGAATAGGGTGATGTAGTCAGTGACTGTTTGTATCTACTGTGGGTATGTATCAGTAAATTATTAGTTCTGTGGGTTGCATTCAGTGAGAAATTTTAGGAGTTTATAATCAGTGAGTTATGGTATGTAGCAGGGTGGAGTTTTGGTATCAGGGACTAGAGGTTATTGGCTGTGTGTGGGATGACTGAACCTAGTGTCTAGTGTTTATGTATCAGTCAGTGTAGAATTTCAGTTAGATATCTGTGTGCCCTGTTTTGAGTTGTGTATTAGATTCATGTGTAGACTGTGTTAGTTAAACTCTGTGTAGCAGTTTTATGGGTGTGTGTGCAGTTGAGTTCCTCAGAGTTATAGGTGTCAGTGAGTGTATCCATATGATTTCTGTGTGAGTATCCCATAGCTGGGGGTTTAAGTATAGGTAGACTGTGTTGGTATCAGTTGAGTATCAGTCCAGATGGGGTGGACTGAACATGGTATTAGAAATTTGGTTAGGGCTTGGTATCAATGAAGGGCAGTGGGTGATAGGGATATCTGTTTGTGGCTGTGCATTGGTTGGTTCCTGTGGTTGGGTGTTATGTGTATTCCTTAGTATTGAGTATCCTAATTACTGTGTGTGTGTATTGTGTTAAGAATTTGTGTGTGTGTGTAGGTAATTAAGAGGCAGAAGTTATGTATTCAGTATGGATGTATCAGCAGTAAGAAGGGGTTGGGCCAGGTCTGTGTGCAGGAATTTTACACTGTGTGAGTTGTGTGTTAGATACCTGGGTGTTTTGGTTGTGTCTTAGTGTAGTGTATTAGTGTAGAATTCCAGATTTCAGTGAGTATCAGTTTTAAACTGTGTGTATTAGAGTGTCTCTAGGATACTGAATTCTGGGTATGGCAGTGTGTGGATGGCTGTGTATGTGTGAGGTTTCTCAGCAGTTGTGTAGTGCAGGTGTGAAGATGAGGGGTCATCAGTGTGCAGAAATTGTTTTGTGTGTGTGTCCAGACTTGTGCCAACTGTGTCTGTGTGAGGTGCTCAGTTTTTAACTATGTATGGAGTTGGGCAGTGAGTTGTGTGTGTCAGTTGGTGAGGTAGAAACTGTGCAGTTTCAGTGTGGAGTTGTGTATCAGTAAACACATGTTGCAGTGGATTAGTATGGTGTATCTTAAGTATTAGAGTGGTAACTTAGTGTAGGTAAGTTGTATGAGTGTGAGGTAATGGATTATTATCAAGGTATTGTGGTACTAAGGTACTAGTGATGTAGTATGGGTTAGGACACTAGTTCTAGCCAAAATATTAGTTGTGTTAGGTTATGATATTAATATTAGGATGTTAAGCTAATAACTATATTACACACATATGGTATAACTTATATGTATGTTATTGATACCATACTTATTAGTGTAGATGTACAATAGTTATGCAAGTTTATAAAAGTATATACATATAGATATTATTTTACTAGCTAGTATTAGTTAACCATAGCTAGTATGAACCTAGAAGCAAGGTATTAACTAGTTTTGACCAAAAACCTAGAGTTGACTCAGTTGGACCTAGTATTGACCAGTAAACCTTAGACATGACCTAGAAACCTCGTTTTTTAAATTGTTAAGCATGTTATTCTTTTAATTCATTAATTAACATTGAATTTCCATAAATAGGTCATTGTGATTCCATTTTGGACCTCGATCCTCACATTCTGCTCAGGACCACAGGCGAGTACATTCTCTGACAGTTTTCATGGTTGATTACTTCTATAAATTGTAGTGTATTTCATACTTGATTCCGACACTGTGAATACACGGGTTAGCACCCTAGATCCCCATCACGAGGAGTCGTGGTTGGAATCCATCGTGCTAGCTGGGGGATGGGGAACTATTAGTAGATTATGTGATCATATCCAAACATTTATATGCACCATAGCTCACCCCACTTCTCACGTCGGGTGCGGCCTGACCACTTATATGCTCCATAGCTGTTATATATGATTAGCCTGACCATTATATGCACCATAGCTAACCATGCGGTTAGCCTGACCTAAAAGAACCATAGCTAATCATATATAACCAGCCTGATCCAGTCCCAAGCCGATCACATGATAAACTAATAATTCAAACACTTAGCTAGATGTCTTATCTTTATTCAGATTTACTTGTTCTAGCATTTACTACTTATTGCTCATTGCTAGATGCCTACTGTCTATTTCATTTTCTCCAGTACTTCACATGTTCAGCTTTTATTTCCATCTTGTATCTCTTACACTGTTTATAGATTTTGTCAATTAATGAAACTGCTGTTAGTGCTTGTGCTTCGCTCCAATCCTGACTGGATAACCAACATTTTTCAGAGGACCTGGAGGACTTTTGCCCTACTCATTACGGTCCAGGAATAGAGGAGGATTTCACCCCAGAAATCCCAGAGGAGGTGCCTATCTTAGAGGAGAACTTGCCTGCCCATGCTTAGATTATTTTTCTGCATTTACTATTTTAGACTGAGACTGAGACTGAGATGTATTTATTTTTATTTGTGACTTTGTGAGGTCAATTGGACCAGGATTTGAGTTAGATTTATTGTGGTTGGTTTTAAATAGAACTCTTTTCAATTCTCATCGTGCCATTATGTTTATAGTTGTGATTGAGTATATTATAGAAATGTGATTTATTTATCATTGTCCTCCGTACGGAGTTGAGACTATTGACAGGATATACTATGTTTGTGACCTAGACAGCGTTCTACCGCCGATGCTGCGGCGTAGGCTGGACGTACCCACGACTCATGCCCAAATTCCGGGTGCGGGTCGTGACACACGTCCACCCCCAATACCACAACACCACCATCGTGTCCAGCATCGGACACGATCCACCCCGACAGCAAATTCAAACCCTAACCCTAACTTCGACCTAACCGTCGTGCGTCGAGCTCGAAGATCCAGCCGCCACGAGATCGAGCAGATCCGCCGAGCTTCGCTGCCGCCGGTGGCCGCCTCGGATCTCCTCGACCTCGTCGAGCCGTGGCCGCCTCGGATCTCCTCGATACGAGCTCCGCCGACCGCCTCCTCGGGACGAGAACACCCGTCGCCTCGAGCAGATCCGCCGTCGCCTCGAGCCGAGCACCCGCCACAACAGACCGAGCAGATCCGCCGACGCCTTGCCGGCCCGACCCCGGCGAGAACCCACCGCACCGACGCCGAAAAACCCCCGTAAGCCCCTCTTTCTCTTTCCCTTTCTTCTGTTCCTATGGGTTAGGTTACGGGTGTTTTAATCAGTTAGTTAATATAATAGATTAATTAGTTAATTTATATTAGTTTAGTTTAGTTAATTATTTATTAATCAGTTAATTATTCTTAATCAGTAGTTAATTAATCAATTAGTTTATATGTAATTAGTTTAGTAATTAAATATAATTAGTTTAGTAATTTTATGTAATTAGTTTATTTTTATGTAATAAATATAAGGGTTTTGACTATGTAAAAATAATAATTTCTGGTTTATATTATTAATTAAGGAATAGTTACAATAATAAATTTGTTCAAAATTGGTTATTTGGACTAGTAACTGAATTTACTATAGACAAAAATATATTGGCTTTTACATAAATTCTAGATTTTTATAAATAAACTTTTACTTGTAATTATTGTTCAAAATAATTTCAAAATGATTTTCATAAATTAAGGTGTTACCTTAATTACAAACAAACGACCCTTTCCCCTATTAGCCTGGTATCCTTATCCCGATTTTCGTGCCGAACTCCGATCTTGAACTTCTTTATATAGTTTCTAGCTATTTGGACTGCTCCGGACTCATTGGAACTAACTGCTACTTCATTTGGGATCATCTTGAGAAGTATGGCATTATGTACATTCTTTGATTTGTTAATATACATATATAAAAATATTTGATTGATATATATATATATACAAATATGTATTTTGGTATATAAATATATATATTTATATACATCTATTTAGTGTATATATACGTATACGTATTTTGTACTATTACTAAGAGACACTTATATATATATTATATACGTTTTTATTGGTATATACTCTGAGTGTAAATGTGTATTATATACGTATCCCTACTAGATGACCCTAGTTAACTAGAGCCATGCCTGGCATAGCCCTGAGGCCAGTGTATTTCTATTGTGTGTTAGTGTAGCATCTGATACAAGTGATATTATTATATGTTTATAGGACTGTCGGATTCTCCAGACGATACTCTGGGACAGGACATTGGTATTGACAGCTAAGGACCCAAGGCGAGTACATTCTCTGATTAGTTTCTAATTTATGATATCTTCTATGTTCACTGTATCTAGTGTAGATATACATGCTCTTGACACGTTGGTTACACGGATTGGTATACACGGATCTCGTCATGAGATGTTATTCCTTATTCATGGTGTAGCTTGTACAAGACTTATTTTCTTGTTATCTTGTGCATGTACAGACACTGAGACCCGGGAAGATTTGCTACCTCCCTAGGGAATCCCGTGCCATAGCGTACCATGATTGGATCTACTATACCAGTCGGGGGTGGGGAGTATTTTAGTGTAGATATGTGATCATACCCAACTTTACATGCATCATAGCTCACCCCACATCTCACGTCAGGTGCGGCCTGACCATTTACATGCTTCATAGCTGTTACGTGTGATTAGCCTGATCTCTACATGCATCATAGCTAACCAATGGTTAGCCTGACCTTACAAGAATCATAGCTAATCACATATAACCAGCCTGATCAAGTTCCTAAGCCGATCACATGTTAAAGCTAGTACTCATACACTTAGTCATAGGTTCTTGCTCATGGACATATTGTTTCTTCTCCTGCATTTACTTACAGTATTTCTAGTATTTCTTTTATTTCTCGTACCTATACATGCTTCTGGTATATTTCCATCTAGAACTGCTACATAGTTTATATCATTAATATAGAACTGCTATTTAGAGATGTACTTTGCTTCTTCCTGACTGGAAAATATTTTTCCAGACTGTGACCTTAGTAGACTGGTTTCTGACACACTTGGGGATTGGAAGTTAATGATTGCAAGTATGATTATTTTGTCGTTAGACTTATCTTGTATTTCTTGCTTGCCTTGATATCTCATCGTGCTTTAGTTTATGTGATTGAGTATTTCCAGCATTATTTTATGATATCCATGTCTCCTTATGGAGTTGGGTATTCACGTGAGTTTGATTAGATAGTTACATGACCTAGACAGCGTTCTACCGCCGATACTACGGCGTAGGCTGGACGTACCCACGCACTCGTGCCCCTAAACTGGGTGCGGGTCGTGACAATTATTTATTATGATAGATATCGCTTACGACTTGAATCTTTTCGCATAGGTCAAATAACAGTACTATACAAGAATGGACTAAGCCTTCAATTCTGCACCATAGCTGTAATTATTCTCACACACACAATGACATCATCTGTGCTTCTGGTTGTAAATTAAATGCCCTGTATCTGCCTAGTTTTGGTGTATGTATATTGGGTGACTATAAGCTTTCCCTCAAGAGACGGCCTATATCTCTTTCCATACACTCTAGGTGAGTTATTTTGAAGAGTTATGGCATGAAGCCTAGAGCTTCCTTGCAGTGCTACGCCGCTATTACATAGCCCAAAACTGAGGCTACACCTCATCGTGGTGTCATACTACTATAGTATGAGGATACAATCCTCTTTGAGGTTCCATACTACTTAGCATGAAGCATTGTGCTTCCTTGCGGTATTACTCTATTGTGACATGGCTCGTGTAGCCGAGGATTTACATATTTTACCTCTTGGTGGTGTCATACCACTATAACATGAGGTCACCGGCCTCTTTTTATTACTTTAGACCACTCTTCATTCTACAGCATTAGGCTACCTGCCTATATGCGGTGCTACGCTCCTATGACATAGCCTGAAGCCGAGGCTTTACCCTCTTGAGGTATCTTATATGGCATCACCCCACTGTAGCATGGAGTACTACTCTCCTTTGTAGTGTTGTGCTACTCGTGCTTCCTGTAAAGTACGCCAAACATTCAAAATGCTCGAGAACTCATTAAGGTGTCTAAGCTTTCCATCCACAGGACTTGTTCTATACAAAAAAAAATAGTAGACAACAGTGGTTCTTGGTCCGTAACCCCTTAATATCTCAAAGGACTACCCATTATTCCTAATTTTTTTTAGTCAATGATCCTTCTTTGAACCAAAACCTATATG
Source organism: Iris macrosiphon (assembly GCA_036927795.1). NCBI lineage: Eukaryota > Viridiplantae > Streptophyta > Magnoliopsida > Asparagales > Iridaceae > Iris > Iris macrosiphon. The sequence goes on along the minus strand of JAYESA010000002.1, from coordinate 75,590,057 downwards.
CCTAGTAGATTTTTCTTTGAACTAATAGCATAAAACTTTGTGGTAGAATTACAAAGACGCAATATCAGAATATCTTCATGCCCTTTTTGACAGTTGTATCCTCGACCAGATGGTGCTTGAGACCCTTGGTGAACGAATTTGCCAGATTTTTCTGGCTCTAAACATCAATCACGACAATGACTCTAACCTTGATTAGATCATTCACTGCCCTGTGCCTGAGTCGCACAGCCCCTCTTCTTACCATTGAAGAGATTATTTGATGCCACCACTATAGTCGCCTAGTTGTCGCAGTATATCGGTATTTCCAAAATCTGCATACCAACCAAATATCATGCATGAGCCCCCGAAGTTATTCTTCTTCATCCGCTGCAGCCGCTAGTATATAGAACTCAGATTCCATCGAGGAATGAGAGAGTATTATCTGCTTCTTAGACTTCCACGATATAGCAGCTCTGCCCATGGAGAAGACGTATTCTCTTGTGGACCTTTCACTCTCTACTTTTGAGCATCAGCTTACATCACTAAACCTTCCACTACTATTGGATAATCGTTATAGTGAAGTACATAATTCTAAGTCCTATTGAGATATCTCATCACTCTCTACACAGCTTTCTAGTGCTCAACACCTGAATTGCTCATGAACCGTCTCAGCATTCCCACGTCAAAAGTTATAGCAGGCCTTGTGGTAGTTGTCTCATATATCAAACTCCCGATGAAGCTTGAGTACTCCAACTGCTTAACATTTTTTCTTGGATTTGTCTTAAGCTTCTTATCACACCTGTATAGAGTATCGATCCTGGGATGATCCTGATATACATAGCGTGTGAGCATCTTCTAAATATAATGAGACTGTGACAACGCCACTCCAATATCCATCCGGATGATCTTTATCCCAGGATAACATCAGCCTCCCCCAAGTCCTTCATACTGAACTTGGATGAGAGGAATTTATTTGTCCTCGTGGCACATTCTAAATCCATGCCTAAGATTAGCATGTTGTCCACGTACAGACAAACGATGACTCCTCTCTTGTTAGCGAACTTAGTATGAACACATTTGTTCATCTCATTGACTCTGTAGGCGTTTGATCTTATAACTTTATAAAACTTTTTATGCCATATTTTGGAAGCTTGCTTCAGACAACACAATAATTTCACCAAGTTGCAAACTGTCTTCAAGCCCTTTGACGAAAATTATTCTGGTTGTTACATATAAATCTCTTCGATCAACTCTCCGTTCAGGAATGTTATTTTAACATCCATCTGATATATTACTAGATTATGAATTGCACTTATAGTAATCAATATCCTGATGGTTGTCATCCGTGCTACTAGAGTATAAGTGTCAAAGTAGTCGATCCCCTGCTTCTGAGAAAACCCCTTGGCAACCAACCTTGCCTTAAAATTGTCAACAGTTCCATCCGCCTTCATCTTCTTCTTGAAGGTCCACTTACATCCGATTGATTTAGCTCCTTCAGGAAGATCGACCAACACCTAAGTATTGTTGGTAAGTATTGTTGGAGGTTATTAAATCATATTCATCATTGATTGCCTTCCTCTAGAAGACAGCATCTCTGATCTTCAATGCCTCATCATAGGTAAGTGGATCTGCTTCTACATGATTGGTGATTGTCATGCCCCGATCTTCCGCGGTCCTGATTGCCTCCGTTGGACGTGAGATCACCACGCCAGCGCTCCCACAGGATTTTTGTTCCTCTTGGGACGTGATATCGTACGAGCCTGATAACGAGGACTTCTTGCCTCAAGGTGTCCTAACTATGTCTAGCTATTAGCAACTGTAACTCATGGTTGCTCTACACTAAAATATGCTCAAATTAGCAGCCGGGACCAAGGTTCATCTCTTCACTAATGGCCATTGTCAGACCGATGCAATGCATGGTACTCTATCAGAAAAACTCTATGATGATGATCAAGAACAAGCAGACTATCTATCTATTCTCTTCTATTCACTGTACGGACATACCGCCATCTATATCTCTGTGTGGACGAGCATCCATCTCGTTGATACAGTTCAAGCATTTTATATAGTTCTATTTATGCAGAAACGATAAGGTAACATGCAAGCAATCTCTTTCTTTTCTTATTAGCATGGCAAGGTTCTTCTATTGACAAGCAAACAAGTTCTAGATAAGCATACAGAAATATATCATTCATGCAAAGGAAACAATAATTAGCAACATGTATTATAAAACTAAGATTCATTATTAAGGTGTGGAAGAATCAGAGAATAAAGTTCTGCCCACTCACCTAGATCAGTCGTCTTCTGGTTCAACAAGGAGCTCTTCAGGAAGGTTTTTTTTTTGAGTCAGCAAACCTCTATCTCTTGTACATAGTGGCAACGCAGAGCGGGGCACTACATACTTACCTACCGAGAAAAAATTTTGCCCTCGAAACTCAAGGAGAAACTTACAGTATCCAAAGCAGCAATAGTCCTCATCCCTCACCATCCTCAATCGAAAACTCTAGCAATCAGAACTCAATAAAACTCTAGCAATCAACCAAATATAAATTATATCTCTCAAGCAATAAAACAATCTAGAAAACTTTTGCACGCATCTTTAAGAATATCTATGGACTTATTGTAGGGAACGCTCATCTCAGCAACGATATCAATTGACAAGGAATTATCATCTACGAACTACAGCGAAAGGGTGTAAGGCCAGAGGATCAAGTTTCTCTGATACCACTATGTCATGACCGGATCTCCCGCGGTCCCGATCGCCCCCTCTTGGCATGAGATCACCACACCGACGCTCCTGCGGGACGATCATTCCCCTCGGGACGTGATGCCGTACGAGCTTCATAACGAGGACTTTTTGCCTAAAGGTTTTCTAACTCTGTCTAGCTATTAGAAGTTGTGACTTATGGTTGCTCTGTACTGAAATACGCTCAAATTAGCAGCCGGGACCAAGGTTCAGCTCTTCATTAATAGCCATTGTCAGACGATGTAATGCATGTTACTCTATCAGAAAAACTCTATGATGCTTGATCAAGAACAAGCAGACTATCTATCTCTTATTTTCTATTCTCTTTGCGGACAGGCCGCCATCTCTATCTCTGTGCTGACGAGCTGCCATCTCTCTGATATAGTTCAAGCATTTCATATAGTTCCATCGATGCAAAAATGATAAGGTAACATGCAAGCAATCTTTTTCTCTTCTTATTAGCATGGCAAGGTTCTTCTATTGACAAGCAAACAAGTTTTAGTTAAGCATGCAGAGACATCATTCATGCAAAGGAAACAATAATATTTTTAGCAGCAGACATTATAAAAGTCAGATTCATTATTAAGGCGTGCAAGAATCAGAGAATAAAGTTCAGCCCACTCACCTAGATCAGTCGTCTTATGGTTCAACAAGGAGCTCTTTAGAAAAGTTTTCTTTTTGAGTCAACAAACCGATATCGCTTGTACATAGTGCCAATGTAGAGCGGGGCACTACAGTAACGAAGTCATCTCCACAGTCCTTCTGTCTTCTTACTCACTTAGACATAGGTTCTGCAAGTTCTGGTTCGAACGTTGTCTCTAGAATGATAACTTCTTCTTGGGCTATATCTTCAATAGAGGCGTTAGTATCCTATGTACTTACACTATTTTTTGGAATATCTACGATAAAAATGTTCATGTACCTTACAAATTTACCTTCAAAGAATTATGTGTCTTAAGATTCGATGATATGATTTAATTCAATATCAAGAAACCTCTAAATATCACTTTTCTCAGCATAACCCAGGAAGATAGTCTTCGTAGTCCTCGTACCCAGCTTTTGAATTTTCAAGTCTGGAAGCTTCACATACGCCAGACATCCCACACTCGAATGACATTCAAGTTGGGTCTGACTTTGAACCAGAGTTTATGGGGAGTGACATCGGATGTTGCATACAACACTCTATTTAGAATGAAAGTAGCCGTGAGTGCAGCTTCTCCCCAGAAGCAGTTTGGAAGATCCGTAGTCAACAGCATTGAGTTTATCATCTCGGTCAGCGTCCTGTTCTTTCTGTCTTCTACTCCATTTGTTTAAGAAGAATACGGAGCAGTTATCTTATTGACAATTTTATTTTCTTTGTAGAACGATACGAATTTAATAGACCTATACTCTCTACCTCGATCCTTCTGAGTCTCTTGAGTTGTTGCCCAGTTTGACGTTCAGCCTCATCCCTGAACTTCTCGAATGCTTTGTCTTTTTACTTGAGCAGATAGACAAAAGCGTACTTCAAGTAGTCATCTATGAATGTAATAAAATACTTCATCTTGACCTTTATGGACAAATTTTTGAAGTCACAGATATCTGAGTACACCAACTCCAGAAGATCTATGCCTCAGTTTACCCGTTTAAACGATTTTCTTGTGATCTTTGTCTGAGCACAGACGTCACACTTCTCCACCTCCTTACCCCTATATTTAGAGATAAGCCCTAGACTAGACATTTTTTTGATTCTTTTACAATGAACATGTCCTAGTATATTGTGCCATAACTCAAGAGAATAACCAGAAGAAAAGACTACATTAACATTATTAGCATGAGTTATAAGATGGAGTTTAAACATTCCTTCGGTGCAAAATACTTTTTTGAAGTATTTTCCTTCTAAGACATCACCATCTGTCCAGCATTGATGTCCATCCTCAAGCCTGCATTGCAGAACAGGCTTCTTGATACCAAGTTCTTGGCAATTACAGGTACGTGCTTCATATCTTGAAGCGTCAGTGACTTTCCCAAAGTCAGATTCAGCGCCATTGTTCCTATCCCAAGTACTTCAGTTTGTACCTGGTTCGCCACCATAACCTTCTTAGAAGTAGGCCTATAGGTGGTGAAGAACTCATTCTTTGAGAAAATATGGAAGAATACGCCAGTGTCCACCTACCAGTCAGTGTAGACACCAGCCGAGACAACCTGTGAAATCATAGCAACCTTGTTAGGCTCACCTTGCTCTGTCTGTTTGGACTTGGATCTGTAGTCTTTTCGATAGTGGCCCTTCTTGCCATAATTAAAGCAAGTCACAGCTTTAGATTAAATGAAGCCGACTTCACCTTCAGATGGTTGAAGTCCTTCTTCTTATTGTGAGAAGCCTTCTACTCCTATTGGAGTCACCAGCTACACCAAGTTGGCCTTGGCCAACTGCTTAGACAATGTATCCACCTTATTTTAAGCCATCAACTCATCTTCAACGTGGATCCAAAGTAGTAGGAGATCAAGGTCGACCTCAATTTTCTTCTGTTACATATTCGAAATAAAGTTGCTCCATCAAGGCGAGATCTTGGCGACAATCCTCCCCCCCCCCCCCCGCGACAAAAGCGTCAACCATGGATATGCCATCATCCTCATATTTTTGACGTAACTTAAGAAATTCCTTGACTTGAGGCAACATCGTCTTGTCATCCTCAAACCGCATCTTCTATACCTTTTCGGTCATATGGACCTTGTTGCGGTTCTCATCCGCCTTGTAATGCTTTTTCAGTTACTCCCAGACGACCTTTGCATGGTTCGTCTTGCTGTATGACTTCGCTAGAGTATCTTCCATGATGTTCAGAATTATTAACTTGTAGAGTTTGTTGTCTCTCCTCCATTTGTTTCGTACAATAGTTACAATAACAATCACCCGAACAGTAGCATTATCACCCTCCTGAATGATAGGCTCAGGATCTAATAACACATAATCCACGTTTACGAGTTAAAGATTAAGGCTGACCTTTCTCTTGCAGATGTTGTAATGCTCCCCGTCAAACTTCTTAAGTTTGTTAAACCTTGAGAAGACTTGCACGATTGTTCTCCATCTTACTCGGACCTTTCTTTAAGATTGTTAGTCCCGAGGCTTAACCAAAGATAGATGAACATGAACAAAGGTTATCGCCTCTGCTAATTCCTGAAGATTAAGGCGAGATCAAGGGTTCACCCACAGGGTTCCCTCTCTGACTATTATCGATTACAACTACCAAACCAGATTATAACTCCTTCTAGATAACAGAACTCAAGAACCAAACAATGTTCTTTCTTGCAAACTATGCATCAACTGGGACAGAACGTTTACAACTAGAAGAAGAGAGAAGAAGATAAAATAAAAATTATTCTTGCTAGGGTGGTAAAGACCATCATTGCTCAAAGCAAGATTCGTCCCCTATTGACGATCTACCCCCATGAGCCAACAATTTCACAAGAAAACTTCTAGAATGCTCTGTCACGCCCCATACAAGATATAGAACATCGTATGTCGGTCATGGCCATAACTAGACAAGGGGTGCATTCTATAAGAAAGTTACTTAGGGTCACATAGAAAATCTAATGTCTCAATCTGTCAAACGAGGATAGTAAACATAGAATATATATAACAAGGAAGTATGGCATCCCAAACGCCCTGCCAAAATATTCTAGAAACCAGCTGTACAAAATGAGAAGCTGGCGGAGTAGAAAAAGTACATGACCATGATCAGCTGCAGTCTGATTAATTACAATCATGTAAGAAAACTAAATGTTCAGAGTTATGGCTAACAAGTGCCGGTGGCTAAACACCCAAACGAGAAAAATATACAATAACGAGCAGTGATTAAGAAACCCACTCGTGTCCCTTAGCGACCATCCGTCTGGTGCGCACTATTGTTCATGGGGAAGTAAGCTAGATCCTCGGGTGCTGTCTCTAAATCTGGCCATGCAAAACCAGTGGGGTTAGACCTCAAATAGCAAGTACTACAAAGGAAGCACTAATGAAGGAACAAAACCAGTAAAACACACGCACATACACACACACACACACACACACACACACACACACACATATATATAGTTATGTCTCGTAGTTTCGGCCCATAGCCTACCGTGATACAATAATCTAACCCTACAACCAAACAAGGACAAGAGTTAGACTATCGCACCATGATAGTCCATGTCCCTAAATATTTACAGAAGATAAAATACACAATCAAGCTAAGTTACATTACCGGCCAATCAATTGTACGGCTTACTAGGTCGAGTCTGTGTTATCCCAGAGATATATGCATATAATAGGAATCCTCAGATCGAGCCATGTGCTAGAAGGGTTAGCCGAGCCATGAATCGTCGCATAACATGTAGTATTTATGCACCGGTCCCTCGTAAGATCACCGTGCTAAGATCGCATAGAACACATAATATAATATAATAGTCGGATATTGCCATCCACTAATGAGGATTTAAATAATATCCATGGGGGCCAGCGTGTACACCCCAGATAATTGTTTGGGGGTGGCTAGTTAAGCACGATCTCGGAATTCTGTCCCTCCTAATGTTCTACATGTTTTAGTTACCTAGTTAACCCTACCGTTACTGAAATCTCATGGCGTGGTCACATGATATTTTTCTTATATGTCGTACCGTAGTACGGACACGCTAGATACGAATCCACTTTGCCACTTACCAGTCCATTTTGGATTCACCCCAGCGTGATGCAATAATAAAACAAATCCTAGCCACGCTTGAAAATTGACTAAACCATTTTGTCTATGCTTGGAGGAATCGTATTATATCACATGTCGCGTAGCACGTAGGTACACCTCAGTGTAAACATGTAATATAATCGCATAGGAACACTTAGCACGTAAGAATATATAGAACATAGTAAGTATATCAGCACGGATACAAGTGGTCGAGTCAAGTCACCAATCACAGTAAATCACATCAATTTTATCGCATTACAACACGTAGGTGGTGTAGTTACTTGGCGCTTGGTCGAACTATACACATGGTCGGGTTGGACATATAGACGGGTCAGGCACACAAGTGGGTCCAATACTCTCACGATCATCAAGATTACACATATGAATCAAAAGTCCAACGGATTATTCAAACCAAATCAATTCAATTAAATGTGCAAGGGCTCCATGTATGCATAAAAATCAAGGCCGCGTGGTCGATCAGGGCACATGAGAATCTGGGGTGCATAAAAAATGGGTGCATAGACAGGCAAAGTCCACTCATCGGGACAAGTGCTAAGTGACGGGCAATAAATACAAGTCAGTGAAGTGACTAATGTGACTTGATGTGACAAGCCAAAAAAATGTCAGGGAGATAAGACAAAATCATAAAAAGCTGTACAGAGTCACAAAAGTCGTGCAGAGACATGCGCCAAAAATAAGACATGCATGGCTCGTAACCGTATAGTTTCCTGGCCGCATGGGCACATGGAGTCTGGCCTTAGTGAATTTCCATGCGTTCAAGGTACTATGCGTCCTACTTTAGAACGTATGCACAGAGCAAACATACGTCCAACAAGATGGACGCATGCTGGAGGGGCGCATTGTAAACACCCAGATTTTTAGAATTTAATTTTAGAATTTTAATTATTGGAATTATGAATTTTTGAGATTAAGGAAGATTTTTCTGTAATTTTTAGCTAATTATAATAAACGTTCTTCATGGATTTATATTTTTATGTATTAAATTAATTATTAAAATAGTACAAAAATTATATTTTTGGGTTTATAATTAATAATAGAATATTGTATAATTTTTCTGGAATTTATAGGGGTCCAAAACTATTTTTTAATGGCCAAGTATGTATTGTTTTATATAACCCAACCCAAGTCGAACCAAACCAAAAAGAATCAAACCAACCCAACTAAATAAACCCGGATCCCAAACCCATACTCGTAATCCGCAACCCACCAACCCACTACCCACCAACCCTCCTACTATAACAGCAACGAGTACCCTCCCTTCCCCTTCCAAAACGGCCCCGACTCCATCACTTTCGCTCCCCGTAACTCCCTCCCCTCCACCCTATAAAATCCCTAGCCTAGCCGAACACCACCACCATCAACTCCTCTTCTATCCCGACCAACCACAGCCGCCGAAGACCGTCGGACCGCCGCCGCACGCCACCGCAAATTAGCCGCTCTGACATCCCGAGCACAACATACAACAAGGTACCCATCTTCTAGCCCTTGTATCTCCCTGCACAGTTATCTAAATAACGACCCGTCGAATCCTATGCGAAGACCACATGACCCTCTTGAATCTTGTATAATTAGTTGGCCTATTGTATCCTGTATCGGTCGTAATTTGCGACACAAAACAGAAAAAATGATCAATTTTGTAGTTCAGAAACTATCCCAATCACCCATGTTCATGTCTGATTTTCTTCCAACTTAGTTAATATTTTTAAATTCCACTTAAAAATAATTTAGACAATATAACCGAGTTTTAATCTCTTCAATTAGTTTATTTTAATTTGTTGTATGCTATGATTTATTCGCTGTTGAATTTGACCAAACACTTGGTTTTCTAAACCTGAATTTTCCCAAAACGGGGTGCGTTCTGCTAAACGAGGCAACTTCGTCGTGTGCGAATTTCATCGAAAGACGCTTATCATCGACGCAGATGTGTGAGATTTTGTTAAAGTTGATTTGGATGTGCGTGCACACCGAAATCAACGCGTATCCGTCGAAAAGCCCAATATCGGCATGTTCTGACACTCATCATAATTTTGTGTGTGCTTGTCATTTTGCAATAAAACTTGTACCATCAAATTTGTAGCGTTGCGTCAGTCATGTGACCCAAGTTTGGTTCAATTCTGAGAACGTTGACAAAATACCGTTTTGTGGGCCCTACGGTTCCACTTTATGGGTAATTTCGTGACCGGCTCATCGAAATCTAGATCTGGATGTTTTGTTGGGTTCGTGCTATCGTTCTGGACTCGTAGACACAAATTTTGACAAATTTTGAGAACTTTGTCTCTGGTACATTTTTCGGTGCAAAGTAGGCCACATATGGACCCCACTTTGACCAAAAACTGTCAATTATGCCCCTGTGTCCAAATTGAACTTATGGGTAGTCAATCCTAGCTATTTCAAGTATTCTGAGAGCAATGGTAATATTTGTTTCAGCATCCGGAGGCATACCTGGAGATTTTACTTATCTCGGAGCAACCAACGGAGCTCAGAACACAGGCAAGTGTACCTTGCCAACTTGCAGTAGATCTTAGGATATTATTTGCTTGAGTTATTTCTATATACTTCTGTGTTGTACCTGTTTAACCTAGAACCGTGAGACGTTGCTTAATGTCCGAACAAGATTCGGGTGTCGATGCCGTACGCGGAGTCGTGTAACGTCACTTAGAGAGTTGAATCCACGATCCTATATATTTTCGTGCTTGCTTTACCGAGTACATCATACCATAGGATATTTGACACTAATCATGTGACAAAAAAAATTTTGAGTTATTCATGGTGATTTTGTATAGGCTTATAGGATTCGTGACATAAGACTTGTATATGCATAGATATTCTTATGACTCGTTGTACTAGTTAGAGGTCATGATCTTGCGTGTTATGGACATAAGACGTCATGGACATGAGATGTGTGATTATAATGGGTGGGGAGAGACACATGCTACAGGCTAATTACATAGATATATATTTTATTATTGCGGTGCTTTAGTCTCTATTCCAGAGCTTGGCCCATTACGTGATATTATTGCTACCGGCTCCCCGACACAGAGCTTGTAGTGGTTTCAGCCTGAGTACTAGTGATGCTCTCAACTTGCATTTTACATAGCTGGTTACATAGCTTGCCCTGAGGATCTATTTTTATTTACTGTATTTTATTTGGCTTGAGTTTTTCTTGTACCTTGCTATGTCCCCTGAGGACCTAGATCCGAATTATGTCCCCAGGTATAGCAGAGGAGGTTTTACCCCAAGGTTTATGGGACATGAGATGACGCTGGAGCAGTACTGGCATCAGAGGACGAGGTTGTGCCATAGGATTTTTTCTGAGTATTCTGTTACATACTCAGTTATTTATGCTTCCAGTTATTTCATATCTTGACTCATGGACTTATGGATTGACTTATTTTATCGGGTTGTTCTCCGAGACACTATTTATTTGGACTTATTAATAGACTATATTTTTTTTATCTATTATCTTGATTAGTCTATCATATTTAGTTATGTTTCTTTCTGTGGATGAGATTAGAATTATTATGTGATAGATGGTGTAGATTGCATTGATATTTATTACAGCTTAAGTGCACTCTAACGGGTCTGTCACTACCACTTTTCCATATAAGGGCATTTGTGTAATTTCACCATTTTGAATAATTATTTATTTAATTAATCTGCTGAGTTATATAAACTATTCATATTGTTAGTGATTTTTGGTTTTAGGTCAAGCCCTAGAACCCATTAGGTCAAACCCTAATGACTAAACCCTAAATTGTAAACCAGTTCTAGTGAAACCCTAGAATACAAATTTTAGGGTGAACCCTCAAACTCTAGCAGACCTAAACCTGAGTCAATTAGGTTTTACATGACCTACCATAGAGGGTTTAACCTAAACAATGCATTGAAACCCTAATTAGGTTTAATATAAAAGGGAACCCTCTCTTCCTTCATGTAGAAAAGAGAAACCCTAGCCTCCATCAAGAGAAACCATCTCCCCACCCAAAATTTTCGAGATCAAACCCTAGGTTCCATTTTCTCCTCCTCCAAAGCAAGGAAAGCAAGGAACGTGGGTCAGGTAGCTTTGGGGAAGAAGAACTTCCATTCGAGAAACCATCCCTACAGGTAAAACCCCATTTTTTTCTTCATTAAATTCCTGTTTTCAGATGTTAATGGCCATTAGGAACCCACCCTATTGTTTAGATTTTGATTTTAGGGTTTGGATTGGGTTTTGGTGACCAAGATGGGGTTTTCCCCAATTATCAGGAACCCTAACCCTAGGTATTTGCATGTAGGCAGATTTCCTCATTTGCATGTAGAGATAATTTCGATTTAGGGTTTTTAGTTTTGAGGATTCATGGTTACTTGTGTGGATCCGATTTCAGCCCCCTAGGTGTTTGTAGGAATGCTCCTTAGGGAGATGCCTAATTCTATAACCTAGTTTCTTATGGTTTGATATGTATACTTGTAAAATATGTATGTGTATGTGTATTTCTGTATTTGGGTATCCTCGAGTGGTTGCACAGTCGGGATCAGCAGTGAGAGTTGTGTCGTGTCTGTGGGGAGTTCCTGTATAGAGTCAGGTTTTAATCCCTGCATGTATCAGTCAGTAGGTGTGCAGTGAGTTGTTCTGCATTGGGTTCCCAGTGTTTTAGAAGAAAACATATGAGGGTTGTGTTTTCCTGGCTGTGTAGCAGTTTTAGTTTGTGTCTGTGCAAGGTGGATTATGTGCAGTCAGGTATCAGTTTAGGAGTTTGGGGTTAATTGATGTCATATGTTATATACATATATACATAGGAGGGAGTTATGATGTGTTGGGTTATCAGTGTATACCTGTGTGAATGTTGTTGAATGTGTGTGTTAGCTATGTGAAACTGTGAGTATAGTATAGGTGTGTATCAGTGTGGAGTTGTGGTATCAGTCAGTAGTGCTAGTCATAAGTCGGTCAGTTAGTAAGTTAATATATGTTAGCATATTAGTCTTAGTATTATATAGTGTAAGTTGTGTACAGTTAAGATTAGTTAGCTGTTAGTGTTAAGGATGTATCATTGAACAATTAGAATTATATATTGTCAGTTAATGTATATATGTCAGTAAGTATTTCATAGAGTTAGATAACAGTCAGTATTTATATGCCAGTGAGTATATAACTATAAGTAGTATCTTCTATAATATTATTTAGGATGTTAGTGATCATTTAGTATAGTTAGTATATATATTAAGTACCAGTTAGCAAATTAGAATGTCAGTTAGTATTAGTAGTTAATAGGGAATGTTAGTTATATAATAGCTAGTATCACTTAGAAACTTAGGTAAATACCTAGAATAGCTAGTGTTAGCTAGTTAGTGGCCAATTTAGACCAATTGACTTAGTTTGGACCTAGTATGACTTGGTTGAGCTAGAATGGCTTAGAAATTAACATAGAAGCATTCATTAGTATATTTTATCCATTTTCCACTTATACATATTTTGACATTGAATTTCCATAATTAGGTCCTTGTGATTTCATCTTGGACATCGATCCTCACACCTTGCTCAGGACCACAGGCGAGTACATTCTCTGACAGTTTTTATTGTTGATTACTTCTATAAATTATAGTGTATTACATACTTGATTCCGACACTATGGATACACGGGTTAATACCCTAGATCCCCATCATGAGGAGTCGTGATTGGAATCCACCGTGCTAGCTGGGGATGGGGAACTATTAGTAGATTATGTGATCATATCCAAATCCTTACCATGCATCATAGCTCACCCCACTTCTCACGTCGGGTACGGCCTGACCATCATCATGCTTCATAGCTGTTATATATGATTAGCCTGACCATTATCATGCATCATAGCTAACCATATGGTTAGCCTGACCTTCAAGAATCATAGCTAATCATATATAACCAGCCTGATCTAGTCCCAAGCCGATCACATAATAAACTGATATTTCAAACACTTAGCTAGATGTTTTATCTTTATTCAGATTTACTTGTTCTAGCATTCACTATTTATTGTTCATTGCTAGATGCTCTGTTGCCTATTTTATTTCTCCTGTACTTCTTATTTTCAGCATTTATTTCCATCTTGTATCTCTTACACTGTTTATAGATTTTGTCAATTTAATGAAACTGCTGTTAGTGCTTGTGCTTCGCTCCAATCCTGACTGGATAATATTTTTCAGAGGACCTGGAGGATCTTTGCCCCACTCATTACGGCCCAGGATTAGAGGCGGATTTCACTCCAGAAATCCCAGGGGAGCTGCCTATCCTAGAGGAGAACTTACTTGTCTGTTCTTAGATTACTTTTTCTGCATTTATTGTTTTACACTGAGACTGAGTTGTATTTATTATTTTATGACTTTGTAAGGTCATTTAGACCCAGGATTTGAGTTGGATTATTGTGGTTGGTTTTATTAGAACTCTTTTCTATTCTCATCGTACCATTATTCTTATAGTTTGTGATTGAGTATATTATAGAACTGTGGTTTATTTATCTTTGTCCTCCGTTCGGAGTTGAGACTATTGACAGGATATATTATGTTTGTGACCTAGACAGCGTTCTACCGCCGATGCTGCGGCGTAGGCTGGACGTACCCACGACTCATGCCCAAATTCTGAGTGCGGGTCATGACACGTTTTTAGTGGTGGCCCATGCAGGTCAGTAGTCGAGTCCTAGAACCGCATTAGAGCGATATCGTAGTGGTGCTCGCTTAGAGTATTACTACGAGCCTGTTTTAGGAAATAGGAATTAGGCCGAGGATATGCTCAATCACAATTAGGAAATTCTGATTCTTATGACATTACTCTTAATAATTTTTTCCTTTAGAATTTTTCTGTCCTTCCTTGATGATATCGTATCTATTGCCTTAATTAAATATTTCGATCTGTCTTCAGGATGCCGCCAAGAAGGTCCCAGAGACTCGGAGCAGCAGATTCAGAGAGGTCTGCCACCTCTCGCCCTGCCGGACAGACATTCGCAGCACCTCTTACATCTCCAGTACATGTGGGAGTGTTTGCAGCATTCGGGGGTCCACCACCACCAGTTCAGAGGGTCCCCACAGCTACGACGGCACCACCACCACCAGTTCAGCATCCAGGAGGTGTGCCCGTCGATGGGGCACAGATGTTCGCTTTGATTCAGGACATGGTCGATGCCCAGAGGACGTCGGCAGAGGCCCAGAGAGTGCAGGCTGAGGCACATCAGGCCCAGACAGAGATGATGAGGGTGAACATGGAGAATGCTCACCAAGTGGCTCTCCAGGCTGTGGAGAGGGTCACTCAGCAACAGCAGCATCCTGGTCAGCAACAACAGAGGCCGGGCACCATTGTGGACTTCAAGAGGATGATGCCTCGGGAGTTCAAGGGGACAGAAGGGATACTCTACGCCGATGATTGGCTAGAGGACATCGAGAGGAACTTGCATTTGGCGCAGCTTTCGGAGGCCCTCCAGATCGAGGCCGCGAGCAGCCAGATGTTCGATATTGCCTTGACGTGGTTTCGCACGGAGCCGATACTCTTGCGCAGGGGACTCACTTGGGAGGATTTCAAGGAGCTCTTCAAAGAAAAGTTCTTTCCTGATGTCGCCCTGGGAGCTTTGGAGAGTCAGTTCCATGACTTAGCCCAGGGGAGCTCGTCCGTCGACGAGTATGTCGCAGAGTTTTCCCGCCTGAGCCGCTTCGCGCCATCGATGATTAGAGATCCGAGGGACAGGGCCCGAAAATTCAGAAAGGGGCTGACAAGGGAGATCAAGTCTCGCACGTCGGGACGTCGCACAGCTACCTACGAGGGCATATTGATGGATGCCCAAGTAGCCGAGGACGACTTGGGCCTCAGGCCCAAGAGGGGACGCGATGGTTCCGGAGGAGCAAATAGTAGTACGGGACCGGGCAAGCGTCCACACTTTCAGCAGCAACAGCAGAGACCCTTTCAGCAGCAGCATCAGGCACCAGCCCGAGGGCAGGCCCAGCAGCAGCAACAGAGACAGAACCAGCCCGCTATCCAGTGTGCGTACTGCGGAAAGATGGGACATACTAGAGATATCTGCAGGAAAAGATTGGGCTCATGTCTATCCTGCGGATCGACGACACACCAGCTGAAGGATTGTCCTACCTTTCGTCCAGGTCAGGGTGGAGCAGCCGCCCAGAGAGGATCAGACAGGGTGCCTACCGCACTAGGAGGCCAACAACAGAGGGGACCACTTCCACCGCAACATCAGAAGTTCGCCCAGCATCAGCAGCAGAGAGGTGCACCCCAGGGGCGAGCGTACGCCATGGCAGTCGAGGAGATCGAGCCAGCAGGAGACTTGATCACAGGTTCGGTTCTTCTCGATTGTATTCCCGTATTTACCTTATTCGACTCTGGCGCTTCCCATAGTTTTGTGTCTGTATCATATGCACTTCGACATTATTTAGACACAGAACCATTAGCTAGGACCTGCAAGATCATGACTGGTGGAGGTATTATTCTAGTCCGTGATCACTGCAAGGACCGGAGGGTGTCAGTAGGAGGCCGAGAGTTGAGCGTGAGCTTACTTGCCATGCCACTTCCGGGGTACGATATTGTACTCGGAATAGACTGGTTGAGTAGGCATCATGCTACTATAGATTGTCATAGAGGCAGAGTATTATTTAGACCACCGGGAGAGCCGGAGTTTGAGGTCATCAGAGGAGCAGCGGAACAGAGCAGGGGCACATTTTACGGAGCCAGGGCAGAAGAAGAGGAGTTGCCACATCCTCTGATAGCGGAGTTCCTGGATGTATTTCCAGAAGAGTTGCCAGGCTTGCCGCCAGACAGAGATGTTAAATTCTCTATAGACTTAGTTCCAGGAGCGGAACCTATTTCACAACATGTCTATAGAGTCAACAACAGCGAGCTGGCAGAACTGAAGAAGCAAGTTGAGGAGCTACAGGACAAAGGCTTCATCAAATCCAGTTCATCACCATGGGGAGCTCCGGTATTATTCGTACCGAAAAAGGACGGCACGGTGCGCATGTGTATTGATTATAGAGCTTTGAACAATATCACTATCAAGAACAAGTACCCGCTGTCGAGGATAGATGATCTTTTCGATCAATTGAGCGGGGCGAGAGTGTTTTCAAAGATAGATTTGAGGTCAGGCTATCACCAGGTGAAGGTGAAGAAAGAAGACACACCGAAGACAGCTTTTTGGACCAGATACGGCCAGTTTGAGTTCATGGTGATGCCATTTGGTTTAACCAATGCACCGGCAGTATTCATGAACCTGATGAACAAGGTGTTCCACCAGTACCTTGACAAGTTCGTGGTGGTGTTCATAGACGATATTCTTGTGTATTCCAAGACCCCGGAGGAGCACGAAGAGCACCTGAGGTTGGTCTTAGAGACTCTCAGGAGGGAGAAGCTGTACGGGAAACTCTCTAAGTGTGAATTCTTCCTTGACAAGGTCGAATTTCTTGGGCATGTGGTATCAGGTGACGGAATCTCGGTAAACCCAAAGAAGATCGAGGCAGTGGAGTCGTGGGCTACCCCCAGTTCGGTAGCTGAGATCAGGAGTTTTCTCGGGCTAGCAGGATACTACAGGAGGTTTGTACAAGACTTCTCCAAGATTGCAGCGCCGATGACCAGGCTGACTAGGAAAGATGTGGATTTTGTCTGGACGGAGGAGTGCCAGGCCGCATTTGATGAACTAAAGAAGAGGTTGACAACAGCTCCAGTTTTGACGTTGCCAGCAGGGACAGGTGGTTTCACCATATACAGTGATGCTTCAGGGAAGGGTCTGGGATGTGTTCTTCAGCAGCACGGGAAGGTAATTGCCTATGCTTCCAGGCAGTTACGCCCTCATGAAAAGAACTATCCCACCCATGATTTGGAGTTGGCAGCAGTTATCTTCGCTCTAAAGCTGTGGAAGCATTATCTGTACGGAGAGCGTGTGGAGATCTTCACAGACCACAAGAGCTTGAAGTACGTATTCACACAGAAGGAGCTGAACATGAGGCAGAGGAGGTGGTTAGAGTTGATGAAGGACTTTGATATCTCATTGCAGTACCATCCAGGGAAGGCCAACGTAGTCGCCGATGCCTTGAGCAGGTATCCGATGGCTATGTACTTGACGACAGATAGGCATTTGTTGGCTGATCTGGAAAGCTTGGAGATTGAGGTGTTAGTTCCCGGTACTGAGATTCAGATATGGGGATTGCAGATACAGTCCAAGCTGATGGACAGGATCAGAGCTGCGCAGTACGATGATGAGACTCTGAGGAGTATCAGAGCACAGATTTAGATGGGATTATCGGACGACTTTACTATCGCAGATGATGGTTCTCTACGGCACGGCACAAGGATATGTGTGCCAAGCGGGGAGCTGCGCGAGGAGGTTTTACAGGAGGCACACCGCTTTCAGTACTCGATGCATCCCGGTGCCAACAAGATGTATCGAGACTTGAGGGAGCACGTATGGTGGTATGGAATGAAGCGCGAGGTAGCACGCTTCGTATCCCGGTGTCTAGTGTGCCAGCAGGTAAAGGCAGACCGGCAGAGGCCAGGTGGTTTGCTTCAACCTTTACCGATTCCAGAATAGAAATGGGAGCACGTGACCATGGATTTCGTTTCAGGGCTTCCACGTTCTCCAGGAGGGAAGGACGCGATTTGGGTCATCGTGGATAGGTTGACCAAATCAGCCCATTTCTTACCTTTCAAGGTGGGCACGTCGACAGAGAAGCTAGCAGAGATGTACGTGCGACAGATTGTTAGACTTCATGGAGTTCCTGTGAGCATCATCTCGGATCGGGATAGTCGTTTCACTTCCCACTTCTGGAGGAGTCTGCAGGCTAGCTTGGGCACTCAGCTCAAGTTCAGTACCGCATATCACCCCCAGACAGACGGGCAGTCTGAACGGACTATTCAGACTCTCGAGGATATGCTACGCACTTGCGTTTTAGATCTCGGAGGTTCTTGGGAGAATCATCTGCACCTGGTAGAGTTCGCTTACAACAACAGCTACCAGGCCAGCATCGAGATGTCACCATTTGAGGCTCTTTATGGACGGAGGTATCGTACACCGTTATCTTGGGACGACGTTGGAGAGAGAGCCTTGCTAGGACCAGAAATGGTCGTGGATGCAGCAGAAAAGGTAAAACTTATCAGAGACAGACTGCGAGTGGCGCAGGACAGATAGCGGCATTGGGCCGACAGCCACCGTAGACCCCTTGAGTTTCAGGTATAGATTGTTAATTTTCTGGTTTGCGTTTGTTTGTTTAGACTGCGTGTTGAGGCTGTTTTTATTTTAGGTTGGCGATCTAGTATTCCTACGGATTTCTCCGACACGTGAAACAATTCGTTTTGGTAGAGGCGGGAAGCTTAGCCCACGCTACATCGGACCCTTCGGTATTCTTGCGAAGATAGGTGCAGTGGCGTATAGACTAGACTTGCCGCCTGCATTGGAGGGAGTGCATAATGTGTTCCACGTGTCGCACCTGAGACGGTACGTGGCAGACCCTAGTCACGTACTTGATTACTCGGAGATTGAGGTTGGTCCGACGCTCAGCTACCCCGAGCAGCCCGTAGAGATCTTGGACCGCAGAGAAAAGGTGTTGCGGAACCAAACTATTCCTTTGGTTTGTGTTGCATGGAGACATCACTCTCCAGGGGAGTCGACCTGGGAGAGAGAGGACGAGATGCGCGAGCAATACCCGTATCTCTTCCAGACTTGAGGTATATTTCCTTTTCTGATTTCATTCTTGTTATAGTTCAGTCCAATTTCGAGGACGAAATTTCTTTTAGGAGGGTAGACTTGTCACTACCACTTTTCCATATAAGGGCATTTGTGTAATTTCACCATTTTGAATAATTATTTATTTAATTAGTCTGCTGAGTTATATAAACTATTCATATTGTTAGTGATTTTTGGTTTTAGGTCAAGCCCTAGAACCCATTAGGTCAAACCCTAATGACTAAACCCTAAATTGTAAACCAGTTCTAGTGAAACCCTAGAATACAAATTTTAGGGTGAACCCTCAAACTCTAGCAGACCTAAACCTGAGTCAATTAGGTTTTACATGACCTACCATAGAGGGTTTAACCTAAACAATGCATTGAAACCCTAATTAGGTTTAATATAAAAGGGAACCCTCTCTTCCTTCATGTAGAAAAGAGAAACCCTAGCCTCCATCAAGAGAAACCATCTCCCCACCCAAAATTTTCGAGATCAAACCCTAGGTTCCATTTTCTCCTCCTCCAAAGCAAGGAAAGCAAGGAACGTGGGTCAGGTAGCTTTGGGGAAGAAGAACTTCCATTGGAGAAACCATCCCTACAGGTAAAACCCCATTTTTTCTTCATTAAATTCCTGTTTTCAGATGTTAATGGCCATTAGGAACCCACCCTATGGCCATTAGGAACCCACCCTATTGTTTAGATTTTGATTTTAGGGTTTGGATTGGATTTTGGTGACCAACATGGGGTTTTTCCCAATTATCAGGAACCCTAACCCTAGGTATTTGCATGTAGGCAGATTTCCTTATTTGCATGTAGAGATAATTTCGATTTAGGGTTTTTAGTTTTGAGGATTCATGGTTACTTGTGTGGATCCGATTTCAGCCCCCTAGGTGTTTGTAGGAATGCTCCTTAGGGAGATGCCTAATTCTATAACCTAGTTTCTTATGGTTTGATATGTATACTTGTAAAATATGTATGTGTATGTGTATTTCTGTATTTGGGTATCCTCGAGTGGTTGCACAGTCGGGATCAGCAGTGAGAGTTGTGTCGTGTCTGTGGGGAGTTCCTGTATAGAGTCGGGTTTTAATCCCTGCATGTATCAGTCAGTAGGTGTGCAGTGAGTTGTTCTGCATTGGGTTCCCAGTGTTTCAGAAGAAAACATATGAGGGTTGTGTTTTCCTGGCTGTGTAGCAGTTTCAGTTTGTGTCTGTGCAAGGTGGATTATGTGCAGTCAGGTATCAGTTTAGGAGTTGGGGGTTAATTGATGTCATATGTTATATACATATATACATAGGAGGGAGTTATGATGTGTTGGGTTATCAATGTATACCTGTGTGAATGTTATTGAATATGTGTGTTAGCTATGTGAAACTGTGAGTATAGTATAGGTGTGTATCAGTGTGGAGTTGTGGTATCAGTCAGTAGTGCTAGTCATAAGTTGGTCAGTTAGTAAGTTTATTATATGTTAGCATATTAGTCTTAGTATTATATAGTGTAAGTTGTGTACAGTTAAGATTAGTTAGCTGTTAGTGTTAAGGATGTATCATTGAACAATTAGAATTATATATTGTCAGTTAATGTATATATGTCAGTAAGTATTTCATAGAGTTAGATAACAGTCAGTATTTATATGCCAGTGAGTATATAACTATAAGTAGTATCTTCTATAATATTATTTAGGATGTTAGTGATCATTTAGTATAGTTAGTATATATATTAAGTACCAGTTAGCAAATTAGAATGTCAGTTAGTATTAGTAGTTAATAGGGAATGTTAGTTATATAATAGCTAGTATCACTTAGAAACTTAGGTAAATACCTAGAATAGCTAGTGTTAGCTAGTTAGTGGCCAATTTAGACCAATTGACTTAGTTTGGACCTAGTATGACTTGGTTGAGCTAGAATGGCTTAGAAATTAACCTAGAAGCATTCATTAGTATATTTTATCCATTTTCCACTTATACATATTTTGACATTGAATTTCCATAATTAGGTCCTTGTGATTTCATCTTGGACATCGATCCTCACACCTTGCTCAGGACCACAGGCGAGTACATTCTCTGACAGTTTTCATTGTTGATTACTTCTATAAATTGTAGTGTATTACATACTTGATTCCGACACTATGGATACACGGGTTAGCACCCTAGATCCCCATCATGAGGAGTCGTGATTGGAATCCACCGTGCTAGCTGGGGATGGGGAACTATTAGTAGATTATGTGATCATATCCAAATCCTTACCATGCATCATAGCTCACCCCACTTCTCACGTCGGGTGCGGCCTGACCATCATCATGCTTCATAGCTGTTATATATGATTAGCCTGACCATTATCATGCATCATAGCTAACCATATGGTTAGCCTGACCTTCAAGAATCATAGCTAATCATATATAACCAGCCTGATCTAGTCCCAAGCCGATCACATAATAAACTGATATTTTAAACACTTAGCTAGATGTTTTATCTTTATTCAGATTTACTTGTTCTAGCATTCACTATTTATTGTTCATTGCTAGATGCTCTGTTGCCTATTTCATTTCTCCTGTACTTCTCATTTTCAGCATTTATTTCCATCTTGTATCTCTTACACTGTTTATAAATTTTGTCAATTTAATGAAACTGCTGTTAGTGCTTGTGCTTCACTCCAATCCTGACTGGATAACATTTTTCAGAGGACCTGGAGGATCTTTGCCCCACTCATTACGGCCCAGGATTAGAGGAGGATTTCACTCCAGAAATCCCAGGGGAGCTGCCTATCCTAGAGGAGAACTTACCTGCCTGTTCTTAGATTACTTTTTCTGCATTTATTGTTTTAGACTGAGACTGAGTTGTATTTATTATTTTATGACTTTGTGAGGTCATTTAGACCCAGGATTTGAGTTGGATTATTGTGGTTGGTTTTATTAGAACTCTTTTCTATTCTCATCGTGCCATTATTCTTATAGTTTGTGATTGAGTATATTATAGAACTGTGGTTTATTTATCTTTGTCCTCCGTTCGGAGTTGAGACTATTGACAGGATATATTATGTTTGTGACCTAGACAGCGTTCTACCGCCGATGCTGCGGCGTAGGCTGGACGTACCCACGACTCATGCCCAAATTCCGGGTGCGGGTCGTGACACGTCTATTAAATTGGGTTTGTCCATTGGTGTTGTGCTGCTGGCCATTGCCTCGTGGCTAGTCCCTCTGTATTTTGGGACTGGAGCGTGACATAGTTTTTGTGGTGGCCCATGTAGGTCTACGACTATGTTGCTTCAGTTTCAACTAAGGGACAGAGCAAGCCTACGATTAGGATAGGATAAATTATAGGATCTTATCCACTTGTTGATCTGTTCTTGATGTAGCACCCCGTTCCTCCTATTCGAGGAGTGCGGCTAAGAAACACAAGACGGTATCGTTCGATCGGGATAGATTGAATTAAGAACTCGTCCTCGTTATGGATTTGTTTCTTCATAATCGATTTCCATATTCAGTGGACCGCGCCCCAAGGATCGGCTTAGCGGCAGAGTCAGGAGGGACCTCTCCGCTGCTATCTTTTATTGTCTCGGTTTTCGATGTCGCTTGTTGCTTTCGTGCTTTGAGTTGGTTTTGGATTTGCTTGGGTTTTCTTGAACGGTTTCGATGATTTTATTATTTTCGTTCATTGAATTACACTTTAATTTCGAGATTGGAAAGAATGGAAGGAGTATTAATCGAGCTGTTCATGCTATGCAGGTGAACGAGCATAGGCGGCTTGCGAACGGAGTCGTGAAGCACCTCTTTCCTTCTCCTTTCCTTCCAACCAAGTGAGTGGCTACCAACCCGATTAGCTAGCTCTGCTTCCAAGCTTCATACCCTAAAATCTTGCATTCTTCTTTGCCCCGATCAAACGATACCAAGTAATAATAAAAGAGATCAAGATAAAAAGGGAATAGACTTGGAAATATTGCTTGTCAACTAAACTTATGAACGGTTATCATCCTGTATGCTAGTTCGTTTATAACAGTTCTATGAATCGTGCTAAGTATGGAAATATATGCTTGTTATGAAATAAACTGTCAGGAAGACTATGCAAAACCGTTATGCTATGGAACTGATTCTATGAGTGTTGTTTGATCACGGACAACTTGTGCACAAGGTATGTTATGAGTTTCGCGGACGGTCACCGGGGCGCTGGGACCGATCCGATCCGGACGGAACGTATGTATAGTCGTATGTTACCCGATAAAATATTATGCAGCGGGGCTCGCCACCCGCGTTGCACGTCACTTTGCCTTGAGACTATAACCTGTCCCTCGTGGCAACATGCCAGTGATCTCTATGTATATTTAAACCTGTTGCAAACTAACTTGTGTCTTCGTTGCAGGGAAGGCATGGTAAGTACTGTGCAGGTAATTCAGACGGCAGGTAAAATCCACCGAACGGTGGCACGTTCATTTCAGTAAATTCTATATGCTGCTTACTTGTAAATGAACTAAGGCAAGATAGAAACCTACAAATATGCCTGCTTCATTAAAACAACGTGTTGATTGGTATAGTTCGGCTAGCTCGCCTTCACCAGTATGTTTCGACATGCTGACCCTCGTTGAAACAGGTTTTCCGCACCAAGGCGAACCGAGCGAGGAGCCAAAGTCGACTTCCCGATCCAGTCCAGTTGTTGGCGCATCTTCACCGCGCCCCTTGAAGCATTTTGAAGACAGGAGCTTGCAACTCTTCATACACAAATGCAGCTCCGTGGCAAAGCTATCCTCCAGCCTGGTGGTCTATATCTTTTGAAGTTTAGTAAAGGGATATAATGTACAGGACTGCTATCTCATTTTGAGTCATCTCTTTTGTAAGCCCGTTCGACATATTAGCTGACTCGTTCAAGAGTTTGTAATAGATGTTCATTATCAATAAAGAGAACTTTTCCATGTTTCAAATCTGTGTTTCAATTTATCTGCGTACTCTGAATATGTGCTTGCTATGCAAAATACTTTAGCCTTGTGCGGGCGCAACCCCAGGCCCGTACGGCATCACGATTCGGGGGACGCCCCAACGATTCTACGGAATCGGGTCGTGACACTTGACCTCTATATCGACTTCAAAATAATTTATTGACTTGTATCCTGCCTTGATTTCTCTATGCGTCTTTCATAGTTTACTTTGTATGAAGAGTAATGGATCCATGATCTAGTGACAAGACTTTCGTGAAAATACCTCAAGGTGCTGTGGTCACCTACGACGATGGAGTGACGCCATTAAGTAGAGATACATCCACTCAACAAAGCAATCAAGCAGATCAGCATGCCTCGAGGTTCCGGCGAGACGACATTCCACCACCGTCGCAGTTTACTCCACCGATGCCCATTTTTCCAACAGGACAACCAATGGATGGATAGCAGATGTTCCAAATATTCTTCGCAATGATGCAAGCACAACAACAGGTTCATCAAGAGGCCCAGCAATGCCGGGCGGAGAAGTTCTTTGATGGACTTAGCTTTAAGCTACAGAGATTAATCAGCTCCGTTGCAACTACTTCTTATACGGACGTCCTTGATGCAGCCCACCGCATGGAGCGCATTATCAGGAGATAGTCCAGCCAGAAGCGACCGCATGGACTAGCACCAGACCGAGCATAGTAGGAAGGAGCTACAAAGCGACCACAGATAAATCCACCATAGAGAGCATTTACACCACTAGCATTGGTCCTTTCTAATTGTCACTACTGTGGTAAGGTAGGCCATATTCAGAGGGAGTGTAGACTCAAATTGAGATTATGATTAGCTTGCGGATCCAGCCAGCATTCAGCCAGGGATTGCCCTAAGCGTCGAGAGAGAGCACTAATGATTCATTGACCAACCCTACTAGCACCAGCACCAGCACTCCCTACTTGTCATTATTGTGACAAAGTAGGCCATCTTGCCAAGGAATGCCGACGCAGATTGGGATTGTGCCTGGTTTGTGGATCCAGCCAAAAATTGCACAGAGCATCGAGGAGAACCACTGATGGTTCACCGACGAGCACCGATGGTCCTGTGACCCAAGTTTGGTTCGATTTTGAGAATGTTGACGATATACCGTTTTGTCGGCTCCACGTTCCACTTGACGGATGATTTCGTGATCGGCTCATCAGAATCTATTTCTGGATGTTTTGTTGGGTTCATGTTATTGTTCTGGACTCGTACATACTAAGTTTGAGAAATTTGGAGAACTTTGTCTCTGGTATATTTTTTGGTGCAAAGTGGGCGCACATGTAGACCCCACTTTGACCAGGGACTTTCAATTCTGCCCTTGTGTCCAAATTGGACTTATGGGTAGTCAATCCTAGATATTTTAAGTATTCTGAGAGCAATAGTAATATTTGTTTCAGCATCCAGAGGCGTACTTGGAGATTCTACTTATCTCGGAGCAACTGACGAAGCTCAGAACACAGGCAAGTGTACCTTGCCAACTTGTAGTAGATCTTGAGATATTATTTGCTTGAGTTATTTCTATATACTTTTGTGTTGTACATATTTAACCTAGGACCGTGAGACGTTTCTTAATGTCCGAACAAGATTTGGGTGTCGACGTTGTATGCGGAGTCGTGTAACGTCACTTAGAGAGTTGAATTCACGATCCTATATATTTTCGTGCTTGTTTTACCGAGTACGTCATACCATAGGACACTTGACACTATTCATGTGACAGAATCTTCTCTGAGTTATTCGTGGTGATTCTGTATAGGCTTACAGGATTCGTGACATAAGACTTGTATATACATAGATATTATTATGACTCGTTGTACTAGTTAGAGGTCATGATCTTGCGTGTTATGGACATGAGACGTGTGATTACATTGGGTGGAAAGACACACACAGGCTACAGGCTGATTACATACATATATATTTTATTATTGCGGTACTTTAGACTCTGTTCCAGAGCTTGGCCCATTACGTGATATTACTCCTACCATCTTCCCGACACAGAGCTTGTAGTGGTTTCAGCCTGAGTACTAGTGATGCTCTCAACTTGTATTTCACATAGCTGGTTACATAGCTGGCCCTGAGGATCTATTTTTATTTACTGTATTTCATTTGGCTTGAGTTATTTTTGTACCTTGTTATGTCCCCTGAGGACATGGATCCGGATTATGTCCCCAGGTATAGCAGAGGAGGATTACCCCAAGGTTTATGGGACATGAGCTGACGCTGGAGCAGTACTGGCATCAGAGGACAAGGTTGTTCCAAAGGATTTCTCCTGAGTATTCTGTTACATACTCAGTTATTTATGCTTCCGGTTATTTCATATCTTGACTCATGGACTTATGAATTGACTTATTTTATCGGGTTGTTCCCCGAGACACTATTTATTTGGACTTGTTGGTAGACTATATTTTTTTTTATCTATTATCTTGATTAGTCTATCATATTTAGTTATATTTCTTTCTGTATATGAGATTAGAATTATTCTGTGATAGATGGTGTAAACTGCATTGATATTTATTACAGCTTAAGTGCACTCTAACGGGTCCATTAAATTGGATTTGCCCATTGGAGTTGTGCTGCTGGTCATTGCCACGTGGCTAGTCCCTCGGTATTTTGGGACTGGGATATGACACGCATGTTGCTGGACCACATGGTACTCCATCGTCTCAGAACAGCAAGTTCGGCCATGGAAAAGCTCCAAGAACCCGAAAACTTGTCCCCTTCAAAAAAATCTTTATATCAACTCCAAATCAAGTGAACCAAAAGCCAAAACGCCTGAAATAGAATGCTCTATCACCTAGGAAAACTGTTTTTCTAAAATATCATGTTTTAATAGATCAAAACCAAAAAAAATTTATGGAACCCATGAAAATCTAAAACTAAAAATGTAGATCTACTCACATCCACCCATCAAACCGAAAATTCCAAACATTAAAAGTGTTTAGAATCATAATATACACATATTAGACTAATAAAATGTAAGAAAAAAACAAGGATTAAAATCTAAGAATTTCTCCATATCATGCAAGGTGTACTTGCCTAAAATGAAAGGAGGAGAAATGAGAGAATAAGGGAAGAGAGAGAAAGAAGTTGAGTTATATAGCTAGGGTTTGAGGTTTAGACCATGGATTCTCTCATAACTTGAACCAACCCACAGAATAAACCATGAACCACACTAAACCAAATAATGGGTCTAGTCTCCATGCAATCAAATAAACATACAAGCAAGAAATAATACGTCCCAAATACGTATATCGGAAACGGGTAGTGACACGCTCGTAGTCACCTCTGTGTGTGACTCGAATGGACTCAGACTCCTCTTATTTCAATTTTTTTTGTGTCTCGAAAAGGAGGCCTGAGGACTCTATTTATAGAGAAGGGTGAAAATCCATCTTCACTCCTAGTCGATGTGGGACTAAAATACCTACTCCCAAAATAAGAATTGATATTCTAAATTCTGCCATAAACGGAGTCGCGTGCAATCAACGCAGCCCGCGCATAAGCGCAACAACACAGCAACACATGCGCGCAGGCTCACAGACATGTTACTGCGCATAGCCACATATGTCGCACATGCATGTATATGCGCATAAATGCGAATAATCGTGCATACGCAGCAACCACGCATGCACAACCTACATAGCCCGAGGCCGAGTCCGAGTCGCTAAGCACCATTGGGAGTTAGCCCCTAAGAAAGAAAAAAATTAAGAGAGTGACAAAAATGCATAAATGCTTTCTTTGAGGATCTATTCATTTTTTTTCTCCTAGGAAAACACTTCACATGACACCCACATGTGTTCCACCACACCCCATGTGCACACCCCAACACATACAAAGTATTATATTGAGATACCCACTTGGTGGTGTAGTCAATGTGGGACTATCTTTCAACACAAACTTTTGGATTTTAATTGTTTTGTAGGAGAAATTGAGGTTGCATGAGCCTTATTTACTGAGTAGCAACCATTGTGAATTTGGGATGCAAAAATTGACTTTGGAAATCTACTGGAATAAACAATGAATGTACTCGTTCTTAAAAGATTTCATGAGCCATTTTTTTGTTGGACAAATGTTAAGGACAATACAACTATTACTAGGAGGCAATACATTTATCCATGATTGCCAAAATTTTGTTCGTCCAAATAAAATCATAACCGATAAAATTATAACTGTCAAGACAGTATTAAAATAGCAAGAACAACCAAAAATTGCGACAATCCTGAATATGAATATAACTGCAAAAAATGTGTTGCCCCTAATAACTTTTGTAGGGCTCTTAACATTTGGTTTTTATTGTGATCCCTCATGAATTGTCAGAATCCCACTAATGAATAGGCCAGCTAGATAGATGGTTGTAATTAGAGTTGACGATGATTTTGTTAAACTTCAGGTGACAGTTATTTAGCAGAATGTATCCTATAGAAGAATTCCTCCCTGGGACTCCAGCTTCATAAATTGCTGTAGACCACAGTAGTTTGTCAGAATGACAGCAGTCTAATCTTTACGCTAGAAGTGCATCTTGTTCTTATATCCTGTTTCAGCTCTTCAGTCAAATATCATGAAATAGAACTAGAAGTGGAGGGAGATCTTGCTGCCACTCAATTCAACTATGAAATACCATGCTGATGCGTGTTGGAAGATGTTCAATGAGACAACCGCAAAAGAGGAATATAAGCTCATAAACTTTGTTGTGAGTTCGAAACTGTTCCTCAGGCAAAATATGCTCGGCATGTACTTTGTTCACTAGGTGGACCATAGCAATTTGACCAATTCTTATGTTCATAGCTTGTACAACATCACCTTGTAAAGCAGTTATTTAGTTCTTGTAATGTTTGAATCATCAGGAAAAGGAAGGTTCCACCAAAAAATTCAAATGATGCTTGGTTTATCAGCTTGTATTACACAATCTAGTATGGTTGCAGATGTTCTTATCCCCAGGAATGTGCCAAGAAAAGAAAATACGATGAAAATTCTATCCATGATTAAGCCAAAAGTTATGTTAACAAAATCTTGCTGATGATCGAAAACAAAAAAATGCACATATTAAGAAATGACTAGCAAAGCCCAAATTTAAGGAGGAACCTCCTTTGGTTACAATCAAGAATCTCAGCTAAGGAAGTACACTCTATGTTTCTCTCATTCAGTCGCTTATGACGGAACTCCAAGCTCTTCTTCAGTTGATGCCGGAAGAACTCTGGATACTCTGCAACTTCACCAATTCTTCTCCCCATCACTTCCACCAAGAATTTGATTCTTGGCTCCAGAGAGTTCTTGATGCTCTTGATGAGAACAGGTGGATACCCAGCAACCAGCATTGTAATCTGTCTACTGTCAAGCCCACATCTCTTCAAGAATTCTAAATTGGGTCTCAGAACCTTGTTAACATCCCTGCACATAACTTCTGGAAAATTGGTAATGACCCTTCTCAAATTTACCTCACCGAGGCCTATCTCCTTCAGAAATTCAACTGTAGGCCGTAGACGCCTCTCTACGTTGTAACCCATAATGAAGGGGTTCTTCACAAGAATTTTGCCGACACTCCCTTCTTTATTCAGGCCCAGGCTTGCAAGAAAATCGACCATCTCCGAAAACTTCGTTTCGATGCTGTAGCTGATCAGCCTGGGATTAAGCAACACCAGCTTGCCCACCTGCTTTTCCGGAACTCCTAGTGCCTCGAAGAAAGCTAGAAGCGGGCATAGCTTTGCCTCAACACTGTGCGAAAGTATGTTGGGGAATTTGGCTATGGTGATTGCCACTTGGTCGGGCTTTGTTCCCAGTGTTCCTAGGCACTGGACCGTAGGGAGAAGCTTCTCATCGAGATCGAGGGTGAGGATCTTGGGGCACTTGGAGACGACATAAGGGAGCTTCCTCTCCTGAATGCCGATGCTGCTCAAGTAGCTCCAGTTCTCACTGGCTCTTC
Source organism: Iris macrosiphon (assembly GCA_036927795.1). NCBI lineage: Eukaryota > Viridiplantae > Streptophyta > Magnoliopsida > Asparagales > Iridaceae > Iris > Iris macrosiphon. Next base: position 75,560,097 of record JAYESA010000002.1, on the reverse strand, counting down.
CTCTATCGAGGGTCTCGAGCCTCCTACACCTACGAAACATTACGTTTATCTGTTCCTCGTTGAATCCTTTCTCTCTGAAGAACCCTGCAATCTGATCCTTGCTTTGCTCCATGCTACCTGCTAGGTCGCACTTCAAAATGAGTTTGTATGAAGAGTTTATATAGAGAAAGATGTGCACTTGTTGCGTCATACATACATACTACCAAACACGACGCAACATTATCATGTAGTTTTCTTAGAGATGCTGGAAAAGGCTAGGTGTCTTGCCGGACACACGTCAATGACGTATCCGTGTTGCTGTTACAGTATGAAAACGGAATAAAGTGCAAAAAAATTCTCCTTAGATTACCAACTCTCGCAAAATAAGACCCCAAAGATTTTTTGCTCAATTTGACAACAAATGGTTTGATATTTGGATCAAATGACCCCCTCTTGCCTACTTTCCGTTCCAAGGGAACGTTAGAGGGAGAATTTTATTTAAAATAATCCTGATATACCAAAATAACCCTAACTAATTTGTATATATATATTAATTTCGAGTTTAATGGCAGCTACAGAGAGAATTTATGGTTATATTTAACTCATTTGTATATATTCGTTTATGTGTGTGTATATATAGTGCTCATATTCCTAAATGAGCTACGCACATATGGACCAATAGTAAAAGAGTGTACTAGTGCATATGGGTGCACATGGGATGTAGGAGTCTATTGCTATTGGTTCACATGTGCATGGCTCATGTAGAAATATGAGCACTATGGCTCATATCCTGTTTACCCTATATATATATATATATATATATATATATATATATATATATATATATATATATATAACTTACTTTTCAAATTATTTTTAATTAGTTTCTTCTGTAATTTTGAGATAAAGTTAGTTCTTGTATTTCAACGCTACTTTATGAATTGAGAGTGGAACCGCACGGTCCCGGACCGCGTAAACGCTCGGTCACCCTCGGTTCGTCGGATTTTTTCCTAAAAAAAATAGTCACGTTTAAATTAATAGAGCTCGACCCCTCATTGGCGGGGGTGTGGCCCGATGCTAGCAGGGGGGGCTGGGGCCAATAGGGGGGTCACGTCAGATCTCGGTCCCCCTTTGGTTCGTCAAGTTTTTTTCTAAAAAAATAGTCACGTTCAAATTAATAGCGCTCGGCCCTCCAATATATTAGTATAGATAATAACATGCTTTTTTAATTTTTTTCAACAGTTTTATTTTTAAATGGTTCATTTTTGAACCGTTTCTGAGCCATTTTTTAAATATTTAATATATTTTAGATTTTTATTTTTATTTTTGCCTATGTGAGAAGGTACATACGCTACTAGAAAGATTTTTTTTTTTGTATATACAAATACAAAATTAGATAGAAAATTGTATATATTTATTTGTATTAATAACAAACTATTATATACAAATAAATATATTAGTACACATAAATATAGATAATAACAAATTAATATAGATAATAATAAATTAATATAGATAATAACAAATTAATATATACAAATAAATATAGTAGTACCCATCCAAAACCTAATGACCTTCCTCAATCTTCCGCCACAAAAAAAAACTAAACTAACAAGATTTTTTTTGCACTTTACCCTTAGGTTTAGATGGGTATATCGTCATTTCATATATAATTTGACGTCATTTAATGGCACAAACCAAATTGGGTGTAAACTACACCAAATGTATAATTTGAGGGGGATTTTTAAACTATGGTTTTTTTTTTGCAAAAGTAACTCATCTAAGGAGGGTTTTTTGCACTTTACTCTATGAAAACGTTACACATTCATATCAGTGTGACATAGCTATAGGGTCTGTAGAACATGAGGTCTCCAAATGAGCCTACATTTGAGGGGTTGTTATAATCAACACTACATATTCATGTCATTGTGCAACTATGGAGAGTAAAGAAGGAAGGACTAAGCAGAAGAAGAAAGCTTGTCTGAGACAAATCATCGAACATGAAGCAAGCAACACTCGAATTGCAAATTTCTACTCAATTTAATAGTTCGGAGAAAGCTAACATTTATATATGGATGTCAAAATTAAACAAACCTTTGAGAGAGAGAGAGAGAGACCTTGGTTGGTACTTTGGTGAAGCAATCGGCTTTAGAGAAGCAGATGCCTCCTTTGCTTTGCCCCCTTTCTTTCTCTTATCCATCTGCTCTGATTCTCACTCTTCCCATTATGCCCCCACTTCTAGTATTATTTACCTGAAATTTCCCTACCGCAGTCAGCCGTTCACGTTATTTATTAGGGTTTCACCATTTTGCATCCACAAATTATAAGGACGAATTAAAAGGGTAATACAAAAATTGTTATGGAGCATCGGAGAAATTCTAGCAATCCTATACATATAGTCATAGGCCTGTGAGAGTCTTTAATAGTCCAATGACTGTCGTAATTCTAGCAATTCTATACATATAGTACTAGGATTGTCAAATTTCTATCAGTTCTATATATGTCCAAAACTACCAAAATTTTGGAAGTCGTAAACAAGTAGAATTGTCAAAATTTTGACAATTCTGTGCGTATTCAAGACAACAAAACTTTTGGTAATCTGTATATAATTATGACTGCCAAAAAGTTGGTAGTCCTAAAATAACAAAGACTTCAAAAAAATTGGCGATCATAGATATGCACAGAACTGCCAAAAGTGTAATATGCACAGGACTGCCAAAAGTGTTATATCCTTATGAATTTCTAATGTACCCTTACCATTTGCCTTTGCATCTACCGACAAGTTTTGGCTATAGATATATATATTATTTCTTCTCCTATTCTCATATTTAAAATACTACCAATTTCTTTAATAAATTAGTATTAAAAAAGTTCTGAAAGTGTTGTAGTAGTTATAACTAGTATATGTGATCGTATCAACGAACTTATGGTTTGTCTATCTCCTAGAGATATTGTTGTTCTCTCTTGTAACAACATTGGCTTTGCATATAAACCTAGTAGTACACACATTCAAGGGTTGATTGTTTTTCTGGATAAAAATATGATTTTCTCTCTCCTCAAATTATTTCTTTTCTCTATCAGATTTCCTGAAGAACCCATCCATCGTATATAAATGCAACATGTTATCAACATGCTCTACGATGAAGGCTACATGATCCACGATTGTTCTCGAAAAAAGAAGTAATTATGCCCTAAAATTTCATTTACGATCTAATTTTTATTCTTCATGTTTTCTTGTTAACAAATGAGTTAAGCAGCTGCCATGACAAAATGACCAGATCCTTCAAGATCAAAATATGCCAAAAATGGTAAATACAAATCATCCTTCGGGATAAATCATCATTCAAGATCAAATAATCCTTCGAACAAAATCATCATTCTGGATCTAATAATCCTTCGAAATAAATCATCCTTCAGGATCAAGTCTGCTAGAAGCAATTCATCATCAAATTTCTCATAGTAGAACTTGCTAGAAACTAGTCCTGCGAAATTAGTCATGCGATATGGAGCATTCTTGTAGAACAAAACTCCCCATAATAGAGCATTCTCGTAGTATAAAACTATGTAGAATGGAGTATCCCAGTAAGATAAAACTTCGTAGATTAGAGCATTCTCACAAGACAAAACTTCGCAAAATAGAGTATCATAGCATGACCAAACTTTGTAGAATAAAGTATCCTCGTAGGGCCAAACTCCCAGAAATGGAGCCGGTCCTGTAGGAACTAGCACCACAGGACCTAATCCCGTAGAACTAGACCAACAGAGCATAGCTTCGTGGTACTCTATAATTTCAAAGTTTACCATGGAACTTCATAATAAATTGTTCGCCCGCAGTGGAATCTCTGTTGGTCAGGTGCTTCATGTCCCCTGTCGGGAGCTCCCCCACCCCCACCAATGTTCACCTGAAGTTTATCTTAAACTTATATATCATAAGTGAACTCGAAGTTCACCTGAAGTTCATCTTGAACCAGTAGATAATAAGATAACCTAAAGTTCACCTGAAGTTCATCTTGAACTTATAGATCATAAGTGAACTCAAAGTTTTTATTGAACCTGAAGTTCGTCTTGAAACTGTAGTTCATAAATGAACCCGAAGTTTATATTGAACCATGAGATTGAAAACTAAATTTTCACATAATTAATTCAAGTTTTCTTTGAACCCAAAATTCTAACATCTTATTATCCTAGTATAGTGTCAAACATTAACAATCTCGAGTTAATCTCATTGTAAGTATTTGAAGAAACTATCTAAAGTAGGTACAAGATGTCAAAATTTATCTCACTGCAAAGAAGCAGACCAAGACAATTAATCCTAACAATAAAGCGGATGAGGCTTCTCATGCAACTGCCATGATATTTATCCACATGCATATACCTGATGTATTGCAAATGTAATATCTCGCTGAAGCGGATCCAAGGGATCTCTGGGTGGCCCTCGAAGATTATTTTGACCATCAGCTGCTCATCTAATTTCCAGAAGTAGGACACAACCGGAAAAACCTTTGCTTCTAGGATTTTAAATTTTTGAATGAGTACAACTCTGAAGTGTGTCGCATCCAATCAATGCCAAAATTCTATAAGGAAGACTTGATTGAGAATGATATCTTAGAGAATACCTTCTCAATCTTTCACATCTTTAACGTAGTGCTTATGCAGAAATATAGAAAGCGAAAGTTTAGAAAGTTTTCGGGGATGATTACTCTCTTGTTGCTCATTGAAAAGAACAACAAACTTCTTATTAAGAACCATCAGACCTGTCATACTGGTGAAATTCTATCATAGTGCCTGAAGCAAATGCAGGATATTATGCATGATAAAATATGGGTTATGAAAGGAAGGGGAGACCCAACCACATAAAAAAGGGAGAAATCAAGACGGCCAAAAGGGAATCACAACAAGAAAAATTCCTGATTGATTTAGGAGCCTGACAACTTCAAGAAAAAGAAGAAGATATTGGGAATCGGACACACCCTGCAAGCATTCTGACACCATGTCTGAGAATGTCCGCATCCGAAACATTAGGCCAACCCAATTGAGATAACCAACCTCTATCTAACGAACACCAAGCACAGATAAAGACAAGTATATGGCAGTGACTACGTCACATAGACAAATCCCAATCTTTATAACTCAGGTAAAATTACAAGATTGATAGAATCAATGTTGAACCCTTTGCCCTAATATATTCAACCTCCTCACCACACTCAAGAAGAAAAGAAAGGGATTATAATTGAAATCACTCACCAACCCATAGCAATCTCCCTGAGTGATGGGGACGACTCATCGATCAGATCTCTTTCTTCCTTCTGTCTTGGATGGCGAAGTCCTAAGAGAAAAGCACGGACCATCTCTTAGATTTTTTGTGCACGAGCATCCCGAATCTTCAACTTGTGCTATTCGTTGTGCCTCCACCCTTCTCGTATATTTATAGGATAAAAAAAAAATCATATTTTGGGTCATATTAGGATTTCCTAAATATAAAACTTCAAATAAGAATTATATTCCACCTAAAATAGCCCAACACCAATTATGTACGTCCAAATATGGTCAAATTAAATATTTGATACAAATTTGAAATCTAATCAAATCTTATATTTAATATAGATTTCCAAATTATACCAAATTAAATCTTTGACCATATTTGGGCTCTAAAATTCACTAAATCCAGACTGGACCCCAATAATCCCCCTCTCCAATCTGATGAGAGGGTGTTGACCCCATGGCTTCTCAACTGGACTCCATGCTTGTCACCCTGCGATAGAGTTCCTTCTCTCCCATGCCACCAATCTCTGATCCTCCGAGTTACTTTGAATCTTCCTTCGTCTCCAGCTCCTCGATCGTCATGTCGACGCTAGTTGCCATGCGTAGCACCTTCTGTACCACTAGGATCATGCTGACATTAATTACACGACTGAGACCAAGTTCCTGACTATCACCCTCACCGTGAGTCTTGGCTGCATGTCCCCGACTTTCTTCTTCTACTGAAATGCGTTAACATTCTAACAAGTTTTTTTACCCTTGGCTGGCCCAACCAAGAGGACAATGTGATTCTCCTGAGATTTGAACTCCAGAAGCTACCTACCTTCGTGTTCGAACTTGAAGCTCCCCCATACACATGCATGCTCGAGCAGAACATCACACACTGTGCATATTGTCGATGACCCACAGCTCCCCCAAAACTGTATATATGGTGACGCTTTCATCTTAGATTGAGTTTGCTGCAAACCTTGATCTCCTTCCTGGCCTCGAAATGCTAAAACAAATATCGCTCCGTGAAGCTTTGCCAAACCACCCGTCACCAAAATTGGATGCGTGAAGCAACCCCACCTGGAGACCGACCAATTGTCATGGGACCGACATACAAACCCTCAATCTTTGGCTTATCACCATTTATCGCTTTGTCTCGACGAACGTAATCCTCCTTAATCCTCAAAGTATCTCGAAGCCCCTCCTCAACAAGTTCCCGACGATCCAACTCTCATCGAATACCCCTTGATCCTCCATTCGTTGTTTGTGGCCTGCATGTATAACTCAGTGGCTTGAGCCTGTACATGCCACCACATAAATCTTCTCGAGCCAACTGTTAGGAACCCTTCGTAAGCATCCAATCTTTGTCCCCAAATAAACTGCAACAGCCATCATCCTCCAGCCTCCCTACCGAAACCAAGTTGTAGCGCAAACTTGGTACATGTCGCACATCCTTGAGAACGAGATTCTTACTAAGCTCCGTTGTCAAGTTCACATCACCGATGCCTACAACTACAGCCGTCCCCTTGTTGCCCATCTTCACACATCCAAACTTGCCACTGTGGTATGACATAAAGATCCTCCTATATGAAGTGGCGTGATACGAAGCCCCCGTGTCCATGACCCAATCGCCATCATGACAAATTCTATAAGGTTCCTCTACTTCGGTTGTTGGGATGATGAGATCTCCCATAGCCGTAAGATCCTCCTGATCATCCTTACCTTTGGCCTTCTCCGCTTTGAGCTTCATGTAGTTTATCTTGATATGATCCATTTTGCCAGAGTGATAGTAGCCCTCCTTGCGGTCCACAGTCGCAAGATCCCGAGAACTCCTCCATGTCCTCGCCTGGGACTTGGGTCTTTCCTTTCCGTAGGAAGCCACCAGAGCGGACTCCTGCGATGATTTCACTTGCTTACGCCCGATCTTCTGGTTCAATAAGCTGCTTTTGACTGCTTCCATCATTACAACTCCACCAGGCACAGAGTTGCTCACCGACACCACTAACATTTTTGTCACTCCCTGTTCCCGATATACGTATTTGAAATGTATTTTATTTTAACATGGTTGCATGTGCATGGAGACTAGACCCATTCTTTGGTTTAACCTGATTCATGGTTTATTTTTTGGGTTGGTTCAAGTCTTGAGAACCCTTGGTTCAACCCTCAACCCTACCATATATAACCTAACCTTTTCCATCTCTCTCTTGATTACTTTATTTCTTTCTCTCTTTTGTGTTTTCTCTTTCCTTTCTTTAGGCAATTATACCTTGCATGAGAAATGAAGAAACCCTCCATATTATTGTTACATTATGTTCGTTATGTGTTTCTAAGCACTTTTAGAACATGGAGTTTTTTTTTTTGATGAGTGGTTTTGAGTAGATATATATTTCTAACTTAGGGTTTTATGGATTTTATAAGTTTTTCTTGGTTTTGATCGATTAAATATGTATTTTTGAGAATTAATTTTTGCTACATGATAGAGCGTTCAATTTCAAGCGTTTTGGCTTTTGGTTCACTCGATTTGGACTTAAAAAGAGGATTTTATGGACAAAATAAAATTTTAGTTTTTGGAGCTTTCGCCATGGCCGAACCTGCTGTTGGAGAAGACGAACTCTTCATGTGGCTAGAGAGTTATGCGGCTGAGAGTGTTATGTGGCCTGAGAGGGCTATGCGGCCTGAGCTTTTATCGCATACTGACCAGCATGCGTCCATCTTATTGGACACATGACTGTCATCACACAAGTGTTCTAGAGCTTAACCTTGAACTCCTTGTGTTTTTACTCGCTGGATGAATAAGGAATTTGCTAAGTCCAAGAGACCTCCATGTACCGTAGACTTCCATGCGGCACATACCCATATGCGGTAAGCATGCATATGCGGCAAGCTGAGCATGCTGCTTGCCATTAAATGCGAAGATTTGAAAAGAAACTTGATTTAATTAAAAAAACTAAAGAGAGTATAGAGAGGAGTCATAAACAGACAATCTAAATACAAATTTTTTGTTCTGGGGGTGACAATAGAGGGTTAGGAGTGTAGAAACTCTCTTTACCCCATGGACGATCTGATACGGAGGCTCTTCTCTCATACTCGAGTGTAGATTCACAGATAGCCAGCCAGCCTTTTGTTCGGGTATGGTATCCTACTATTTATGGTCATACTTATGGTCGCATGGATTCGGGCCACATGGATGGTGGGGTTTGCTACGTGTCCCATCTTAACGGAAGGGAGCTATAGCCACTCACGAGAATCCGGGCTCTGCTGCCATGTGACATTTGTTCCAATTTTATTGTTTGTTGAGTATCTGGACGGTTCTCAACTATTATAGGTACGACTTGGTCAAATGGATGCGTGGCCGCTATTTGGTTGGAGAGAATCACTTTAGTTATAACAATAGGATTTGGTTTTCATGGTGTTTGGGATGCATGGAACGCATGAAGTCTGGGACGTATGCGACAAGAAATGCATGGGACGTATGAAATCTTGGACACATGAACTGCATGGCGGCCAGAAACGCATGGGATGCATGGAGTCTGGGACGCATAGACTGCATGGCAGACATAGACGCATATGATGTATGGAATATGGAACGCATGGGCCAGAGACGCATAAGACGCATGGAATCTGGGACACATGGGCCAGATCCGTATTGAATCTTTTGTCGTATTGTACATGTGGTACTGCACACTCCTTGAGACTTCTGTCTTTTTATGAGGTTTTGTCTTTCAAGGCATTAAGAGAATCCTTCCTGTCAGGATTCTGTGTTAAACTTGATTTGGCAGTCATGTCAGGTCCATCTGCGGCCAAGGTTTGCTTCAGCTATTTAGACCGCATGAATATAGCTTTTCTAGTCCATATGGTAACTATGCGATCCAATTTCTACTGAGATTTATCGTGGAGCACATGGTTGTTGGCCGCATGGATCCATATTTTCCATGCTTCTACAAGACCCCCTTCAAATTTTCAAACTGATAAGTTTGAAATACTTTGAATAAGAAGCATGGACGGGGTACATTTGGGCCGTATATGCAGGTCATGAAGCATAGTCTCGTTGCCGCATAGGTGTCTCTAACAGGCTGTCCAATCACTAAATGAAGAGATTTATGCTATCTTGGACCGGATCTCTTGGGATTTTGTGCTGTCTCCTGACACGGGGCTCGAGGCATCAATTTTCGAGAAGATTAAAGAGGATCACACGGATCAAGGTATCGGGTTTATCTCATTAATCGCTTAGTTTATTACCTTGATCCCTTCATGCGGTTTTGAAGCCTATAAATAGGCAGTCAGGGGGAGAGAGAACTTTTATCTCTTTGCTTTCTTCCTCCTTTTCCTACGAAGGATGCCGCAGGCTGCGATCCTTCTCGCCGAGGAGTTTTTTAGGGGCGGTCTTGACCCTTGGCCCCCTGATTTTGGTGCTTTACTCGGAGGTAGGAGAGCATCGTGTCCTTCGTATCGAGCTTCTATGGACATAGAGACACCCATGCATGGTCTTGCCTCGTGGACGAGAAATCATCTATAATACGCTCAGTCTTTTTACGCAGCCTTCTCGCATGGATAAAGGCTCGACTTTGACATGCGACAACCATGACTCTGTTGCATGGATGAAGGTTCGATCCGAGCATGTGACCACCATGGCTCTGCTGCATGGATGGAGGCTTGAACCGATATGCGACCATCGTAGCTCTATCGTATGGGAGACACCTCATGCGCCGACTGGGCTCTGCCGTATAGACATCAATTTTGTCTTTGTATGCGGATGTCATATATTTTCCTTATGCATGCTTTGTCCCCCCTCGTGTGGCTCATGATAAAGCATGGAAGGATATCATAACACATGTTGTTCGGGGTGAAGACCAAATTTATGTAGCGGTTCGCCACGAACTGATCTAGGAGACGAGTACAGTTTGGCAAGAACTAATCCAGGAGACGAGGTTGAAACTAATCCAGGAGACGAGGATGAACATCATGTGTCGTGCGCTGAGCTGTCCTTGTTCATGCAGTCTGCCAGCTGCATTTCTCCCTTTTATGCGATTTGCTATCGCCTAGGAGACTGCGGGGTCGATGACAGAATTTGGATTAATTGTCATTCCCGTCGTCGGTCTTCCCGCATGATTATAGAGTTCCTGCTCCTGCTCATCCCTTGATATCCGTCGGTATAGATTCTTTTCCATATACTGAGGTTTTTCCTATGGATGGATGATCCAAAAAGTGTTGAGTTCTGCTGCGGGCTCAACTTGTGTCAGCAGCGACGACAGCACGAAGGGGTGCTTCTAATAGAAAAGTTTTGTATCAACGAGACTTCATGGAAACCCTTTAAGACAGATTTTTATCATATATACTCATGACCTTGAATACTAGTAAAAAACCCTTGAATTTAATTAATTTTTATCATATGTACTCATGATCTTGAATATTAATCAATAAAGTCTCTCCTTTTTCAGAATTTTGCAAGTTGTGGGATTTTGGGTATTGTACTAGAGGTAATATGGACGTAGTAAAAACTGTAGCCTTTTGAGGATATCCCTCTGGGAGATCTTCAGTGGACCTATTACTTATTGCGTATGAGGGTGCAAGTAATAAGTTCAAAACAGGCATTTCCAGAGGTGGTATGGTCGTGGCAAGTTTGGTGGACTTAACACCATTGGCGCATGTCATGTCCCGCACCCGGATATTCGGGCACGAGTACGTGGTTATGCCTAGCCTACGCCACAAAATCGGCGGTAGAACGCTGTCTGGGTTATTTTTAACTATCTAATATCTCAACAATATAATATGGTTCCTGTCAGTCATCTCCACTCCAATCAGAGGAGCAATATGGTATCTCACAAGCATAACTAATCTTAATCACAAAACAAACTAAGAAAGAATAATGCACGAATAGAATAGCGAAGGAAAGAATAAGATACAATCCACAATCTGAAATAATAATACAAGCTGTGAATGCACTAAAAGAATAGTCTAATACAATCCAACACAAATATAACTAGACCTCCTCAGGCTCTACAACTAAGTCCTCCAGGTCTATAGGAGTATCCTCTATAGGTACACCGTCCTGCGCTCGTAGAATATGGGACACTGCTCTATAAGCCAGTCATCTGGAAAAATATATTCAGTCAGGATTGGAGCGAAGTGCATACCTCTGATAGCAGTTTCAAAGCATAATCGAGCATATAAACATATATAGAAATAAAATACAGGATCACTAAATATATGAATGATGAACAATAGATATACAGGTAATGTACGAGAATATAGATCAACAATATGAATATTAGCAATATGATAAAGTAACTGTAATCTAAACTAATGTGCCTCAGAATACAAGTTCATTATGTGATTGGGTTGGGTAAACATGATCAGGTAAGATGATTACAAGTGAGGTATGTAACCAGAATGTACAAGATGTAACAATAAGGCTTTGATCACATAATCAACTCCTACTCTCACACCCCCAACTAATACCGATGGATCCAATCATGACACACTATGTCACGCCCCAGTCCCAAAATATCGAGGGACTAGACACGTGGCAATGGCCAGCAGCACACACCGGTAGACAAACCCAATTTAATGGATCCATCGGGGCATACTTAAGATGTAATACAACAATAAGGGTCTAGATATACTAATCTCATCCACAGAACTGAATACAACAATATCAGAATCATAAAGCAAGATCAATCTCAATAAAATATAAACTCGGAAAAATAACCCGATAATGAGTCTGATACATCTGTCAAGATACAAGAATAAAGCTAACCACAGCAAATACTGAGTATGGAAATAGTATATACTCAGAAGATACCCTCGGCGATCACTCGTCTACTGGATCTGGTACTGCTCTAGTGCCTGCTCCTGATAATGCTCCTGCTCCGTATACCTCGGGATAGATCTTGTCTGCTAATCCTGGGGATATAATCCGGATCCAGGTCCTCAGGGGACATAACAAGGTACAGATAATACAAGGCAAAATAAATGCAGTGCAATAATAAATGAAACAATAGGGTAAACTATATAACCAACTAAGTGATATGCAAGTGAGAGTTTTAGTCATACTCGGGCTGAGACTACTACAGGATCAGTGTCGAAGAAACCCATAGCAACATTCTCTCGAAGGGCCAGAACTTGTGCCAAAGCTCTATACCAGAAACTAAGACACTTCCAGATGACAATATATTTAATATAATCAGCCTTTTGTATGGTAAATCTTTCCCCACCCAATGTAATCACACGTCTCATGTCCATGACACGCAAGATCATAACTAATACAACAAGTCATATAATGTCTATGAGTATAATGTCTATGTCATAAAACCAGTACCTATACAAAATTACCACGAATATCTCAGGAAGATTCTGTCTCATGTATAGTGTCAAGTGTCCTGGGTTATGATGTACTTGATAAGACAAGTACGAGAATGTAAAGGGTCACGAATGTCCATTTCTAGGTGACGTTACACAACTCTGCGTACGGTGTTGGCACCCGACTATTAATCGGACGCTAAGTAAGTCACACGGTCCTAGGTCAAGCATGCACAACAATATAAATATAGTCAAAGGAATAATAATAAGAACTGCAAGTTTTGGCAAGGTACACTTGCTTGGGGTTTGAATACCAACAGTTGTCCCTTTATTAGTGGATCCTGCAGGTACTCCTCCGAAAGCTGAAATAAACATCACCAACAGTCTCAGAAAATATCAAATAGCTAGAAATGCCTGTCCTTAAGTCCAATTTGGACACAGGGGCAAAATGACAGTTCCTGGTCAAAGCGGGGTCCACATGTAGGCCGCTTTGCACCAAAAAATGTGTCATTGTCAAAGGTCTCCAAATTCGTCCAACTTAGTCTCAACAAGTCCAGAACGATGATACGAACCCAACGGAACTTCCAGAATTGGATTCCGATGAGCCGATCACAAAATCGCCCTTCAAGTGGAGCCATAGGGCCCACGATACGCGATTTTGTCAATGTTCTCAGAATCGAACCAAACTTGGGTCATAGGACTAGCGTATTGCTACGAGTCCGATGGAACAAGTTTCTTTTCGATCCGATGTGTGTAAACCAAGTTACGACATATTCCAGAACTAGCGAATACAGGGCATTGTCGGCGGATACGCGTTGATTCCGGTGTGCACGCACATCCGAATCGACTTCTGCGAAATCTCTTACGTCCGTATCAACGGTGCGTACATTTCTGTGAAGACCGCGCACGACCAAGTCGTCCCGTTTGGCGGGGCGCACTCAGTTCCGGTGTGAAACAGGGCATTGGTTTTCCTGTTTTTGGATCGCGGTTTACGATCACCACAGGACGTGATGCACCGAGCGGGTTGCACGGGCATCGAGAGGCTCACACAGCCTAAGCGTCACAACTGACGGAATTAAAAACCGGACAACGGGGAGAGAGAAAATGCTACCTGAACAGGGCTCCGTGGAATGGGATTTCACTTGTCCGGGTCACTGTGCTGTGTCCTGGTCGGCCCGGGTCAGGTTCAGCCGTGTCCGGTCTAGGGTTTCAGAGCAGCGGTTGGGGGCTTCGCCGGAGGACGGTGGCTCGGGGCGGAGGCTAGGTGTCGACGAGGCTGAGGAGGTTGAGGAGTCGAGGTTTGATCAAGGGCTGGAGGTGATGGTGGTGGTGCTGGGCGGATTTGGGTGGAGCGGGGAAAGGAAGGCGGAGGCGACAGAGGAGGGAGGCAGAGAGGGGTCGTCTGCGGGCTAGGGTTCCGACGAGCTAGGGCAGCCGGGGGAAGGCGGAGGAGAAGAGAGGAGATTTAGGGTTTCAGCAACGGCGGAGGGATTATATAGGGGCTGGTCGGAACAGTATTTTCGATTTGAATTTGACTAGGGTTTGGATTGGGTAATGGGTCCGGGTCCGCGGGTCGGGTTCAACATGAATCCGACCCGATCTGCTATCGTTTAAGTGCGAATTTGGGCCTGCGGGTTTCAGGTCGGGTTTAGATCCGACCCGACCCGCTAAAGTTGGGTTCGATTTAGTTGAACCGGGTCTGGGTTGGTTTGGGTTGATTTAGTTCAATTGAACCGGGTTTATTTCAGGGTTTAATTACGACTTAGTTTTTAGGGCTTTAAAAATGCTTCCGGGGTCCAATAAATTCACAGAAAATTATCCTATGTCCAGTTTTTCATTTTACACCATAAAATATTATTTTCATAATATTTTAATATAAATTAATAGTAATTAAAAATCATTTAAATTTAAAATACCTAGGTTTTAATTACAGAAAAATCCCAAAAAATTAGAGAAAATTATGAAAACTCCAAATTAAAAATTCTTGAAAAATCAGGGGGCTTACATGCTACGAATACGAAATATAACCACTGAACACGAGCAGTGAATTTATACGAATATCACAACCACCGAACACGAGCGGTGGATGTACACGAATAAGCACACTGAACACGAGCAGTGTGTGAACATGAAATATAATCAATACCCAATATATACGATGATATACAATGTACACGAGTACCCGTGAACATGGTAGGAGATAACATCTCCTTATGGGATCCATATAGTACCGGCCCATAAAATTACTGTGTCGGGATCAAGTATACAATTTTAGAACATGCATATATTTAATATTATGAATTAAAAACTATCAGATAAATGTACTCGCTTGAAGTCCTGAGCAAGGTGTGTCTCTCGATGCTCAAGCTTGTGTCACACAGACCTATATATGGTACGTTACATCAATACAAGGTTCAAGAATGAAAATAAGTTAAGTTGATGCAATTCTAGGTTAATAAACCATTTCTAGGTCAAACCGATGAAATCTAGGTTGCAAGAGTCTAACACTAGGTCACTAAGTCGATGCACTATGAAGCTAAGCTATACTAGCTAAGCTAAAATACTAAAAAGCATTCAAAAAGCCGTATCCTAAGATACGCAAGTTTAATTATAGGAAAATAGTATTTTAGATATATATACAAATTAATATACATAGTACCATATCAAAACAATAAAAATATGATACTTTGGCCTTGCACCAATGCGTATCACACCTATTACGATACCCAAACTCAATACCTTAGGTATCGGCCCCATACCTTGGTATCCCGAGGTAACCCAAACCTCAACATAATATCTAACACATATATGTACATACCTCAATTACTAGCTATACTATGTATCTAAACTACTAACAATAAATATATACCAATAGAATACATAACTAACTACTATACAATAACAACTAATACAATTATGTATATTTATATGTAGCTAGCTAGCTACTAGCATACTAACATATATATGTGTCTACACTAATATATATATATATATATATATATATATATATATATATATATATATATATATATATATATATATATATATATATATATATATATATATATATATATATATATATATATATATATATATATACTAACTACTACTTGCTAACTCAATAAATTAAACTAATAACTAAACTAACACTACACTGAAACACTAACTAAACTAATCCTACTGATGTTGTGCTCTACACTGGAACACTAACTGAACTGCACAGTGAATGACTGAACTGCTACTGTGCTTGGGGACAATGTAGTGACATACCACTGAAACTGAAACCCCAAAACCTTGATACACAGCTGAACCAGATACTCTCTGACCTGCAACTAGACTGATATCAGTGATTACTCCCTGATACTGCATAGTGGTACTGATACTATGCACTCTCCTGCTGAAAGCTGTGCCTCCCCGAGTTGCCACTGAACTGTGTTGCACAGTTGGTTGCACGAGTGCAGCTGCACTAAACCTGCTGTGCCCCAACAGCTAGCTGTAGCTGCTGAAATCTTCTTGCACATGCTGTGCTCCTTCACCCGATTGCCACTGTATGGCCTCCCTAAACTTGATGTGGATTATTGAGTCCCCTCACGCACACAACTCATAGCCACCACATCCATGTATATATATACATACAAAAACACACACACACACACACACACACACACACACACACACACACACATATATATATATATATATATATATATATATATATATATAATCAAACACATATCATATATAGATATATATATACACATATAAACACTCACACACACATAGATAACTAGCTATATATATATATATATATATATATATATATATATATATATATATATATATATATCCACATATATATATAAACCAATACATATAAACTTATAAACATACACTACTCTATACACTATTACATATACTCTATATAACACCTATATATACAATATCAAATATTATACTTATATATATATAAATATACACCATATAATATAGCATACATATATAAATACACAAGTACGTATAGGAAAAAGGACCAAACATCAAACACGTGGAGTGCACCGCACCAGTATCACACTAATTCTATAATACGCTTGCGATACGGCTCCAACACACAACCAAACGCATCCCAGAGGACACAAGCAAGTCTAATACACTAATTATGGGCAATACATATAGTAATTAGAATAACTACACATCCGTGTCGCAATATGATATGCACAAGGCCCCGTATCAGAGAAAACTTCCCAAAATTAACTTGTTTCGTCAAATTGACGAGATACGGCCTACACGTACCTAATTGTGGACATGACACTAGTCACAAACAAACATTCATTTGTCATTTAGATCTATTAAACCCAATGACAACCACTACATGTGCCAATCTTGGAATTCCCCCAAAATTGGTACCAAAATGCACAAAACTTTTATCGTAGGTCTCCGATGAACCTAAAACTAATTTCTATGGGTAGCCTATGCATATGGGTTAGTTTATCATGGTTAAATCTCATATCTAGAGTCTATTAGAAGGAAAAAACTAAAATATACCTATTGGGAGATGGATTCCTAATAAAAAGTCTTCAAATGCCAAGTAGCTCATCTCCTTGTAGATCTTGGCCTCCTCCTCCTTGCTACTTGCTTCTTTCTTGTCGATCCTTGATGTATAAGCCTCAATAAATAATTAAAAAGGAAAATTGAGAAGAATTGGTGGAGAATTGATGAGAGAATGACGGAAATTAGAAGAGGAAAGAATGTAGATCTAAAGAATTTGGGAATTGGTGAAATAAAATAGTTTCTCTCTCATTTAGAAGTGGCCGGCCATATAACCCTCTCCCAAGTTATATAAAATATCTCAATTACCCCTTGGGGCCTCTCATGAAGAAATTAATTAGGGAGGGAAGGTTCTAGTCTAATGGTTTCACTAATTAATTCAACCTCCTAATCCATGGGCCTAACTCTTGGGCTCAAACTAAACTTATCCAAATTATTGGTTTCATACAATCTAATATATGGGTTAGGTCCACTACATAAGTCTAAATAATCTATAACTAACAAACAATAATAATACAATAATTAAATAATCATGCATGCACAAATATTTAAATACAATAAATCAAAAAATTAAACCTACCTATGTCAATTACCAAACTATGTGAGGGTGACAATCCTACCCACCTTAGAAAAATTTTATCCTCAAAATTAAGGAAAAAACTAACTACCAAAAGCAAACAATACAATACAAGAAAGAATTATACCTCACGGCTCGAACAGATATGGATATCGCTCGCACATCTCGGTCTCTCGCTCCCAGGTACTCTCTTTTGGCGAGTGATGCCTCCACGCGATGTGCACCAAAGGATTCATATGGTTCCTCGGCATATTCTCTCCCTGATCCAGAATCTCTACTGGCTTCTTTGGATAGCTAAGTGTAGGGCCCACCTCTATCTCCGAGTGATCCAGCACATGACTGAGATCTGCCACGTACCATCTCAGCTGTGACACATAAAATATGTGTGCACTCCCTCCAATGCAGGTGGTAAGTCTAATCTGTAAGCGACTGCATCGACCCTCTCAAGAATACTGAAAGGTCCGATGAATCGTGGACTAACTTGCCGCCTCCACCGAAATGAATCGTGCTACGTATCGGAGAAATCCTCAAGAAAACTAGACCGCCAACCTAGCACAAAACATAACCTTAACAATCTAAAAACAACAATCAAACACAAGCAAAACAAAACTAAAGCTATACCTCAAACTCTAAAGATCTCCGATGGCTATCGGTCCAATACTGCTGCTTGTCCTGTGCCACTCGAAGTCTGTGCCTGATAAGCTTCACCTTCTCTACTACATCCACTACCATCTCTGGTCCCAATAAAGCTCTGTCACCAACATCATCCCAGGATAACGGAGTGCAGCATCTCCGTCCATACAATACCTCAAATGGTGACATCTCAATGCTGGCTTGGTAGCTATTATTGTATGAAAACTCTACCAAGTGAAGGTGATCCTCCCAAGAACCTCCAAGATCTAAATCATAGGTGCGTAGCATATCCTCGAGAGTCTGAATTGTCCTCTCCGACTGTCCGTCCGTTTGAGGGTGATAAGCGGTACTGAACTTAAGCTGAGTGCCCAAGCTAGCCTACAAACTCCTCCAGAAGTGGGACGTGAAATAACTATCCCGATCCGAGACTACGCTCACTAGAATACCGTACAATCTGATAATCTAGCGCACATACATCTCCGCAAGTCTTTCCATAGATGTACCCACTTTAAATGGCAGAAAATAGGCTGATTTGGTCAACCTGTCCACGATGACCCAAATCGCATATTTGCCTCCTGGAGAATGCGGAAGTCCTGATACAAAATCCATAGTCATATGTTCCCATTTATACTCCGAAATGGGTAAAGGCTGAAGCAATCCCCTTGGCCTCTGTCTCTTCGCCTTGACCTGCTGGCAAACTAAGCATCTCGACACGAAGCTAGCTACCTCCCACTTTATGCCATACCACCATACATGCTCCCTCATATCTTTATACATCTTATTGGCACCTGGATGCATAGAGTATTAAAAAAGATGCACCTCCTGCAGAATCTCCTCATGCAATGCTCCTCTCGGTATACATAACCTGGTACCGTGTCGCAATGATCCATCATCTACGACGATGAAGTCCTCTGTCAACTCGATCTGGACCTATGCTCTGATGCTCCTCAAAGACTCATCTTCATACTGTCCGGCTCTGACCCAGTCGATCAGCTCCGACTGAAACCTGGAGTCCCCACATCTGTGTTGCGACTCTAGGAATTAATACCTCAATGCCCAAACTATCAAGATTTGCCAATAAATGTCTGTCTCTAGTCAAGAAAATAGCTATGTGATACCCGTTCAAAGCATCCGTGACTATATTGGCCTTCCCTGGATGGTTCTGCAAAGATATGTCAAAGTCATTCATCAGCTCCAACCATCGTCGCTGCCTCATGTTGAGCTCTTTTTGTGTAAACACATACTTCAAGCTCTTATGGTCTGTGAAGATCTCCACTCTCTCTTCCATACAAGTAGTATTTCCATAATTTGAGAGCAAAGATAACCGCCTGCTAACTCTATGTCATGGGTAGGGTAGTTCTTCTCATGCGGGCATAATTGCCTGAAAGCATAGGCAATTACCTTCCCGTGCTGCTGTAACACACAACCCAAACCCTTCCCTGATGCATCATTGTAAATGGAAAATCCTCCTGCTCCTGATGGTAGTGTCAAGATGGAAGCTGTAGTCAATCTTCCCTTTAGCTCCTCAAATGCTGACTAACAATCCTCAGTCCATACGAATTCTACGTCATTCCTGGTTAGTCTAGTCATCGGCTTAGTCATCGGCTCTGCAAGTCTGGAAAAGTCCTGAACAAACCTCCGGTAGTAGCCTGCTAATCCAAGGAAACTCCTGATCTCTGCTACTAAACTCGGGGTAGACCACTATTCAACTACTAAAATCTTCTTCGGGTCCACCAAGATTCCATCTCCTATAATAACATGCCCAAGGAATTCAACCTTATCAAGGAAGAATTCATACTTTAATAACTTGCCATACAGCTTCTCCTTCCTGAGGGTCTCCAGAACAATCCTCAGGTGCTGCTCATGCTCCTCTGGGGTCTTCGAATCTATCAAAATATCATCAATAAAGACTTCAACAAACTGGTTCAGGTACTAATGAAACACCTTGTCATCAGGTTCATTACACTGCCGGGGCATTGGTCAACCCAAATGGCATCACCAAGAACTCGAACTGCCCATAGTGCGTCCTAGAAGCTATCTTCTGGATATCTTTCCTCTTCACTTTCACCTGGTGTACCCTGACCTTAAGTCTATCTTTAAGAATACCTTCCCTCCACTCAACTGGTCAAACAAGTCATCAATCTGTGATAACGGGTATTTGTTCTAGATAGTAAGGTTATTAAGTGCCCTGTAGTCGATACACATACGTACCGACCCATCCTTCTTTGGTACAAAAGTACTAGAGCACCCCATGGTGATGAACTGGAATGGATAAAGTCCTTGTCTTGTAACTCATCTACCTGCTTCTTCAACTCCATAGTTTGCTATTATTTACTCTATAGATGTGCTGAGATATCGCACTGCGCCAGGCACTAAATCTATAGAGAATTCTACATCTCTGTTCGACGGAAACCCCAACAACTCCTCTGGAAAGACATCCAAGAACTCTGTAATCAACGGATGTGGCGGCTCCTGCTCTTCTACCAAAGCTCCATAGAAATTGCCTTCGCTTTGCTTTGCTCCTCGGCAAACTCAAACTCTGGCTCTCCTGGAGTCTGAAATAAAACTCTGCCCCTACTATAATCGATACTAGCGTGATGTCTACTCAACTAATCCATCACGAGTACTATATTATAACTCGGAAGTGGCATTACAAGTAAACATACGCTCAACTCATGGTCTTCCAAATAAACTCTCTGGTTCTTGTAAACATCAATGACCAGGATAATGCCACCCCCGATCGTGATCTTGCAAGTTCTTGCCAACCGTTCAGACTCAAGACGATACCTCAAAGCAAAAAATACAGATACAAAGCTATGAGAAGCACAAATCGAACAAAACATGAGCTGGAAAGGAGTCGAGATAAACTGTACGTGAGATAATATCGCCAACTGGCTCCTCCTCCTCGACAGTCAAGGCAAAAGCTTGCCCCTGTCGCTGCGCTCCTCTCTGCTGCTGCTGTTGGGCAAATTGCTGTTGTTATGGTGGAAGAGGTCCTCTCTGCTGCTGTCCCACTGGTGGTCTAGCGGGTGCCCTCTGTGCCTGTCCTCCACCCTGAACTGGACGAGTTGGGACTTTGGGACAAGCCTGCAACTGATGATCTCTCAATCCATAGAATAAGCATTGGCCTAGCCTCATCCTGCATACATCCCATCCGTGTCCTTGCTTCTTACAGAAAGTACAAGAAACTGCTGCCCTATGAATCTGATGCCTCTGCTGAGCCGGCGCTCTAGCTGGCCCGTGATACTGCTGCCTCTGGTGCTGGTAAGGCCTCTGGTTCTGCTGCTGGAAGTGAGGCCTCTTCGCTGGACCCATGTTGTTGCTGGATGCTCTGGTGTCCCTCGGCCTCTTAGAGCCAAGCTCTAAGTCATCCTCCACTCTCTAAGCCTACCTCAGTATTTCCTCGAAGATCGTAGTAGGATCTTCGTTGGTGTGGGGTTTGACCTCCTGGTTCAGGCCCTTCCTGAACTTCCTGGCTCAGCCTCTAGGGTTCTGACCCTCCATGAAGCGGGTCGGCAATACTCCGCCGCATTCTCGTCCACTGACATACCTCCCTGGACAAGGTACTGAAACTGACCCTCCAAAGATGTAAGAGCCACTGTCACGACCCGCACCCGGTTTAGGGGCACGAGTGCGTGGGTACGTCCAGCCTACGCCGCAGCATCGGCGGTAGAACGCTGTCAAGGTCTTGATACTATCTAACTAATGTCACGCAAGCATCCAATCTCCATTAGGAGGCACGGATGACACAAATAAGATGAACACATACTCAACCACAGAATAACAGCACGATAAGATTTCGAATAAAACTAAAATTAAACACAACACAAGTCCACAAGTAATTTTCTAACTCAACAATATCCAAGAATCATCAAAATGCCGGAGACAAATCCGGTACCAAATAGTCTACTTAAGAACTAACAATAATAGTAATTTCCAGCTAGACCTCCTGGAATCACAACTACTATCAAGTCTGCAGCTACTCACCATAAGTGTCGGACAGCGGTCCTCTAAGGCATAGTCTGAAAAAATATTTCCAGTCAGGAAGGAGCAAAGCACAATCTCAAATAACAGTTCCATTAATTGATAATGTCTATAATACAATAAAACATGTCATGCTAGCTACTGAGAAGACAGTGAAATAAATGAAATGGCAATTTTTAAGAGACAGGCAATATGATATAGTCAGTGCATGTATGGAAATAAAAGAACAAGGAACAGTATCATATACGGGTGATGTAGTATATGATTTAATATAGGGACTGTAACTATTCTAAGTGTTTGAAATTGTAGTTTCGAAATGTGATCGGCTTGGGACTTGTACGATTGCTACATGGCCTGGCTAATCATGCGTGAGGCGAATGATTAACACCAATAATATAAACTTGTATGATAGGTATTTGATCACATTTCTCACTAGCAATTTCCCCGCCCCCAACTAGTACTGTGGATCCAATCATGACACGTCACGAATACACAACATTGTCTAATATATTATGTACAATATCTAATGTAAATGTACAATGTCTAATATCAATGTCTAATGTAAATGTCAATGTCAATGTCAATGTCAATGTAAATGTCGTGTATAATGTCAATACGATAATCAAGGTAACATCTCATGACTGCAGATCCAAGCTATACTAGTCCGTGTAGCACAGTGTCAAAGATTCAGTTGTAACATTTCAAGATCATTGAACTTATAGCTATTATCAAGAATTGGAAATTATCAGAGAATGTACTTGCCTCGGTCCTTAGCTGATATTTATGGATGTCCTGTTCCAGAGTATCCCCTGGGTAAAACCAACAGTCCTATAAACACATTACAATATAATATTTGTATCAGGGGCTATACTAACACACAATAGAAATACACTGGCCTTAGGGCTATGCCAGGCAGGGCACTAGTCAACTAGGGTCATCTAGTAGGGATATATAATTATAAACATCTCATTAACTAGTATATATAATTTCCATCCATTACAATTATAGATATATGTATAAATATATATACTTTAAAATAAATGATTCTTGTATGTATATATAAACATAATAATTTATACTTACAATATTTTATACATGCACCAATTTAAATGTATTTACAATATATATACACATATATATATATCAAAATAATTATACACCTAAAAATATATGCATTTATACTAGTTAAATTTAATACCACACTTACATACATTAATTAAATATATACATATACATATATATTAGATTATGTATACATTAACATACACATATTTATACCAAAAGTATTAATTTAAATACATACTTTTCCAAAATACATACATCTATATGTTTGTACATATACCAAAATAGTACGTATTTTATGTGCAATTAGAGAAATGATACTATATTTATACAATTAATATTAATAAATAAATAATATATAGATATTCATATTTTAAAATACATACATTACCAATCAATTTTATATTGAAAATATGCTAAATATATATATATATAATACATGTATACACATATACCAATTATATTATACACTTTACATTATATACCAATACATATTTATGTATTAACATAAACTAAATAACTATTATATCTATATATATTTTATATATACTATACATTTATATATATACATTAATACATATACATATTCATTAATACATGCATTTACAAAATATATATACATATATACATGTATTCTCATTTTATTAAAAATATATTAAGTATATAAGAAATATATATTTATACGTATACCAATATTTTATATACTATTAAACATTTAATAAAAAATAATACTATACCCATATACCTACGAATGCATATACATATCTAATTATACTATACGTATATTTATATATATATACATATATATATATACATATATATATATATATATATATATATATATATATATATATATATATATATATATGTAAAGATATATATATATATTCACAGAGGGAAGAGGAGAAGAAGGAAAGAGACTTACTGGGGGTGGCTTGCCGGAGTGGCCGCCGGAGTTGGCCGCCGGTGGTGGAGATGATCGTGAGGGGAGGCTGTCGCCAGGCCGGAGGGAGGACAGCGGGAAGGAGTGGTGGGAGGCCGGAGCAGGCCGCCGGACTGATGCTTGAGGGGAGGAGTTCGTCGGAGCACAGGGGGCCGCGGGGAACCGCCGGACTGGACGGGAAGGAAGGCAGAGGAGCAGCCGTCGGCCGGGCAGTCGCCGCGGGGAGCCGCCGGGCTGGACGCACGTGAGGGGGAGCGGTCGAGCAGCAGGGGAGTACTGGAGCGGGCCGCCGCAGTCGTCGGCAGAGGGAGGAGTTGTAGATGATGGTGGTGGTGATGATGGGGGAGTCGGGGAGAGGCAGCAGCCGCCGGCCGGAGTGCACAGTAATGTCGGCCGGCACAGTAACTTCAAGTTCCCCCCCTTTTCTCTCTTTACTTTGAATTCGAAATCAATCCAAAATTAAAGAAGAAGAAAAAGGAAGAAGAAGAGAAGAAAAAAAAGAAGAAAGGGGAAGGAGAAGAATTACATACGTATGAGAGGGGGCTTGAGGAATTTTTGGAGGCTTGTGAGGTGGGGGAAAACCTAGGTTTCTAGGGATTAGGGTTGAGGCTACAATATATTAAATAGGGAGAGAGAGGGTGTGATGGAGGGTGAGGATGCACTCAATTAATTGAGTGGTCCAGATTGAACATGAGGAAATTATTCATGGGGGATGAGGGTGAGATTAATTAAAAATAGTGGGTTCCCTCATTGGTTAAAATAATTAGGTGTTGGCACAAAATGCCAACTTGCAATTTAACCCCCTTAAATTTGGGAAATTGCACAAACACATGAAATGACGAAAATTGGGCGGGCGATTCGGTGTCCGGCATTTTGTAGGGTCAGGGGGCACTGTAAGATGGGTATGGGCTGAATTTGCAGGGCACTGGAATTAAATTGGGATTTTAAAATCAGATAAAATAGTATCCTCTATTTAAATAGAAATAAATGTAAGTTGTGTTCAACAATTAATTAGGAGTACTTGGGGCCAAAATCAGATCAAGTCATCCATACCAATATTGAAGAAGACTCAGAACAGAATATTACCCTAATTTGGGTCGCACAAAAAATAGGTCAAGATGGCCTCCAATTTTCGATTGGAACGCACAACGATACAAAAATAGGAATTTTAAAATAAACGTCCGCGACGATTTTTGTGCGGCCAGAAACAATGCACAAAGAGCAAAATTATGAGTTGCAAAAAATAGCAGAATTGAAGGCGGACATGTCTAGGACAAGATTGTGAAATTTGTTGGAAGACAAAAGTCTGGATAGTGCTCCAAATATCGAAGCAAAGGCAATAGCACAAAATATTGAATAAAATACAGTAATTAATTAAAATCTTCAAGAATTAAATTCTAAATAAAATAATGAAATCCAGAATTCTATAATTCGGACAGGGGTTCGTCTACTGGGCTTCTAGGTCTAGTCTGCTAGCCAAAATAAAATAATAAACACTGCATATAATTATATATTTAATTACACATCGCACAAAATTATTTAAATCAATTACACTATCATGCAATTAATTAATTGTAAATAACATAATATTAAATATTGTAAAAATTCGAAAATTCCCCTATTTTCAGAATGTGGTAGTGACAAGTCTACCCACCTTAAAAGAATTTCGTCCTCGAAATTAAAATCCTCATACTAGTATTTAAATCATACACACTATTATTCCCTCAATTAAATTCATCAACCACGAATAATCCACAAGGTCTTTTCACAATTTCAAAAATCTGAAATTATTTGTATTCTTGTAAAAATCCTCGACATAGAATCAAAGTCCCTTTTTATCAAAAATTTCCTGAAAGTTTTTAGCTACTAATTCGATACTCAGAATTTAATATCCACTCCTCAAAACTCAACAATATGATATTTAAGGATTCTCCAAATGTCACATTCAAATATAAAGTTCTAAAATTCATAACTTGCAATCCATTAAATATGTTGATAATCCCCCAATTTTCCAAATTTTTTTATAACCCATTTAATCATGTCATAATCTTCCTGGAATTAATACATCATAAATTCCG
This sequence comes from Iris macrosiphon, assembly GCA_036927795.1. Taxonomy (NCBI): domain Eukaryota; kingdom Viridiplantae; phylum Streptophyta; class Magnoliopsida; order Asparagales; family Iridaceae; genus Iris; species Iris macrosiphon. Next base: position 75,533,750 of record JAYESA010000002.1, on the reverse strand, counting down.
TCATGTTAAATTCTTGACCCTTTATTTAAATCAATGTTTATCCTCGAATTTTTAAATCCTCGATTGTTTTATTTATGTTTTTATTTTCATCAAAATTAAATTCCTTAAATCATATAATCATGAACTACTCCCTATTGTTATTTCATAATAAATTCTTTCAAAAATTCTATAATCATCATATCCCTAAAAATCTTCAAAATAAATCAAATCCCATTCTTATCACAATATCCTCCAAAATTTTAAGTTAATAACGAAATACAAGAATTTAATATTCAATCCTCTAATTGAAATCCAGTCAGTGCATATTTCAAAATTGAATCTCGTCCCCAATTTGAATTTAACACTAATCTATTTGTGTTCTTATCCCTCGATTTTTTTTTTCCATAATATGCAACGATGTAATACTTATGGAACCTCCAATACAATATTCAAAAATATAAGTTCACAACTTGCAGTCCAACAATTATATCGATGGCCTTCTTAAATTCCTCAAATTCACTGATAAATTCAATCATTTTATAATTTTCTAAAAATCAATGATTTAACAAAACTTCAATTACGCCATATTAATTTCCCAACTCTTTATTTAATATATTTCCCCAAAACTTAAGGCACCTTGTCTCTCTTTGTCGAGTCATAACCTCTTCGTTAATCTTTACTACAGTCAACACCAATGATCACGGTCTAAGAAAATTCTACCTACAGTCATACCACACACAATCTGGGGGGAACATACATGGTTATGGTCTCATTTGTTATGGTGTTGCAGTCCATGTATCAGGGGTACTACTACTACTACATTATAACAAGAATTCATGCATACAGCTACGGTACTAAGGTATCAATCAATCAGAAGACAAAAGAACATGAGGAAAGAAAGAAAGAACCTGCTAATATATACTTGCAATATCTTCTAACATAATCATAGGTCAAATGATGCATGGAAAGTTTGATACCTCTATCTCTTTAGGTACCACACTTTACTACAAGTATACTCACTGCTAGCTTCCTTACCTACTGCAATAGTTGATACTAGTTATTCTTATCACGCAAGTGCATATCAATTGCAACACACTATACTAAGTACTGCTCTCTCTAATACACCCTAGATTGACACCCAAGTCGGTTGGCAGTGAGATCTCAATCATACTCAAATCATCAGATCCTTACACATGTATATCATCTACTCATATATTAATATTCATCTCTTATCTACCATAAAGTTAATCCTCGAAATAATCGTCAAGGTTTAACTTCTCGATCAACTTAAAAATAATTGCATACACTCCTCAAAATCAGATACTCAATATCAAAAATTTAATCACTTTTAAATCCTTATAGCCTTGACTATGTTTATTGAATTGAATTCGAATACTCAAAATTTAATAACATAAATCTCATCTCCTCAAAAATTCTTTAAAAATTTAAGTTCATTTCCACTCTACAAATTATAATTTAATCCACAAGTATACATATACTACTCACAGTCTCTAATACTCAAGGTGCACACTAATACACTAATTATTTACAACCTCAACTGTGTACGAAAATTGTACTGTCCGAATTTTTTGCACTATCATTTCCAATAATCCAAATTATCATCTCACATATTTTCTTCAATGATTTTCTATCTATATTACTTAATACCCCAATTTATTTGTCATCACACGAAGTATTTACTGACATTTGCACCTTGCTCAACAAATATTTGATATAGAATCACTAGCACTATTGGTATGGTAACGCTAGCTTCATTCTTAGATTAACTCGTCAAACTTATTACAAATCACGATCACTTGCACTTTCTATAATACCAATACTAATTATAATAACACCTATCATAGAACTATTGCTACAAGGTACTATGCTATGGGTATCTCTAGATTAATGCCTAATGCTCATATGTCCAACTAGGAAACACTTACAATTCACAGGCAACACTCAGTCAACTAATACAAGACACAACCAAAATTGCAAGTCACTAATTATCATACTTAACAAGGAATCCTCAGAGAATAGGAGCTCAAAAGGAACTTGATCAAGGACGGAAGGTATCTTTACTGCTAGTAAAGAAAAGAAGCGATGGAACAAAGTCCTGGAATAACAGAATGGATAAGTCTTGAGATGATACTTTAAGGACCAATTTAAGATACAACCTGATAATCATACACGTCTATCCGAAATCATGACGCTCAGAATTTTCGCCACGCCAGTAAGCATAGATGCGATAAACGACAGGTTCCGTAACTATGGTATGCAACTCTATAATCATGTCATCTAGAATCCTCGCCACGCCAACCGGTATGGCTGCGAGAAACTCTAAATCTCATAACTAAAGTATGTACATCCAAGTTAGGTTCCTACGTTCTCGTCACGACAGCTAATATGGCTGCGATAATTTCTAGGTTCCATAATCAAAGTAGACGTTTTACCTTTCTCACTGTCCTCATCAATATACGTCATCAGATGATACCGTAAATTTTAGCCCGTAAAATTCACCTCGATATGAAATCAAAACTCCACAACGATACCAAGAATTAAAGTTAACAACTGGTCAAAAAGAATCAAACTCAACATCAACGAGTGAGGACGAACGGAAACAAGGAGGAAGGATTTAAATTGGAATTTATAATGAGATTCTCAAGGGTCGTCCCAGGAATCTCTCAAATAATTTATGATTGAGTATCCTCTCTCATCCTAGTATCCTAGGTCCTATGTCCTATAGCAGGCACGCAATAGTGTAACAAAGATGCCACACTACTACGACATCGCTCTTAAATGCGAAGTCTGACCTGCATGGGCCACCACTAAAAACGTGTCACGACCCGCACCCGGTTTAGGGGCACGAGTGCGTGGGTACGTCCAGCCTACGCCGCAGCATCGACGGTAGAACGCTGTCAAGGTCTTGATACTATCTAACTAATGTCACGCAAGCATCCAATCTCCATTAGGAGGCACGGATGACACAAATAAGATGAACACATACTCAACCACAGAATAACAGCACGATAAGATTTCGAATAAACCTAAAATTAAACACAACACAAGTCCACAAGTAATTTTCTAACTCAACAATATCCAAGAATCATCAAAATGCCGGAGACAAATCCGGTACCAAATAGTCTACTTAAGAACTAACAATAATAGTAATTTCCAGCTAGACCTCCTGGAATCACAACTACTATCAAGTCTGCAGCTACTCACCATAAGTGTCGGACAGCGGTCCTCTAAGGCATAGTCTGGAAAAATATTTCCAGTCAGGAAGGAGCAAAGCACAATCTCAAATAACAGTTCCATTAATTGATAATGTCTATAATACAATAAAATATGTCATGCTAGCTACTGAGAAGACAGTGAAATAAATGAAATGGCAATTTTTAAGAGACAGGCAATATGATATAGTCAGTGCATGTATGGAAATAAAAGAACAAGGAACAGTATCATATACGGGTGATGTAGTATATGATTTAATATAGGGACTGTAACTATTCTAAGTATTTGAAATTGTAGTTTCGAAATGTGATCGGCTTGGGACTTGTACGATTGCTACATGGCCTGGCTAATCATGCGTGAGGCGAATGATTAACACCAATAATATAAACTTGTATGATAGGTATTTGATCACATTTCTCACTAGCAATTTCCCCGCCCCCAACTAGTACTGTGGATCCAATCATGACACGTCACGAATACACAACATTGTCTAATATATTATGTACAATGTCTAATGTAAATGTACAATGTCTAATATCAATGTCTAATGTAAATGTCAATGTCAATGTCAATGTAAATGTCGTGTATAATGTCAATACGATAATCAAGGTAACATCTCATGACTGCAGATCCAAGCTATACTAGTCCGTGTAGCACAGTGTCAAAGATTCAGTTGTAACATTACAAGATCATTGAACTTATAGCTATTATCAAGAATTGGAAATTATCAGAGAATGTACTTGCCTCGGTCCTTAGCTGGTATTTATGGATGTCCTGTTCCAGAGTATCCCCTGGGTAAAACCAACAGTCCTATAAACACATTACAATATAACATTTGTATCAGGGGCTATACTAACACACAATAGAAATACACTGGCCTTAGGGCTATGCCAGGCAGGGCACTAGTCAACTAGGGTCATCTAGTAGGGATATATAATTATAAACATCTCATTAACTAGTATATATAATTTCCATCCATTACAATTATAGATATATGTATAAATATATATACTTTAAAATAAATGATTCTTGTATGTATATATAAACATAATAATTTATACTTACAATATTTTATACATGCACCAATTTAAATGTATTTACAATATATATACACATATATATATATCAAAATAATTATACACCTAAAAATATATGCATTTATACTAGTTAAATTTAATACCACACTTACATACATTAATTAAATATATACATATACATATATATTAGATTATGTATACATTAACATACACATATTTATACCAAAAGTATTAATTTAAATACATACTTTTCCAAAATACATACATCTATATGTTTGTACATATACCAAAATAGTACGTATTTTATGTGCAATTAGAGAAATGATACTATATTTATACAATTAATATTAATAAATAAATAATATATAGATATTCATATTTTAAAATACATACATTACCAATCAATTTTATATTGAAAATATGCTAAATATATATATATATAATACATGTATACACATATACCAATTATATTATACACTTTACATTATATACCAATACATATTTATGTATTAACATAAACTAAATAACTATTATATCTATATATATTTTATATATACTATACATTTATATATATACATTAATACATATACATATTCATTAATACATGCATTTACAAAATATATATACATATATACATGTATTCTCATTTTATTAAAAATATATTAAGTATATAAGAAATATATATTTATACGTATACCAATATTTTATATACTATTAAACATTTAATAAAAAATAATACTATACCCATATACCTACGAATGCATATACATATCTAATTATACTATACGTATATTTATATATATATACATATATATATATATATACATATATATATATATATATATATATATATATATGTAAAGATATATATATATATATTCACAGAGGGAAGAGGAGAAGAAGGAAAGAGACTTACTGGGGGTGGCTTGCCGGAGTGGCCGCCGGAGTTGGCCGCCGGTGGTGGAGATGATCGTGAGGGGAGGCTGTCGCCAGGCCGGAGGGAAGATAGCGGGAAGGAGTGGTGGGAGGACGGAGCAGGCCGCCGGACTGATGCTTGAGGGGAGGAGTTTGTCGGAGCACAGGGGGCCGCGGGGAACCGCCGGTGTCACGCCCCAGTCCCAAAATACCGAGGGACTGGACGCGTGTCAACGACCAGCAGTACGCACCGATGGACCAACTCAATATAATGGATCCATCAGGGCATACTTAAGCTGTAAAACAAGTCTACGACAATCAAGGTACAACTAATCTCATCCACACAAGACATAAACATGATCCACAGAATAACTAAGGAATGTAAATCATCATCCAGTCTCACATAGTACTTCGGAGAACAACCCGATAAATATCTAGTACAATGGTTCATCTGACCAGAATATAAAAGACTGAAATAAATAATAAAAGCTGAGCATAAACAAGGATGCTCAAGAGAAGTCTTCAGCTAAGACCTCGTCCTCGGATGGTGGTACAACTCCTGGATCAGCTCCTACTCCGGTCCCGTAAACCTCGGGATAAACCTCGTCTGCAAAATCTGGGGACAAAAATCCGGATCCAGGTCCTCAGGGGACATAGCAAGGTACAAGAAAGCTCATGCCAATAAATACAGATAAGCAGTGCAGCAATATATAACTAAATGAAACAAAGCGGTAAATATGTAACCATCTAAGTGTAAATGCAAGTGAGAGCATCACTAGTCTCAGGCTGAGCCACTACAAGCTCTGTGTCGGGGAGCCGGGTAGCGGTAATAACCGGTAGTGGGTCTAGCTCTGCTACGAGAGTCTACGACCTCTCAATAATAGAAGATATATATAAATACAGCCTGTAGCCTGTGTGTCTCTCCCCACCCAATGTAACCACGCATATCATGACCACAACGTCTCATGTCCATGTCAAGCGCGATCATAGCTAAATGCAACCAGTCATAAAGTATCTAATAGTATAATGTCCATGTCCTGTATCCTATACAGAATCACCACGAATATCTCGGGAAAATCCTGTCTCATGAATAGTGTCAAGTGTCCTGGGTCATATGGTACTTGATAAGACAAGTACGAGAATATAAAATGTCACGGATATCCATCTCTAAATGACCGTACCCAACACTGCGTACAGTGTCGGCACCCGACTGATAATCGGACGCTAAGTACGTCACACGGTCCTAGGTTGAGCATGCACAGCAATGTATATAAAGCAAGGAAAATAGATAACTAAACTGCAGAGTTTGGCAAGGTACACTTGCCTGATGTTTGAATGTCAACTTTCGTCCTGGTATCTGTGGGTCCGGTAGGTACTACTCCAAAAGCTGTAATAAACATCACCAACAGTCTCAGAAGATGTCAAATAGCTAGAAATGCCTGTCCTTACGTCCAATTTGGACACAGGGGCAAAAAGGTCATTTCCGGGCCAAAGCGGGTTCCACATGCGGGCCCACTTTGCACCGAAAAGTGTGTCAGGGTCAAAGGTCTCCAAATTCTGCAAACTCAGTGTCTACAAGTCAGGAACGACGATACAAACCCAACGGAACTTCCAGAATTGGATTCCGATGAGCCGATCACAAAATCATCCGTCAAGTGGAGCCTGTGGGGCCCACGATACGTGATTTTGTCAACGTCCTCAGAATCGAACCAAACTTGGCTCACAGGACCAGCGTATTACTACGGATCCGATGGTGCAAGTTTCATCTCGATCCGACGTGTGTACACGAAGTTACAGCATGTTCCAGAATCGATGGATACGGGGTGTCGTCGGCGGATACGCGTTGATTCCGGGGTGCACGCACCTCCGAATCGACTTCTGCGAAATCCTACACGACCGTATCAACGTCGCGCACAGTTTGGTAAAGACCACGTGCGACCAAGCCGTCCCGTTTGGCGGGGCGGACTCAGTTTCGGGGTGAAACAGGGCGTTATTTTTTTCCTATTTTGGATCGCGGTGTACGACCACTACAGGACGCGATGCGCCGAGCAAGTTGCACGGGCACCGAGAGGGTTATACAGTCTACGCATAGCAATCGACGGAATTGAAAACGGAGTTGCGAGGAGGGAGAAATCAGTACCTGAACAGGGCTCCGCGAATGCTGAATTCCAAGTGTCCACGCGTCAATTCTGTGTCCTGGTTCAGAGTTTCTGCTTCCTCGTGTCCGCGGTGAGTCAGAGCTTGGGCTCTGTCCTCGGATGGCTTCGCCGGGGGTCAGCCTCGTGGTTGGCTAGGGCTCAGGCGACCGGGTCTCGTGCGGCGGTCGGCGTGGGTCGAAGGGTCGAAGGGTCGATGGTCCGTCGTCGGTTTCTGAGGCGGACTCGGGCTGGGCGGGTCGAAGGGTTCTGAGGAGTGCACGGCGGAGGGAGACGCGGGGAGTCGGGGTCTTGGTTGGGGGAATCGACGCCGGAGAGCGGCGGCGGTTGCTCTGAGATGGGGGTCGACGAGGTTGCTCGAGATGGGAGGGAAAACTGGTGGCGGTCGGCGTGGCACGGAAGCCGAGGCGGTGGTTTTATACTCGGCTACAGGGTTTCAGGCGAATTAGGGTTTTCCTATCGGGTTTCGGGTCAGGGTTCGGCTTGGTTCCGACCCGACCCGACCCACCAAGTGGTTTGGGTTTGGCAGGGGTCCGGTTTGGTCTGATCAGGATTGGTTTTGGTTCAGGTTGGGTTCAGGGTTGGTTTAATCATTCCAATTAGCTTTTAGTCCTCGATTCGTTGCTCCGGAGTCCAATAAATTCACCGAAAAATGCCATGCGTCCGGTTTTCCATTTTACCCAATAAATTTCTATTTCCAGAATATTTTAAATCCAATTAGTCACACTTTAAAATTATTTAACCCACAAACCTCAGTGATAAATTCCAAAAAATACCGAAAATACGGAAAATTATATAAATCTTATTTCTGAAATTTAGGGTGTTTACAATCTTCCCTCCTTAAAAGGATTGCGTCCTCGCAATCAAAGAATAAGCTTACTAAAGAAAGAGTTTATGGGAATACAAGGTGGCCTAGTTTACTACAGCCTCCTCAAACAAGTGGGGGTAACGCTGGCGCATATTATCTTCTCGTTCCCAAGTCGATTCGCCTGGTGACTGATGTTTCCATGCTACTCGGACCAGTCTGATCGTCTGTCCCCGTAATGTCTTCTCACTGACGTCGAGGATGCCAACTGGTTGCTCCTCATATCTCAAACTTGGGCCTACTGCGATCTCTGAATGATCGACTACGTGACTTGGGTCGGTCACGTATCTTCGCAGCTGCGAGACGTGGAATACGTCATGCACTCCCTCTAAGGATGGAGGTAATGCAAGACGATAAGCCACCTCCCCAACGCGCTCTAGAATGTCAAATGGCCTAATATACCTTGGGCTCAGCTTGCCTCTGCTCCCGAATCTGATAGTACCACGAGTGGGTGAAATCCTTAAGAATACGTGATCTCCTTCCTTGAACTCTAGGGGACGTCGGTGTGTATCAGCCCAATGCTTCTGTCTGTCCTGAGCTGCTCGTAGATGGTTCTGTATCTGCTTCACCTTCTCTACTGTCTGCGTGACCAATTCTGGACCCAGTATTTGACGTTCACCAACGTCACTCCAACACACAGGTGATCTGCACTTTCTTTCGTATAAAGCTTCGAATGGTGCCATCTGGATGCTGGCCTGATAACTGTTATTGTAGGAGAACTCTACTAAGTGCAAATAATCTTCCCAAGATCCTCCAAAGTCTAGCATACATGATCTCAACATGTCCTCTAAGATCTGAATGGTGCGTTCTGATTGTCCATCTGTCTGTGGGTGGTATGCCGTGCTGAACTTGAGTCTGGTGCCTAGACTCTCTTGCATGCTTCTCCAGAAATGAGATGTAAATCTCGAATCTCGATCCGATACAATACTAACAGGTACTCCATGTAATTTGACGATTTGTCGCATATACATGTCAGCTAGTACCTCTGTGGACTGTCCAACTCTAAATGGCAAGAAGTGTGCCGATTTAGAGAGTCGATCCACGATAACCCAAACTGCATCTCTTCCGCTGGGGCTCTTCGGAAATCCTGTGACAAAGTCCATCGTGATATGCTCCCACTTCCATTCCGGTATCGGAAGCGGCTGTAACATACCTGCAGTTCTCTGATGCTCCGCCTTTACTTGTTGACATACTAAGCATTTGGCCACAAATCTCGCGATCTCTCTCTTCATTCCATGCCACCAGTAATACTGTCTCAAGTCTCGATACATCTTGGTTCCTCCTGGGTGAACAGAGTACATAGAGCTATGCACTTCAGTCATTAACTCCTGTCTCAATTCTTCATTTGGGACATACAGGCGATTTCCAAACCTCAATGTCCCGTCTTCGTGGATGCGAAGTCCTGTCTGCATACCTGCTTTTGTCCTTTCTTTGAGTCTTCGAAATCTAGCATCGGTGGGCAATGCTTCTTTAATCTTCTCCACTAGGGATGACTGAATCTCAAGATTAGCCATCAATCCATTCTGTCCCGGTACGATAACCTCTATCTGTAGCTCCTGTAAATCTCTCAATAACTCGGGCTGCATCGTCAAGAAATAAGCCGTAGGCTTCCTGCTGAGTGCGTCTGCAACCACATTCGCCTTTCCCGGATGATACTGCAGATCGATGTCAAAATCCACCATTAGTTCTAGCCAGCGTCTCTGCCTCATGTTAAGCTCCTTCTGAGTATACACATACTTCAGACTCTTGTGATCAGTAAAGATTTCTACCCTCTCTCCATAAAGATAGTGTCTCCATATCTTCAATGCAAATATCACGGCTGCTAATTCCAGATCATGTGTTGGGTAGTTCTTCTCGTGGTCCTTCAACTGTCTCGACGCATAAGCAATGATCTTGCCATGTTGCATCAAAATACATCCTAGTCCACTGCCTGATGCATCACTGTAAACAACAAAACCTCCTGACCCTGAAGGAAGAGTCAAGACAGGTGTTGTTGTTAATCTTCTCTTCAGTTCTTCAAAAGCCTTCTGGCAGTCGTCTGTCCATACAAACTCCTGATCCTTTCGTGTCAGCTTCGTCATTGGTTCTGCAATCCTCGAGAAATTCTCTACAAACCTTCGGTAATATCCCGCGAGTCCGAGAAAACTTCTCACCTCTGCGACTGATGTGGGTGTAGGCCATGTCTCAATTGCTGCAACCTTCTCTGGATCCACTGAAAGTCCTTCTCCTGATATGATGTGTCCCAAGAAAGGCACTCTGTCCATACAGAACTCACACTTACTGAGTTTGGCATATAACTTCTCCTGTCTTAAGGTCTCTAACACGATTCTGAGATGCTCCTCGTGCTCTTCAGGGCTCTTGGAATATATGAGAATGTCATCAATGAACACCACTACAAATTTATCCAAGAACTGATGAAAGACTCTGTTCATTAAGCTCATAAACACTGCTGGTGCGTTGGTTAAACCAAACGGCATCACCAAGAACTCATAATGCCCATACTTCGTCCTGAAAGCTGTCTTCGGGATGTCTTCCTTCCTCACCTTGATCTGATGATAGCCGGATCTAAGGTCAATCTTCGAGAATACCCTTGCACCACTCAATTGATCGAATAGATCATCAATGCGTGGTAAGGGATACCTGTTCTTGATGGTCACGGCATTCAGTGCCCTGTAATCAATGCACAACCGTACTGTTCCATCCTTCTTTGGCACAAATAAGATGGGTGCTCCCCAAGGTGAAACACTGGGGCGAATGAAACCCTTGTCCAACAGATCATCTACCTGTTCCTTCAATTCCACTAACTCCTTAGGTGCTAGCCGATAAACTGATGAAGTGATTGGCTCTGCTCCTGGAGTTAAGTCTATTGTGAATTCTATTTCCCGATCAGGCGATAAACCTGGAAGATCATCAGGAAATACATCCACAAATTCTGATATGACTCTTGGGTAACCTGTCTCCTCTTCTACAGATATTACCCTAAGAGTAGGCTGAACTCCTTGCTCTACTGCTCCTCGGAGAAACTCGAATTCTGGGTGGCCAGGCGGTCTAAATATCACCCGCCCAAGCCGACAATCAAGAGTCGTATGGTACTGACTCAACCAGTCCATACCAAGTACAACGTCATAGTCAGGCATGGAAAAGATTAGAAACTGAGCTCGCATCTCTCGGCCACAAACTACTACAGAACATGATCTACAGACATCACTAACTGGAATAATACCGCCTCCCGTAAGAATTCTCTTCATCTTCGGAAGGGGTGCGGTAGCTACTCTATGGGTGGCTACAAAGCTAGCTGCTATAAATGAATGCGATGCTCCAGAATCAAATAAAACTACAGCAGGTAATGAAGCTACTAGAATAGTACCTGCGATGACCTCGCCTGCTGTAGCCTCCTCCTCAACAGCTAATGGGAATGCCTGTCCCCGTCCCTGAGCTGGACCTCTCTGCTGCTGCTGCTGCTGAAATAGGGCTGCCTGTGGGGCCAGTGGTGGTCTCTGCTGATTCCCTCCTGGGACTGGTGGTCTGACCCCACCAACTCCTGTCTGCTGGCCTCCTGCTGCTGGATAGGCTGGTCGTGGTGCAGGTAATGCTAGTCTTGGTGCTCCGTCTCTGCGTTCAGAACAGTCCCTGGAAAAGTGCTGGCTGGATCCACAGCTCAAACATAGTCCCAACTTACGCCTGCATTCCTTCTCAATGTGTCCTACCTTGCCGCAGTGGTGACAAGTAGGAAGAGGTCTGTCTCTATGTGCTGCTCTATCTGGCATACCCCTCTGGGTTCGCTTTGCCGAATCCCCATGTGCTGGCCTGGATGGTGCTGATGTGATAGGCCTCTTCAGGTTCGATTCCCTTCTAGTGACGCGCTCCAAGCGTCGGGCTGCTGCAAGGACATCGGTATAAGAGGTAGGTGCTACCGATCCAATCACTCTCTGAAGCTCGAACTTCAAGCCGTCAAAGAACTTCTCTGCTTTTTCTTCCTCCGTCGAAATCAATGTCGGGGCAAAGCGGCTCAGGCGAATGAATTCCGCATTATATTCCTCCACTGACATGCTGCCTTGGATAAGGCGGTTGAACCTGTCTCTGAGCTCTGACCGTGCGACTGCCGGGATGTACATCTCTTGGAAGAGTCTGGAGAACTCTTCCCATGTGGCTCTGTCCTGTCCAAGTCTCCTTTCTTCTGCTAACCACCAGTGGTGCGCATTATCAGTTAACTGCATTCTAACTGCAGTCATCCACTTCTCTCTCGGAAGTTCAGCGGCTTCCAACTGATGCTGAATGTTGGTGAGCCACTCATGAACTTCCGTTGGCCCTTCCTTACCAGAAAATGTGCGAGGCTTGAGATGACGGAAGTCGGTGATAGATCCCGTCGACGTTCTCCTCGCTGCTGGATTAGCCTGCTCCAATGCGGATACCAGGCTGGTCCTCAGATACTCGGCCTCCTGCCGATGGGCCTCTTGCTGAATCTGTTGCTGTGCTTGCATCATAGCATACATCATCTGGAACATTTGTTGCCCGTCCATGGCTTGTCCTGGCGGGAATACTGGCATCTGGGGAGTGAACTGAGGTGGTGGTGGAATGTCATCTCTCCGGAACCTTGGATTAGGCTGTCCGGGTTGATCACTCTGCGATGCTTGTCCACCATCCCCTGTGTCACTCCGTCTCCATATGTAACCACAGCGTCGTGTGGCGTATCCAAAGGAATATCCTCTCTGTTCCCGGAATCCATTGCTCTGCAATCAAAATATAAACTGTAAGAACGCTCAGAGGAATCAATACAGGATGCAGTTCAAGTAACAAATTTCGAGTTCGATATAGAGTTCAACAATGGTTAAATAATGGATGAGAACCTAGAACTTATCCTATCCTTAGGGCAGGCTGGTTCGGTCCCTAAGTTAAAACCGAATAATTTAGTCGTAGACCTGCATGGGCCACCACAAAAACCAGTCACGCCCCAGTCCCAAAATACCGAGGGACTGGACGCGTGTCAACGGCCAGCAGTACGCACCGATGGACCAACTCAATATAATGGATCCATCAGGGCATACTTAAGCTGTAAAACAAGTCTACGACAATCAAGGTATAACTAATCTCATCCACACAAGACATAAACATGATCCACAGAATAACTAAGGAATGTAAATCATCATCCAGTCTCACATAGTACTTCGGGGAACAACCCGATAAATATCTAGTACAATGGTTCATCTGACCAGAATATAAAAGACTGAAATAAATAATAAAAGCTGAGCATAAACAAGGATGCTCAAGAGAAGTCTTCAGCTAAGACCTCGTCCTCGGATGGTGGTACAACTCCTGGATCAGCTCCTGCTCCGGTCCCGTAAACCTCGGGATAAACCTCGTCTGCAAAATCTGGGGACAAAAATCCGGATCCAGGTCCTCAGGGGACATAGCAAGGTACAAGAAAGCTCATGCCAATAAATACAGATAAGCAATGCAGCAATATATAACTAAATGAAACAAAGGGGTAAATATATAACCATCTAAGTGTAAATGCAAGTGAGAGCATCACTAGTCTCAGGCTGAGCCACTACAAGCTCTGTGTCGGGGAGCCGGGTAGCGGTAATAACCGGTAGTGGGTCTAGCTCTGCTACGAGAGTCTATAACCTCTCAATAATAGAAGATATATATAAATACAGCCTGTAGCCTGTGTGTCTCTCCCCACCCAATGTAACCATGCATATCATGACCACAACGTCTCATGTCCATGTCAAGCGCGATCATAGCTAAATGCAACCAGTCATAAAGTATCTAATAGTATAATGTCCATATCCTGTATCCTATACAGAATCACCACGAATATCTCGGGAAAATCCTGTCTCATGAATAGTGTCAAGTGTCCTGGGTCATATGGTACTTGATAAGACAAGTACGAGAATATAAAATGTCACGGATATCCATCTCTAAATGACCGTACCCAACACTGCGTACAGTGTCGGCACCCGACTGATAATCGGACGCTAAGTACGTCACACGGTCCTAGGTTGAGCATGCACAGCAATGTATATAAAGCAAGGAAAATAGATAACTAAACTGCAGAGTTTGGCAAGGTACACTTGCCTGATGTTTGAATGTCAACTGTCGTCCTGGTATCTGTGGGTCCGGTAGGTACTACTCCAAAAGCTGTAATAAACATCACCAACAGTCTCAGAAGATGTCAAATAGCTGGAAATGCCTGTCCTTACGTCCAATTTGGACACAGGGGCAAAAAGGTCATTTCCGGGCCAAAGCGGGTTCCACATGCGGGCCCACTTTGCACCGAAAAGCGTGTCAGGGTCAAAGGTCTCCAAATTCCGCAAACTCAGTGTCTACAAGTCAGGAACGACGATACGAACCCAACGGAACCTCCAGAATTGGATTCCGATGAGCCGATCACAAAATCACCCGTCAAGTGGAGCCTGTAGGGCCCACGATATGTGATTTTGTCAACGTCCTCAGAATCGAACCAAACTTGGCTCACAGGACCAGCGTATTACTACGGATCCGATGGTGCAAGTTTCGTCTCGATCCGACGTGTGTACACGAAGTTACAGCGTGTTCCAGAATCGACGGATACGGGGTGTCGTCGGCGGATACGCGTTGATTCCGGGGTGCACGCACCTCCGAATCGACTTCTGCAAAATCCTACACGACCGTATCAACGTCGCGCACAGTTTGGTAAAGACCACGTGCGACCAAGCCATCCCGTTTGGCGGGGCGGACTCAGTTCCGGGGTAAAACAGGGCGTTGTTTTTTTCCTGTTTTGGATCGCGGTGTACGACCACTACAGGACGCGATGCGCCGAGCAAGTTGCACGGGCACCGAGAGGGTTATACAGTCTACGCATAGCAATCGACGGAATTGAAAACGGAGTTGCGAGGAGGGAGAAATCAGTACCTGAACAGGGCTCCACGAATGCTGAATTCCAAGTGTCCACGCGTCAATTCCGTGTCCTGGTTCAGAGTTTCTGCTTCCTCGTGTCCGCGGTGAGTCAGAGCTTGGGCTCTGTCCTCGGATGGCTTCGCCGGGGGTCAGCCTCGTGGTCGGCTAGGGCTCAGGCGACCGGGTCTCGTGCGGCGGCCGGCGTGGGTCGAAGGGTCGAAGGGTCGATGGTCCGT
Organism: Iris macrosiphon; assembly: GCA_036927795.1. NCBI lineage: Eukaryota > Viridiplantae > Streptophyta > Magnoliopsida > Asparagales > Iridaceae > Iris > Iris macrosiphon. The sequence goes on along the minus strand of JAYESA010000002.1, from coordinate 75,518,449 downwards.
CGTCGGTTTCTGAGGCGGACTTGGGCTGGGCGGGTCGAAGGGTTCTGAGGAGTGCACGGCGGAGGGAGACGCGGGGAGTCGGAGTCTTGGTTGGGGGAGTCGACGCCGGAGAGCGGCGGCGGTTGCTCTGAGATGGGGGTCGACGAGGTTGCTCGAGATGGGAGGGAAAACTGGTGGCGGTCGGCGTGGCACGGAAGCCGAGGCGGTGGTTTTATACTCGGCTACAGGGTTTCAGGCGAATTAGGGTTTTTCTATCGGGTTTCGGGTCAGGGTTCGGCTTGGTTCCGACCCGACCCGACCCACCAAGTGGTTTGGGTTTGGCAGGGGTCCGGTTTGGTCTGATCAGGATTGGTTTTGGTTCAGGTTGGGTTCAGGGTTGGTTTAATCATTCCAATTAGCTTTTAGTCCTCGATTCGTTGCTCCGGAGTCCAATAAATTCACCGAAAAATGCCATGCGTCCGGTTTTCCATTTTACCCAATAAATTTCTATTTCCAGAATATTTTAAATCCAATTAGTCACACTTTAAAATTATTTAACCCACAAACCTCAGTGATAAATTCCAGAAAAATACCGAAAATACGGAAAATTATATAAATCTTATTTCTGAAATTTAGGGTGTTTACAACCGGACTGGACGGGAAGGAAGGCAGAGGAGCAGCCGCCGGCCGGGCAGTCGCCGCGGGGAGCCGCCGGGCTGGACGCACGTGAGGGGGAGCGGTCGAGCAGCAGGGGAGTACTGGAGCGGGCCGCCGCAGTCGTCGGCAGAGGGAGGAGTTGTAGATGATGGTGGTGGTGATGATGGGGGAGTCGGGGAGAGGCAGCAGCCGCCGGCCGGAGTGCACAGTAATGTCGGCCGGCACAGTAACTTCAAGTTCCCCCCCTTTTCTCTCTTTACTTTGAATTCGAAATCAATCCAAAATTAAAGAAGAAGAAAAAGGAAGAAGAAGAGAAGAAAAAAAAGAAGAAAGGGGAAGGAGAAGAATTACATACGTATGAGAGGGGGCTTGAGGAATTTTTGGAGGCTTGTGAGGTGGGGGAAAACCTAGGTTTCTAGGGATTAGGGTTGAGGCTACAATATATTAAATAGGGAGAGAGAGGGTGTGATGGAGGGTGAGGATGCACTCAATTAATTGAGTGGTCCAGATTGAACATGAGGAAATTATTCATGGGAGATGAGGGTGAGATTAATTAAAAATAGTGGGTTCCCTCATTGGTTAAAATAATTAGGTGTTGGCACAAAATGCCAACTTGCAATTTAACCCCCTTAAATTTGGGAAATTGCACAAACACATGAAATGACGAAAATTGGGCGGGCGATTCGGTGTCCGGCATTTTGTAGGGTCAGGGGGCACTGTAAGATGGGTATGGGCTGAATTTGCAGGGCACTGGAATTAAATTGGGATTTTAAAATCAGATAAAATAGTATCCTCAATTTAAATAGAAATAAATGTAAGTTGTGTTCAACAATTAATTAGGAGTACTTGGGGCCAAAATCAGATCAAGTCATCCATACCAATATTGAAGAAGACTCAGAACAGAATATTACCCTAATTTGGGTCGCACGAAAAATAGGTCAAGATGGCCTCCAATTTTCGATTGGAACGCACAACGATACAAAAATAGGAATTTTAAAATAAACGTCCGCGACGATTTTTGTGCGGCCAGAAACAATGCACAAAGAGCAAAATTATGAGTTGCAAAAATAGCAGAATTGAAGGCGGACATGTCTAGGACAAGATTGTGAAATTTGTTGGAAGACAAAAGTCTGGATAGTGCTCCAAATATCGAAGCAAAGGCAATAGCGCAAAATATTGAATAAAATACAGTAATTAATTAAAATCTTCAAGAATTAAATTCTAAATAAAATAATGAAATCCAGAATTCTATAATTCGGACAGGGGTTCGTCTACTGGGCTTCTAGGTCTAGTCTGCTAGCCAAAATAAAATAATAAACACTGCATATAATTATATATTTAATTACACATCGCACAAAATTATTTAAATCAATTACACTATCATGCAATTAATTAATTATAAATAACATAATATTAAATATTGTAAAAATTCGAAAATTCCCCTGTTTTCAGAATGTGGTAGTGACAGCCACGTCTGGGAAGAACTTCTCCTTGAAAAGCTCTTTGAAGGCTTCCCAAAAGTCCTGGTACTGCAATCCTGGGGTCTGTCCGGAACCATGTCAAGGCAATATCGAACATCATATACCCCGCTGCCTCTATCTGTAGCACCTCTAGAATTTTTACCAGCCGCAGGTTCTGCTCTATGTCCTCGACCCTTTCATCCGCATAGATAATTCCTTCTGTACCCCTGAAGTCCTTCGGGCCCATCCTCTTGAAGTCTATGATGGTACCCGGCCATGGCTGATGCAGAATAAACTGAGCTGGTGTCGTCTGTGGCTGGACTGTAGTAGCTCTCTCAACTGCTACAAGTACGATCTGTTGAGCGTTCTCCACGCTCTGTCGTAGGACCTCTGACTGTCGCTGCTGCACCTCCATCATCTACTGGAAGAGCGCGAATATCTGTGTCTGATCAACTACTGGTGGTGAAGGTGGAAGATCCTCAGAAACTGTCTGTCATGTCCTCGGCACTGGAGGTGGAGCACCTCCGAAAGCTGCTGTTAATACTCCTACCTGGACCGGTGAAGCTGACCTCCTGAATGTAGGTGATGGACCATCGTCTGAGAGTGCGGCCCTCAAGGGTGATGAAGTGACTGATCGTGTTGCCGTGGCACCTGATCGCTGGAAACGCGTCTTATGCGGCATCATGAAGATAGATTGGAATACGAAATCAATATTGAATATGATACGATATCATTAAAGAAGGACAAAACTTTATTCAAAGTAAAGCAATATTCAATAGATAAGGATTTGAAAAAATAGAATTAAATTTTTTTTCCTAGGTGTGATTGAGTAAACTCTCAGCCTAAATCCTTTTTCCGAAAGCAGGCTCGTAGTAGTACTCTAGACGAGCACAACTATGACAAGAATCTAGACCTGCATGGGCCACAAATAAAAACGTGTCTCGACCCGCACCCGGATATTCGGGCACGAGTACGTGGTTACGCCCTGCCTATATCGCAGAATCGATGGTAGAACGCTGTCTGGGTCATTTCTAACTATCTAACATCTCAACAATATAATATGGTACCTGTCAATCATCTCAACTTCAATCGGAGAAGCAATATGGCATCTCACAAGAATAACTAATCTCAATCACAAAAACAACTAAGGAAGAATAATACACGAATGGAATAGCGAAGGAAAGAATAAGATACAATCCACAATCTGAAATAAAAATACAAACTATGAATCCACCAAAAGAATAGTCTAATACAATCCAACACAAATATAATTAGACCTCCTCAGGCTCTACAACCAAGTCCTCCAGGTCTATAGGAGTATCCTCTATAGGTACACCGTCCTGCGCTCGTAGAATATGGGATACTGCTCTATAAGCCAGTCATCTGGAAAAATATATCCAGTCAAGATTAGAGCAAAGTGCATACCTCTGATAGCAGTTTCAAAGCATAATCGAGCATATAAACATATATAGAAATGAAATACAGGATCACTAAATATATGAATGATGAACAATAGATATACAGGTAATGTACGAGAATATAGATCAATAATATGAATATTAGCAATATGATGAAGTAACTGCAATCTAAACTAACATGCCTTAGAATACAAGTTCATTATGTGATTGGGTTAGGTAAACATGATCAGGTAAGATGATTACAAGTGAGGTATGTAACCAGAATATACACGATGTAACAATGAGGCTTTGATCACATAATCAACTCCTACTCTCCCACCCTCAACTAATACCGATGGATCCAATCACGATGAGCTACGAACATGAAATATAACCACTGAACACGAGCAGTGGATTTACACGAATATCACAACCACCGAACACGAGCGGTGGGTGTACACGAATTAGCACACTGAACACGAGAAGTTTATGAACACGAAATATAATCCCTACCCAATATACACGATGAGATACAAAGTACACGAGTACCCGTTGAACACAGTAGAAGATAACATCTCCTGACGGAATCTATATAGTACTAGCCATTAAAATTACTGTGTCAGGATCAAGTATATAATTCTAGAACATGCATATATTTAATATTATGAATTAAAAACTATCCGATAAATGTACTCGCTTGAAGTCCTGAGCAAGGTGTGTCTCTCGATGCTCAAGCTGGTGTCACACAGACCTATATATGGTACATTGCATCAATACAAGGTTCAAGAATAAAAATAAGTTAAGTTGATGTTAATAGACCATTTCTAGGTCAAACTGATAAAATCTTGGTTGCAAGAGTCTAACACTAGGTCACTAAGTCGATGCACTATGAAGCTAAGCTATACTAGCTAAGCTAAGATACTAAAAGGCATCCAAAAAGCCGTATCCTAAGATACGCAAGTTTAATTATAGGAAAATAGTGTTTTAGATATATATACAAATTAATATACATAGTACCATATCAAAACAATAAAAATACGAGACTTTGGCCTTGCACCAATGCGTATCACACCTATCACGATACCCAAACTCAATACCTTGGGTATCGGCCACATACCCTTGGTATCCCGAGGTAACCCAAACCTCAACATAATAGCTAAAACAAATATGTACATAACTCAATCACTAATTATACTATGTATCTAAACTACTAACAATAAATATATACCAATAGAATATATAACTAACTACTATACAATAACAACTAATAAATTATGTATATTTATATGTAGCTAACTAGCTACTAGCATACTAACATATAAATATGTCTACACTAATATATATATATATATATATATATATATATATATATATATATATATATATATATATATATATATATATATATATATATACTAACTACTACTAGCTAACTCAATAAATTAAACTAACAACTAAACTAACACTATACTGAAACTCTAACTAAACTAATCCTACTAATACTGTGCTCTACACTGGAACACTAACTGAACTGCACAGTGAAATACTGAACTGCTACTATGCTCGGGCACAGCACAATGACATACCACTGGAACTGAAACCCTAAAACCTTGATACACAGCTGAATCGGATACTCTCTGACCTGCAACTAGACTGATATCATTGATCGCTCACTGATACTGCACAGTGGTGTTGATACTGTGCACTCTACTGCTGAAAGCAGTGGCTCCTCGAGTTGCCACTGAACTGTGTTGTACAGTTGGCTGCACGAGTGCAGCTGCACTGAACTCGCTGTGCCCCAACAGCTAGCTGCAGCTGCTAAAATCTTCTTGCATAAGCTGTGATCCTTCACCCGACTGCCACTGTACTGCCTCCCTGAACTTGCTATGGATTGTTGAGCCCCCTCACATACACAACTCACAGCCACCACATCTATGTATATATATACATACAAACACACACACACACACACACACACACACACACACACACACACACACACACACACACATATATATATATATATATATATATATATATATATATATATATATATATACACTTATACACAAATAATTAAACACAGATATACATATATACATACACATATAAATACTCACACACACACACACGCACACACACACACACACACACACACACACACACACATATATATATATATATATATATATATATATATAAACACATATATATAAACTTATAAACATACACTACTCTATACACTATTACATATACTCTATATAGCACCTATATATACAATATCAAATATCATACTTATATATAAATATACCCCATATAATATAGCATACATATGTAAATACACAAGTACGTACAGGAAAAAGGACCAAACATCAAACACGTGGTGTGCACCGCATCCGTATCATACTAATTCTATGATATCCTTGCGATACGGCTCCAACACACAACCAAACACACCCCGGAGGACACGAGCAAGTCTAATACACTAATTATAAGCAATACGTATAGTAATTAGAATAACTACGTGTCTGTGTCGCAATATGATATGCACAAGGCCCCGTGTCGGAGAAAAACCCCAAAAATCAACCCGTTTCGTCAAATTGACGAGATACGGCCTACACGTACCCAATTGTGGACACGATACTAGTCACAAACAAACATTCATTTGTCATTTAGATCTATTAGACCCAATGACAATCACTATATATGCCAATCTCAGAATTCTTCCAAAATTGGAACCAAAATGCACATAACTTCCACCGTAGGTCTCCTATGAACCTAAAACTAATTTCTATGGGTAGCCTATGCATGTGGGTTGGTTTCTCATGGTTAAATCTCAGATCTAGAGTCTATTAGAAGGGAAAAACTAAAATATACCTATTGGGTGATGGTTTCCCAATGAAAAGTCTCCAAATGCCAAGTAGCTCCTCTCCTTGTAGATCTTGGCCTCCTCCTCCTTGCTACTTACTTCCTTCTTATGGATCCTTGTTGTAGAAGCCTCAATAAAGAATTAGAGAAGGAAATTGTAAATAATTGGTGGAGAATTGATGAGGGAATAAAGAAAATTAGAAGAATGTAGATATAAAAAATTTGGGAATTAGTGAAATAAAATGGTTTCTCTCTCCTCTAGAAATGGCCGACCATATAACCCTCTTCTAAACTATATAAAATGTCTCAATTACCCCTTGGGGTCTCTCATAAAGTAATATGGACGTGGCTATTTGCTTCCATTGAGGACATCCCATTGGAGGATTTTTGGTGGACTTTCTACTTCTTGCGCACTAGAGTGCAAGTAATAAGTTCGAAAACAATCCCTATCAGAGGTAATATGGACATGATAGGTCTTGTGGACCGATTACTCTTTGTGCATATTAACGCAAGTAATAGATTTGGAATAAGCCATGCCAGAGGTGATATGGACGTGGGAGTTTTTTTAGACATAACATTGCTGGTGTACCTTAGTGAGTATGGGTAATAAGTGGGGATGACAAGACCGAAAAGTTTGGTCAGAGATAATATGTACATGGCAGACTTAGCCAGAATGGTGTATTCGAGCGACAGTCCAGAGGTAATTGTGGACATGAACCAGCGCCCAGGAAGATACGATATAGTTTGGTAATAGAAGAGTACAAGTCTAGTTTAGACGTAGTACTTTTTGATAAACTTGCCATTGATAGGCATCATGAGCAAGTCGTCATTGGGTTTTGCCAGCCGGTAGGCGCCGTTGGAGAACACAGTTTCCATAATGAATGGGCCCTCCCATTTGGGTTAGAATTTGTCGTCCATTTTATGAGTCATAACCATCGATCTTCTTACTACTAAGACGAGGTCACCCACTTGGAAAGTTCTCTATTTTATCCTTTTGTTGAAGGTTCCAGAGAGATGTGCTTGATAAATCTCGATGCGTTATTGATCTAAGAGTCATTTCTCGTCGAGTGCTTCCAACTCCTGCAACCATCGACGGTAATTAACGTCCGTGGTTAGCCGGTTGAAGAGAGCCACTCGTAGTGAGGGGATCTAGATCTTGAGTGGGAGGACCGCTTCACTTTCATACACTAGAGAGAATAGGGTATTGCCAGTAGCTATTCAGACAGTTGTATGGTAGGTCCAGAGACATTCTACTAGCTTCTCGTTCCAGTCGCGTTTACTGGAAGACAGGAATTTCTTAAGGAGCTTGATGATGGTTTTGTTGAATGCTTCTGCCAGATCATTTGCTGCAGGATTGTAGGCCATGGAGGCTACATTTTGGATTCGATTCTTGTCACAAAACCGATAGAAGGCATGACTCATGAATTATAGACCATTATCGTAGATGATCCTCCGACGCAAGCCGAATCGATATATGACGTGATGCTTGATGAAGCTGATCACATTTGATATCTTTATTTCGGCGAGTGGAACCTCTTTTGCCCACTTGGAGAATTAATCGGTGATGGCAAGGATAAAATGATGCCCCTTAGATGAATATGGGCTTATCGGTCCGATGATGTCCATCCCCTATGCTTCGAATGGCCAAGATGCTACCGTTGGGTGCAAAAAATATGAGGGCTGGTGGATAAAGTCTGTGTGGATTTGGCATGTTTGGTATTTTCTCGCATAATCAATAGCATCCGCTACTATCGTAGGCCAGTAGTAGCCTATTATCTGAAGACGATCTTGTAGCTTCGGACCGCATTGATGTGCCCCGCAGACGCTGGTGTGAGCTTTGTGGAGGGCTTGTTTTGCCTCTGCATTCGATAAGCATCGTAGTAGAAGGCTGTCATAGGACCGACGATACAATATTTTGGTTTCCATGTCATAATAGAAATAGAGTGAGCATCTCCTGATTGAAGTAACCTCCTTTGGGTTCTCGGGGAGAATTCCATATATTGCATAGTCAATAAATAGAAGCCTCCAATCCTGAGTATTGGTGTCGACCTCCGCTACATAGTTGTGGCACAAGCATAGGTTGATCTTGGGACAGATCAGCTCTTGGCCGATTATATCAATTACCTGATGGGTATTATTTGGTACCACCTAAGAAGCAGCAAGACCGGCTAAGGTGTCAGCCATAAAATTTTGCAACCGAGAGACGTGCTGTATGAAGAACTTCTCGAAAGTTACAATAATCCTAAGCGCATCTTGATGGTAGGGGATCAAGTCTTCGTTTCAGACTTCATAATCACCCCAGACCTGTTTTACTATTAGCTGAGAATCACCGTAAGCCTCCAGGTATTCTACTCCAACTTGTTTAGCAAGTTGGAGCCCGATGATTAAGGCGTTGTACTATGCCACATTGTTTGAGCATGGCTCCGTGATAGAGTAGGCATGATTGATGATGAGGCCATATGGGGAGATCAATACTATCCTGGCCCCAGTGATAACGTCGCCTTTGGGCCCTATTCATAAAGCGCCATCAAAGAATATTCGTCAAACAGCTTCGTGTGAAGTGACGTTGGAGTTCACGACTTTGTTTGGAATCTCCTCATAGAGCTTCAAGGTTTCTGACCTCGGGTGGGCTTCCAGAAAGTCATCCAGTGCTTGACCCTTGATGGCCTTCTGTGGGACGAACACCATATCATATTGAGATAATAGTATTGTCGAGGTAGCCAAGCAGGAATTGAGTGTCCCTGGTTTGGTCATAAGGACCCTAAGGGGGTTGACTCGCGAGATTACATGAATGGTCTGTCCAGCCACATAATGTCGAGTTTTTTGAATAGCGAATACTAGAACAAGGCATTCTTTCTCAACGGTGGTGTACCTATGCTTCGCGTCGACCATCATCCGACTAAGGTAGTATATGGCCTTATCGTGGCTTGCATCACTATTTTGGGTTAACAGGGCACCGAGAGAGTGCTCCATCGTGTATACATAGAGCAGGAAGGGCTTTTCCATGACCGGGGCTACCAACACAAGAGGGTTTGATAGGTATTCCTTGATATTGTCAAACACGCGTTGGCATTTTTTATTCCAGACAAAGGAGATACCTTTCTTCATGAGCTGAGTGAACAACCGACAATGTCTAAAGAGGTTTGATATGAACCTCCCGATGTATGCCGGTCTCCCTTGAAGGCTGTGAGTTTCTTGAGGTTCTTTGGCGGGCTCATCTCCAGGATGGCCTTGGTCTTATCGGGGTCTATGTAAATACCCAAAAAAATGATGACGAAACCTAGGAATTTGCCGCTGGAAACTCCCAGAAAGGACTTGGTAGGGTTCATCTTGAGGCGGTGTGCGCGTATTAAGTCAAATACAGTCCTCAAGTCTTGGAGGTGATCATTTTTAGAACAACTCTTGACGTAGATGTCATCGACGTAGCATTCTACTGTGTTACACATATGTTCACGAAAAATGGTACTCATAGCTCGCTGGTATATAGCACCTGCATTTTTTAGACCGAAAGACATGACCATATCACAGTATACACCTTTTAGGGTCCGAAACGACGTATGCTTTTCGTCGTCGGGAAATATCTTGATTTGGTTGTAACTCGAGAAGCCGTCCATGAAGGACATACGCTCGAAGCCATAGGTATTGTCGATCATTATGTCGGTGATCGGGAGGGGGTATTCGTCCTTAGAATATGCCACGTTCAGATCACGAATATTGATACAGATTTGAATCTTCCCATTCTTCTTGATGACAGGCACTATATTGGCTACCCAGTCGGGATATTGTTCCTCGCGGATGAAGCCACTAGTTATTATCTTGTTGACTTCAGCTTTGATGGAATTTATTATGTTCGGCCAGAACCGTCGTTGCTATTGCTTGACCTATTTTGTGTTAATCAAAATATTGAGTTTGTGGACCGCAATTTAAGGATCCAGCCTTGGCATGTCTTCATAACTCCAGGAAAAGATATTAATGTATTCCTCGATGAGCTATAGCATGGATTCTCGGTCTTCTTCAGATAGACTTTTGCCGATGACGATAGGTTTGGGGGAGAATTCGTCGCCCAGATTGACTTGTACGACTTCGTCCTAGGTAGGAGGTTCTCGTTGTTTGAACTGCATCTCCCATTGTGCATCTAGGTGTTGGGCTTACAGTTCTACTTCAAGGAGTTCCTGTGGATCTTCGTCATCTTCCTCAGGGTCAGCTGATACTATGTTGGCAGACAATTTTTGCTTGAGCATCTCCCCGATACTGACGTTGGAGTCCCAAGTGGAAGATTGTGAAGAGTGGGAGTGAACCTCATCTTCTTTATCTGAAACTTTGGGGGTTGTAGGAGGCATTACGTACCCTAATCCATGCTTGGTTTTATGGTAGTAATCCTCGGACTTGCCTACGGGAGGAAGTAGATGTAGGGGCAGTCGTCGGCCCTTGCCGTAGTTTAAACATCGATTATTTTTAAGGTCACAACCCATCTTCTGGATGATATGTTTGGCTTGACTGCTGAACCGGTAGAGTTATATTTTTCCTGTGTCAAATTTTGGCTCTTATTCCTCCGAGGTGAAGGACCGGGGGCATTCAACCCTGCCGAAGATGATAGGTTTGTCTCCCCTCCTCCTTGTTGGAAACGTGAAGTAGGAACCTTGACTAAGGAGGATCTGGTTTACTGCGTAGGTGGTAGTCACTTGTGTTTGCAGATGTAAGCCTAGACCGTGCTCCATAGAGTATAATATGTTGATATGTGTACGCTCAGAATAATTCAAATATAACCCTTTATTGATAAAATAAGGTATCTTTTACGGAGGAATCACATCATCGAGGGAAGGGACGTTGGCCTAAGCAGCCATATATTCTTCTAGTTCGTCATCCTCATGGGCTACCACTAGTGCGGTTAAAGGCATTGGTGGCTTCCTGTATAGTTTTACCACTAGAGGCTCGGAGGCTGCAACCATGGCCGAATCTTCTTTTGGCGGTCTGTGAAGACGAACGACCATAGGTTCTAAAGGAGCAGATGGTGTAGGATCATCCTTCTACGATCAATTTGGCCTATAAAGGGGAACGACAAATGTTCGAAAGGAGCAGATGGTGCAGGATCCTTCTTCTACGGTCGATTTGGCCTATGAAGGCGAACGACCAGAGGTTCGGACATTGTGGAAGGTGTCAGAGATTCTGGTATCTTCTTTTACAACTTGACGATGAGGGGAGAGGCTGCGTCGGGAGTGCAAGCCTTGAGACGGGTTCTCATGGGCTCCTCCGATGTTGTTATAACCTCAGCCTCATTATCGGCCTCATTGCCACCTTTGTCTTGGTGGGTTTGCTTGTAGAGGCTGGCGTCGGAGTAGGACATCTCGACTCCCTTAAATGGGTCGATGTCTGCAAACTCCGTTATTATAATGCCATGACCGTCGACGTACTTTAAGCATTGGTGCAGGGTTGACGGAATGATCATATATTGGTGTATCCAGGGACGTCCAAGCAAGATGTTGTAGGATACATCTACGTCAATTACGTTGCAAGTGACCTCTGTTTTTAGGTCACCGATCTGGCACTTCAGGCGAATCTTGCCCAGAGGTTAGGTTCTTCCTGTATTGAAGCCATTAATGGCAGTATTGCCAGGCGATGCATCAGGATGCCCATGGTTTGCAACAAACTACTCGGGATGATGCTGATCGATAAACCGGGGTCAATGCGCATTTGGTTCACCTTTATAGCACTAATATACCCTGTGTAATACAGGAGACAATTATGCTTGTTATTCTTTAGCAACATATCTTGTTGCGAGAACGTAATATTGGGTACTGCAGTCGTAACATTATTACAGTGGGAGCATGTCGTCGGATCTTTAGCTGGCGGCTTGCCCTGCGCCAGATATGTGTCGGCACTTTGTAAATCCTCGCTCAGGGCGGCTCAAGTGTCTCTGGAAAGCCAGAGCAACTCGAACAGTGACAACTTCGCTGGAGTATTGGTGAGTTGTGCCAGAATATCGAAGTTGTAGAGTTTTTCCAGCCCTTGTGCATCCTTGAGCAGTGGCTTGTCGAAGCGAGTTTCTTTTTGTTTAGACTTATCCGTCAGTGGAGGCTGTGATGGCCCTGGATCAGCAACGGTAGGCATAATAATCGGGAGTATATTATCGCCCGGGGCATCGTATAAGGGTTGGTATATTATGCCCGATCTTGTTGTTCCTGCTGCCACTTCCTCGGTCGGAGAAGAAACTGTGTAGCAGGACTTGGACTTTTTGCCCTTGGATTTGGCGACGGAAGATGTTGTCGGCTGTGTTAAATCCAAAATAAGATCTGGATGGACCCACATGACCTCTCCCTATGGTGTAGTGAGAGGTATTAGTTCAGCCGTCTGGTTTCGGGCGGGCAAAAGGTTGATAAATTCCATAGTTTCCTTGGGGATCGGGATCACCCCGTCTTGGATTTTTGTCCGTAAAAAGTTGCCAAACTTGAGGGATACCATGTTAGCGACAACCGTTACATCGTTAAAATCTAGGGAGAGAGCCTAGGTATCGATCAGCGGTTCGATGTACCACTTTAAGGTGTTACAGTCCTACGTCGGGTGGTGAACGTACCGGCGTAAGTGACAGTACTATGCGTTGTTCATCTCTTCCGCTTCAGGCTGACGTTTGACGTTGGGGAGGCAAAATTTAGCTTCCTGCATCAGCATATTGAAGATGGTCTTGACATCACTGTCTTCGTAAGAATATGTCTCCTTTGATTTTGGAGCCTCTACATACTTTTGCTCAGGTTTCTTGGTCACATTAGCTACCATGGCTTGCTGCCCTTTCACATCGCGGTTGCTGCTACCGCTATTGTTGTTGTTGCTGTTGCTGGGACGCTTGCCCTTTTTCTCGATAGTAGGGATATGGATTCCTATGTGTCGGGTGACTTTGAGCTTCTTTTCAGCGTTGATAGCGGTTATAATGAATGTCGTCTAGTCTTTGAACTGGCTATCATGTATCCAGAGACTGACTACCAAAAGCATATTTTTTCGGCACATCTCCATTAGTGTGGCCTCAGGATTACCAGGGGGCAACCTTAGCGCTGTTTGTCTGAACTGCTCGATATAATTTTGCGTCAGTTCTCTTTCTCCCTGTGCGACATCCATCCGAGAGGACATCGTCATATCATTTTCTATCTCATAGAATCTGTTGAGGAATAGAAGCTTGAGGTCATCGAATGATGAGATGCAATTATCTTCAAGACTGCTGAACCAATCAAAAGCTACCCCACTAATGTCCTGACAAAAAGTCTGGTAAGGATAGCATCGCTGCGAGGTAGGTATCCCGTTGTAATCTCGAAGTAACTCATGAACCGACGAGGGAAGGACTTGTCGTCAAATGTGTTCATATTGAAGGGCTTGTATTTGGTCGGATACGGTATATCCCTCCATTCTATCGGGTATGGTTGTCGTACCCCGAGATCACGGAGTGAGTCCCGATTGCCCATGGAGACTAGGCGAGCCCGGAGTTCCCAGACCTTCTTCATTTCTTCCTTGACCTCATCTCCTATTAAAGGTGCAGATGAGCCAGGAAGGTAAAGAATACTGCCCGCGGCTGGGGCATTTATGTTTGAATCCCCGTTGGTCCCGGGGTCCAAGTTTGCTTGTCCAGAGGTCCTTGCTGGTTGAGAGGCCATATTTGCTTTGATTTCCAGCATTGTTTGGGTTAAGACTTGCATTGATGAACCCATCGTTTGCATTATGGCCTCGAGGGTCTTGAGGCGCTGGTGGTAGCTGGGACTTTCATGGTCATCCTCGGCCATGTATACCGTCCTTACATGGGAAGAAATAGATGGGGCAGTGGATGTCGCACTTTTTGTCTCAGACCCCTAGTGAGAGTAGTCATCCGGGAAAGTTTGCAGCATCGTCTCCTCCTCGGACTCGGAAGGAATACTACCTCCATCGTAGGAGGCTATGTCAACCTAGCGGGGGGAGCTACCCCCACGGATCTCAGGGTCCTTTCCTTGGAAATCATTGTCTTCTCAGAATGTCGGGTTATTGCATAAGTCAAGGGGATACTATCCTCAGCTTAAGCCACCCCAGGGGTTCTGAGGAAGAACTACTCCCAGTAGTTGACAGTTTCTTTCTTGAGCGGGTGCCCTCGAAAATGCCTTCCGCATGTCCCGTTGTTAACCCTCCTGGTAGTCGCCTTTGCAACGCACTGGCAGAGAGCGATGGACTGGAGGTACTTGACTTCTTTCCTCCCTTGGTGGCGGGAAGCTTCCAAGTCGAGTAGCATGAAGTGGAGGGCAGCTCCTCCTGCTCTGGTACTTGCACCTGATCTCCAGGTTGTTATCGGATATGTGCTTTCTGGTGCAGTCGCTAGAAGGTTGACTACCTGCATATGGATGTTGCCATTTTGTTGGAGCAACAATTGATAATGATCTTGGCATAGTGATGTCCTGGAGAGAATATTTCATCGGCCACAGTTGTTTCTCTCGTCTTGCGCTTGTGATTGATCACATTATATAAGTCAAGTAAGGGTTGTTCCACCTTTGTACCATTTTGTGGGCCCGGAAGGACCGAGCGCACAGGTGCATAGATGTTATGTTTGCTTCCTGATCCGGGGTTCGTACAAAAACTTTTCTCGGATTGTTAGCAGGAGACTTTTGAGACCGACGCTGTCCATTTGCCGTTGTGGGCTGGACGCACGAGGCGGTTCTATATAGCTTCCCATCTGGGGCCCGTGTAATGGTTAATGGTGCTTGCTGACGATTAGCTAACAGGACAGTTGCTTGAGCTTGATGACCTCACACTGTCCTAGGCTTCTTTAACTTAGCACCCGCAGACGCGTAGTACAAAGATTCTAGGTTTCGGTTTTCGTCATTCTCAGCGAGCCGCATAGGATCTGCGTCGCAGGAGATATGGTCAAAAACATATGTTATGTTGCTGTCGGGGCCGCATGCGGCCGTCTGCCTGCGGCTGTGAGATGGTGCCGCATGGTCAGTCTTATAGAGCCTCCTTCTTGGCCGCATAGAACCTGCCTCAGCACTAGAATGTTTGCCATCGTAGTGCTTTCCTCTGCCAGAGTCTGGGTATCGAGCAGTTTCTGTGTCAGACGGGACTGCCACATGGACGTGGACGTCTGATTGTTCGCCTGACAACCATCAAAATAACAAGAGCTAGAGGCAGGTACCACCTTTTTTGCAGTTGGGTGAGGCACAATGGCCTTTGCTACCTATGTCATGCCGGTCTTCTTAGATTTGGCTAGCTTTGGCGAAGGACTAGCATCTCCTTCCGATAGCATTTTCTCGAGCGCTTGCTGGTTGAAGTGAACTACCAGCATCTTTTGCGTTGAGCTGAGCTAGGCCGTATCGGGCTACGTCACCAACTTCTCATCGGGGGAGAAGGATGTCCCCAGCAGAGTCGCTATCTTATTTGCCATTAAATACGAAAATTTGAAAAGAAACTTGATTAAATTAAACAAACTAAAGCGAGTACAGAAAGGAGTCCTAAACAGATAATCTAAGTACAAATTTTGTGTTCTGGGGGTGACGATAGAAGGTTAGGAGTGTAGCAACTCTCTTTACTCCATAGACGATTTGATACGGAAGATCTTCTCTCGGGCTTGAGTGTAGATTCATAGATAGCCAGCTAGCCATTTGTTCTGGTGTGGTACCCTACTATTTATATCCATACTTGTGGCCGCATGAATTTGGTCCGAATGGATGGCGGGGGTTTGCCACGTGTCCCCATTTAACGGAAGGGAGCTAAAGCTACGCGCGCAAATCCGAGCTCCGGTGCCATATGGATATTTGTTAAGATTTTATTACTTGCTGAGTATCTGGGCGATTCTCAACTGTTGTAGGTACGACTTGGTCAAATGGACGGTAGGCCGCTATTTGGTTGGAGAGAATCACTTTAGTTGTAACAACAGGATTTGATTTTTATGGTGTTTGGGACGCATGAAATGCATGGAGTCTGGGACGCATGTGGCCAGAAATGCATGGAATCTGGGACGCATGGACTTTATGGCGGCCAGAGACGCATCGGATGCATAGAGTCTGGGACGCAAGGACTGTATGGCGGCCAAAGACACATGGGATGCATAAAGTCTGGAACACATGGGCTAGAGCCGCATGGGACACATAGAATCTGGGACGCATAAGACAGAGCCGCATGGAATCTTTTATCATATTGTACACGTGGTGCGGCACACTCCTTGAGACTTCTGTCTTTTTGTGAGGTTTCATCTTTTGAGGCATTCAGAGAATCCTTCCTGTCAGGATTCTATGTCAGACTTGATTTAGCCGTCATGTCAGGTCCATCTGCGTCCAAGGTTTGCTTTTGCTGTTTATACCGCATGAATGTAGCTTTTCTGGGCCGCATGGTAACTATGCGATCCAATTTCTGCTAAGCTTTATCGTAGGGCGCATGGTTATTGGCCGCATGAATCCGTATTTTCCATGCTTCTACACATGCGGCACTTTTCCTTGGCCGCATGACTCAGAAATCTTGGCACATCTTTCTATAGTTTTGTCTTTTCTTCCTGACACACTTTATGGCTTATTACATCAATCACTTTATGTCACATCAGTGATACTTCATTTATTGGCTGTAACTTCGACACTTGTACCAAGGAGTAGACTTTAACCCTGAGCATGCGGCTCAAACTCCATATGCTGCCAAGTGGTTCATGCGGCCCTGAATTCATATGCAGCCCGAACTTGTCATAAGGCCCTGACTTCACATGCGGCCTAGAGCCGTATGCGACATGGACTTCCCATGAGGCCTAGAGACCCATATGACCTTGATTTTTTTGATTGAATGTTTTTTTGTTCTTCGTGACCCAATCTATAATTGGTAAATATTGTATCCGTGTTGATACCACTATTGCCTGATATTTGTCCATGATATTAATATGCGTGAGGTACAACACATCGTGTCACATGTTAAGTGATTATATTTGTGTTCTGCATCGAGAATGCCTCCAAATTCCTGAACGCGGGATATTATATATATATATATATATATATATATATATATATATATATATATATATATATATATATATATATACTATTTCTCCAGCACGGGCATAATAAGAGAGTCACTACCAAAGCGTGGCTAAGATATTAATTGACTGAATATTGTATAGACGCTCGGGTGAATCCAGATTTGACTTTCATGGATTCGTATCTAGCGTTCCCGTACCTTGTACGACATCTTAAGAGAAATTCTCATGTGACCATGCCTTGAGATTTTGAATACAACATAGGGCTAATTAGGTAACTAAAAGTAGTAGTAACAATGGAGGAAACGGTATCCCGAGATCATGCCAATGAACCTTCCCACAAAGATTTATTCTATGTGCGCTGTGGGCTGGCCACCATAGATATGGTATATCATCTGCTTTAGTGAAGTGCAGTATCTGACCTATTATTATGCCAAGCCAGAATTTTACTATAGGAATACTGGAACTGCAAATACCATATTTTTAGCATAGTGGCCCTATGGGAAACTGGTGTATCTCATGAATACTTGTTTTATTTATCTATTGGTTCAGTTAGCTCATGTTCGGCACTGACGTGATCTGAGGATACCGATTATGCATTATTTCTGAGATAACCTCAGACTCCATAATTAGCAAGCCGTATAAGTGATTGGCCGATATAAGAAAACGGACTTGGTTATGATTGTATTATTCAGTTAGTAGCCTAGGAAAATAGACTATCATAGTATGATGGTTCAACCCTTGTCCTTGTTTGGTTGTAGGGTTGGACCTTGCGCTAGGATATGCTATGGACCTAAGTTACGACACTGAACCTATGCGTTATTTGTTATAATTATTTTTCTTGGGTTTTTATTTCTCTATTTTGTGCTTCCTTTGTGGTACTTGCTATTTGGGGTCTAACCCTACTGGTCTTGCATGGCCAGGTCTCGATCCAGCACTCGAGGCTCCAGCATACTTTCCTGCAACTCGTGGCACGTACCAGGAATATGGTCGCAGGGGATAATGAGTGGGTTTTCTTCTTTCCTGCTCGTCATTGTGTATTTACTTATTTTGGGTGTTTAGCCACCGTCACCAGTTAGCCGACTAGTTTGGACAGTAGTCTTCTTACATGATTATATTAAATTAGACTTCAGCTGATCACTGTCATGTACTTTTGTTACTCTTCCAGCTTCTTATTATGCACAACTGGTCTCGAGAATATTTTAAGAAAGTGTTTGGGACGCCTTATTGCTTTATCATATATACTCTATGCTTACTATTTCTTGTTTGAATGATTGAGACATATAAGTTTTTGAACCTAGGAGACTTGATTGTAGCATGCACCCCCTTGCCTTATACATCGGTGATTGTCGTACGACGTATAGCACCTTGTACGGGATAGCTAGCCATGTTTTACCTCCGTATTTCGGTACTTGGGTTTGACAAGGTTTTAGTGGTGGCCCATGCAGGTCTGTTCTTCAAAATTGTAGGGTATCATGGTCATAGGAGTCAGAATGAAACATAATCCTTCTTGAAATTCTGAATTCGTACTCTTCGATACTCAGCTTGAATTTTTTTCAGATTGGTTGCTTCCTTGTTCCTTCTCATCCTGTACTTGATGTTTCTTACGCTCTTCTTTAGTGTTTCTCCGTCCTTCAATGCTACAACAACAAGTGAGGCATAATTTCTAGTGGAACAAGATTCTATAGAACCTCAGCCAAGGATCCGAGTTGAGCCCACGATAAATGGGACAGAGCAACAAGCTCCAGGTATTCCCGTACCTTCCGTAGTACTGGCAATATTAGATACCCTGACCTTGCTAGAGATTATTCATGGATTGTTGGCTGCCCAATAACACCAGATGGTGGTACAACAACAACTACAACAACTTCGACAGCAGGAACAAAATATCTTTTAAACCAATGGTTGCAGACGGCCTTAGAGCGAGGCGGAAGAACAGATTCTGGGGCATCTGTTAGATTTTACAGACTGAACCCCAGATATTTTGATGGCACAAAGGACGCAATTATGGCATATGATTGGATCCAGGATATTGAGACCAATCTGGCAGTAGCTAAAGTATCTGTCACGCCCTATCTCCCGCAGGATAATCGACCGTCCCCGCTAGGCGAGAATCACCGCGCTAGCGCTCCTGCGGGATGATCGCTTTACCCATCCGGGCATGATATCGCACGAGCGGAAGCCGCGCCAGTGCAAGGCCATGGTTCTGGCTGGCGGTAAAAGGTCTAAGCCATAGAGTCGCACAGATTGTCCGAGTGCAGCAGAATGATAAACGCATAGGCGATTGGTAACAAGTTTACTGAGTCATCAATAGCGGAAGCATTGAATAACACAAGTGTTGAAGTAAAGCAAACTCTTTATTGATATAAATAAGTGTTACAGGCGGCGCTAGGCCGAGATTAATAATCTCTCAAGCCTCTCTCTTTGAAATAATAAAAGCGTACAAAGTGGCTATATTTGTAGACTGATATATAGGCGATGTTCCAATATTATGTCTTGTATATATGCTTCAGTTCCGGATGCAATGCTCCAAGGCTCCAGAGTGAACTCTACGCCTTAGCACGCACGAAGGAGGCATCCGCACCGAATGAGGTTCTCTCATACCCTGCAAGCAATCTGGTGGGTTATCAGTACATGAATGCACTGGTGGGGAGGCTACTCGTCCATTCGACAAACCCAAACACGTTCAATAGGTTTCGTGCACCATCTATTAAGTTATCTTTCTAGTTTTGCCTTAGGATCAGTTTTATGGCATATATGAAAAGCCTAACTCGTGTGACAGTACGCCGTGCGATATAAGGAAGACGATGAGACTTACCAACTTACCATTTTTTCTTCCATGTCTAAGGAAATCCAAGTAAATTTAAGCACGAGCATATATATGACAAATGCAGGGGCAATAACATATGCAAACACAAGTGTAGCGAACGAGATTGTTTCTCGGGTGCACGAGTTACACAGATTATTTGAAAGTATTGATTTGGATGTTCAAATATTTATATTACTCAAAAGTGTCAAATATTTATATCGTTCAGCTATTTCAAATTTATTGGATGCGATAAAATGACTCGCACACGGATCATCGCTAAGCGGGGATGACTTATCTATATGAACAAAAGGTCACTGGCATAGCCATAAAGGATAAGATCTATAGTCTCATGATGGAACGGGGTGCACGCTTGATATGAAACAAATGATTCACAGGCGAACATCGAACACTGAAGAGCCATTGCACGCCGTCCTGTCGACACAAACGACTATCATGGGTAGACGGCTAGTCCAAGGTAGTATGCCCTACCAAGGCCCGAATACCGTGTATTGCCCGACCAAAGCCGGTGTCGCATACCATAACCGACTTTGCCCTGTGATACACCAAAAGTTTCTCCTAGGCCAGCACGATCCTGGTGCCCCGCTGATCGTCCGAAGAACCACATACCTCGTGCACGAGTTGTCCGTGACCATACAAGTTTTAGGTCATTCCAGATTCATTATATGACATAATATTTCATGATTCTTTTTGCTGAATGAATATTGCTCCACGAGTTGTGATTTATGCTTTACTTAACATGATTCCCGTTCAGACTTAAACTTGCCTTGACACATTCCCCTGGTGCGGGGACTGCCTTAGCGACCTAATGGTCCCGGATACTTGCAGGTTCATATTGCACAGAAGAGCTATTTGATAGTCTCCTAGCTAACTAGATGCATGCACGATACGTG
Source organism: Iris macrosiphon (assembly GCA_036927795.1). Lineage (NCBI taxonomy): Eukaryota > Viridiplantae > Streptophyta > Magnoliopsida > Asparagales > Iridaceae > Iris > Iris macrosiphon. Next base: position 75,497,414 of record JAYESA010000002.1, on the reverse strand, counting down.
ATAGTATTACTTGATTGGCATAAGCTTTGGGTGGCAAACATTGAATTGAGGCAATATTACAAATGAATATATAAGCAGGCAAGCATTGCACTCATAAGAAAACTTAAGCATTGACGTTGGCTCGGGCCCGAGGGTAAGCCGAGGAGAGAAACCGTAAAGAGACTTACCGAGCGACATAATTGAGGGTCGTGCAGTATAGCAAGTGAAGCAGTGCACTTCGAAGAGTATATACATATCATTTTACTCGAGGCATAGCGGGGTCTAGTTGCACAAGGCAAAGGTAGCATGCGAGGGTCTGATTATAAGCAATATTTTATTTCCATATTCTAACACAAGCAATGCAAGTTGGGATTATTTCCTTAGCTAGGTGCGTTGTATTCTTATTAGCAAGCAGGGGGTGATTCACCTAGCGACTATCATAAAATATCCATATTTTAAGTGTGCTGGCTAAGCAAAGACAAGTTTATCGTAGCCACCCACCTTAGCGATGATTCACCTCGGTCGAGCGATACTCCGAGGGAGCCTCTGAAAGCCTAAGATGAAACTCCTGAAGGGCTAAGTCTAGAAATCCCCTTGCCTCAAATGAGTATTCTAGCTGAAGCAAAGTAGGTCGGAATATTGTACTTTTGTCGTTTGAATCGGGAGTCCGCTTGAGTGGAATAGGTCATTACATCGGCCGAGGAACAAGTTGACTTGGTTCGCTTATAACTCCAGGATCTTGCAAGAGATTGGTTGTCACGACCCATACCCATAATTCGGGCATGAGTCACGGGTACATTCAGCCTACATCACAGCATCGGCGGTAGAATGCGGTCTAGGTCACAATACTACCTATCACATCTCATAATGATATATATATAACCTGTCAATGATCTCAACTCCATAAGAAGGACAAGATGAATATAAATATGACAACAATATCAATACTCAATCATATAGTTCTATAAGAAAGAGAAATGACATAATAATGATATAAAGGGAAATAGAAGTCTAAAAAAATATACATCACACGTCCATGAATCTAGAGTCTAAACAACAACATAAGAAACCCAAATAAAATATATAACTCAAAGTATCTCAAGTCTATAATCCAACTACAAATGAATGCTAGACTTTAAGTCTCTACTAATGGATCCAATATTGGAATAGGATCCTCCTGAAGCTCCGGGGTGTAATCCTTGTCTACTCCGGGTACATAATTAGTGGGGGCAAAATGCCTTGAGATCCTCTAAAAAATGTTATCTAGTCAGGATTAGAGCGAAGCACATAAATTAACAGCAGTTCCATTAATTTAACCAAGACTATAAAACAGTAAATAATAAAAATACAAGATAGAAGAAATACTGGACAATAAGAAAATTGGGACGCAGATAATCATCTCACAGGTAATAATAAACTGTAAATAAATAAGGAATAACTTTAGCAGCAGGTGAAAACTGGAATAGAGATATGAACCACTACTAAGTGCCTTAAAATATTAATTATTATGTGATCGACTTGGGACGTATCAGGCTCTACCATATATAATTAGCTATGCACAAGTAAAATAAGGGATCAGGACAATTAAGTATGATTGACTATGCATAAGTACAAGTAAGGGGATCAGGCCAATCATATTCGGGGAGCTATGCAAAAGTAATAAGATCAGGCTACACCCTCGTGTAGATGAGGGTGAGCAATGCACAAGTAGGTGATGTATGATCACATAATCAACTAATACTTCTCAATTTTTGGTTACTACAATGGATCTATTCATGACTCCTCATGACCAGTATCTATGATACTAACCCGTATATCAACTGTGTCAAAAATCAAGCTTAACACTACATACTAGAATTATAGTAATCGTCAAAATCAGAAAACTGTCAGAGAATGTACTCGTCTGAGGTCCTGAGCAAAGTGTGAGGATCGATGCCCAAAATGGAGTCACAAAGACCTAATATCAAATATTAATGTTTAAAGGTGAATTATAGGATGAGCATGATTAACTAGCGAAATATGAGGCATCTAGGTCATGTATAAGTCCAAACTAGGTTAACTAGGTCCACTAGTCACTTTCTATATCATAATAGTCTATAATAGACAATAACTACTAGTAGTAGTTATTAATAGCTATATTAGATATTAGTACTAACATATCTATATATTAGTTAGTAACTATGAGTTATAACCATATAGCAATAGCTTAGCTATATACATACTACCTTAGTACTTATTTAATACCCTAATAGCTAATACCTATTTGGTATCTAACCCTTCTAACTATATATGATAATAATTAACCAATCCTAATACTAACTAGATGTGATACCACTGTGTTAGTGAACACTTCACATGTGCACCACCCTTCATAGCACAACAACACCCTCACTCATGTGCTACTTGCCTCACAGTCTTTACCCAACTCAACAACACACTGTTGTACAATATCTCTGCTCACAGTTAACATCATCACCACACACATCATTACATGGGTATGCAACTAACCTACCATATACACATATGTATACCTATATTAGGATACACATTCAACTTCTCCTCCTTTTCGAGTACCTACAACTGAACTCCCCACTTGATACAAGATATCCTTAATGATAGTACTATGAAGACCATCCACTCGAGCTTCTATCTACCAGGTATCTCAACATCCTAGTTGCTATTTGATGCTAATTATCTCACTATTACACATTATCTGCCAGTATACTAATGCCCAGGTGAGTGAACACATGCAGTATCCCTTCACAGCACCTGGCACTCTCCAGAGATGTTGCAACATAATCAACACTCAAATAACCAGATACCCTGTTCCAATTACCTGTAGTGTAAATGTCACAATGCATAAACTCCTCAAGAAGAACTCCCCTTGTGTGCTTGCTGCTCATAATGCATAATCCAGTCTCAAGTTTGCCTTAATCTGAACTTCATTGTTGATTTCTCTTGAGCAGCTCAAACCTGAACTTGAGTTCGAGCTTCAACTCCTACTGTTGCTACTATAATTGCATTCATCTAACACACTCTGGATATAATATACAACCCACACCATACTCATGAACATACCACACTCTAAACACTGATACATACTTCATCCTAGACCTACACCCATATATCCATTAGGTAGAAACACCCAAGTAGTAAGTATTCATACACTATTATACAAAATACACACCCACACAGTCTTACTCCTCACCGTCACCTGAACTCTGGCACACACATTTATTACACATGATCTAGTATATAAGTATATACACAATAGGTACATTCACTAATATATTTATACATACACTATAATGAGTATAACATCTAAATGGATACACATATAGTATTAGTCAATTTATTAAACACCTTGAGTGCACAAGCTAAGATACTCACTATTGCATCATGATACACCATCAACCCACATGTCATCTTCTCCAAAATACAACCAATAGTATATATACATCTCAAATATAACTATATATATCTAATGTGATTAGTTACTATGAGTATTAGGGAGAAAATACATCACAAGTACAAAACCCCCAAATTATAGTCCTGTATCACACTGTATCATATCGTATCATGATATATCCTAATCGTATCTATTTGTGGACACGGTACTACCTCCACATGACCAATCTAACACCAATTAGGTCTAACAAACCTAATGACAAACACTTGATATTTTATTCTCGGATTTCTCAAAAATGGACACCAAACTTAATGTAAAAATCTCAATAAGGGTCAATAAAAGTCCAAACTTCTCCCTATGGGTAGCCATAATGTATGGGTGAATTCTAATGGTTCTAAAATACTAAATGGAAATAATTAGAGAAAGGATTTTAGAATTTACCTATTGGAAGATGGATTCCCAATGAAAGCCAATAGGACACGCTTTGGACACAAGCACCAAGCCAAACTCCTTCTTCTCCAAGCTTCTTGCACCCACTAGCTTCTAGGTCTTCTAGATGATGGAAATAAGATGGATTGGACTTAATTTTTTAGGATTTGGAAGAAGAATGAAGCTATTTGGGAAGAGACCTAATTTAAAAATAAAGGGAATGAGGAATAAGAGGAGAGAGAGTGTCTCTCCCCTTCTATTAGGGCCGACCCCTATTTCCTAGGGTTTGGCTAATGCAAAATGTCTATGATGCCCCTATGGTTTGTCATGAAGAAATGGGTTAGCTAGGAAGCTTCTCTTCCTAATGAAGATTAAGCCTAAACACTAATTAGAAGTTTTGGTTGACTAACAAGGGTCCAAATAGGCTAGTCTAATTTGTTGGTCAAGTTGTCATGACAAGTTGGTTAGTCCACTCGGGACTTGTCTAGTCAATTAATCTAATCACTAACCACTAATAATTTATTAGTCACATAATATAGCATGCATATTTATATAAATAAATATTATAACAAAATAATTCTAATAATTCTAAAATGACAAAATATTCCTATTCTAGAAATGTGATAGTGACAAGTCTACCCTCCTTAAAATAATTTTGTCCTCGAAATTAAACTAAACTATCCCAAGAACATATAAAGCAAGAAGAACTATACCTCAAGACTCAAAGAGATATGGATACTGCTCGCATATTTCATCCTCCCTCTCCTAGGTTGACTGACCCAGAGAGTTATGCCTCCATGCGACGCAAGCTAAATGAATGGTCTGGTTCCACAGCACCTTCTCCCTGTGATCCAAAATCTCCACAGGTTGCTCTGGATAGCTGAGAGTCAGACCAACCTTGACCTCCGAGTGATCTAGTACATGACTGGAATCTGCCATATACTGTCTCAACTGTGACACATGAAACACATTATTTACTCCCTCTAATACAGGCGGCAAGTCTAGTTTGTAGATCACTGTACCGACCCTCGCAAGAACATTGAAGGGTCTGATGTACCATGGACTAAGCTTTTTGCCTCCAACAAAGTGAATTATGTCCCGTGTCAGAGAAATCCTCAGAAATACCAGATCGCTGACCTAAAATAAACACAGCTTGAATATGCAATCTAAATCAAAGCAATCACAAAAAATACAAAACTTAACTTATACCTCAAACTTTAGAGGTCTCCGGTGGCTGTCGGTCCAATGTCGTTGTCTGTCTAACGCCACCCGAAGTCTATCTCTAATCAGCTTGACCTTCTCAGCTGCATCCATGACCATCTCTGGCCCCAACAAGGCTCTACCACTGACATAATCCCAAGATAAAGGAGTGTGACATCTCCGTCCATATAAAGCCTCAAATGGTGATATCTCAATACTGGCCTAGTAACTGTTGTAAGCAAACTCTACTAGGTATAAATAATCCTTCCAAGAACCTTCGAGATCCAAAACACAAGTGCAAAACATATCCTTAAGAGTCTAAATAGTTCTCTCTGACTGCCAATCTGTTTGGGGGTGATATACGATACTGAACTTGAGCTGAGTGCCTAAGCTAGCCTGTAAACTCCTCCAGAAGTGGAAAGTAAAATGACTATCCTAATCTGAGGCGATGCTCACAGGAACTCCATGTAATCTGATAATCTGTCGCACATACATCTCTGCTAGCTTCTCCGTAGACGTACACACTTTAAATGGTAAGAAGTGGGCTGATTTGGTCAACTTGTCTACGATGACCCAAATTACGTCTTTCCCTCCAGGAGAATATGGAAGCCCCAAAACAAAATCCATGGTCACATGCTCCCACTTCCACTTTAGAATAGGTAAAGGCTGAAGCAATCCACCTAGCCTCTGTCTATCCGCCTTTACCTGCTGGCATACCAGACATCTGGATATGAAGCTCGCTATCTCCTGCTTCATACCATACCACCATACATGCTATCTCAGATTATGATATATCTTGTTATCACCTGGATGCATCGAGTAATGAGAGCGATGCGTCTCCTGAAGAATCTCCTCGCGCAACTCTCTACTCAGCTCACATAATATAGTACCTTGCTGTAATGATCCATCATCAGCGATGGTGAAATCCTCTGATAATCCTATTTGAATCTGTGCTCTGATGATCCTCAGAGTCTCATCATTAAACTTCCTGGCCCTGACCTTATCTATCAGCTCAGACTGTATCTGTAATCCCCACATCTGCATCTTAATACCAGGTACTACAACCTCAATCTCCAAACTCTCAAGATCGGCTAGCAAATGTCTGTCTGTCATCAAGTACATAGCTATCGGATACCTGCTTAAGGCATCGACGACTACGTTCACCTTCCCTGGATAGTACTGTAATGATATATTAAATTCCTTTATTAACTCCAATCACCTTCCTTACCTCATGTTTAGCTCTTTCTGTGTGAACACATACTTCAAGCTCTTATGGTCTGTGAAGATCTCCACATGCTCTCCATACAGGTAGTATTTCCACATCTTTAGAGCAAAGATGACTTTTGCCAACTCCAAATCCTGGGTGGGATAGTTCTTATCATGATGACGTAATTGCCTGGAAGTATAGGCAATCACCTTCACATGCTGCTAAAAAATATAACCCAAACCCGTCCCTGAAGCATCACTATAGATAGTGAATCTACCTGTCCTTGATGGCAATGTCAACACTAGAGATATCGTCAATCTCTTCTTCAGCTCATCAAAACTGTCCTGATAATACTCTATCCAGACGAACTCTATATCCTTCCTGGTTGGTGTCACGACCCACACCCAAAAAATCGGGCATGAGTCGTGGGTACGTCCAGCCTACGCCGCAGCATCGGCAGTAGAATGCTGTCTAGGTCAACTAACTAAATAATAATCTCACACAAAAATCGGCCATGACCTCTCCAAAAGGAGGGCAACCACACAAACAATATAAACATGTCAAGATCTCAACTCCAAACGGAGGAGCAAATATCACAATGATAATCACAATATACTCAATCACGAATCTAAGCACGATAAGATAACACAGAGATCTAACAACTATAAAGTCTAACCAACAACAACTACTACAACAACCACAACATCAATAGTAATACATCATCCAAAATAATATACAATACAAGGTCTCAATCCAAAACCGGAGACAAATCTGATGCTAAAAGCTAAAAAAAACAACAACAAAGTCTCAGTGATCCCGGCTACCAACCCAAAAATCACCCCTAAGCTAGAGGGTCCCTGTCTGCACCATCGACAGGCTCAGGTCCATAAAACGTCGGACACCACTCCTCCGGATACTCTAAAAAATATGTCCAGTCAGGACTGGAGCAAGTACATCTCTAACAGCAGTTCCATTTAAATGATAAAAACTATAAAACAGTTATAGCAAGTAGCAAGAAGAATGAAGCAAGTATAAAACAAGGAAATATGTATAACTGGTGCATAAAGGTAAAGATGTATGGATATCAGAGCAAGATAGTAATAACTGCAAGATACAAGAAATCTACACTAAGAGTAAGTCTGTGCACATGAACGTGTAGTGAGTCTAGCATGAAAAATATGTAGTGCGTCAAGTCCAGAAACATGTAAGTAAGACAAGTCAAGAAATGCATGAGAGTCCAGACTATAAAGAATGAACTCGGTGTCTTTGAAATACTTGTTTCGACATGTAAACGGCTAGGGGTAAGTACGGCTCACCGCGCACCCAGTGCGCGGCTGCTATCATTCCAGATTAGACCAGAGGGAGTAATTCCTGATGATGCCAGATAGTAATATTTACATGTCTACTCGAGTATTTCCCTGCCCCGACTAATACAAGTGGATCCAAGATCCGACACGCAAATCAAGATGAGTCCAACCTGAACATGAATGATGCCTGTAGGTGATGCCTGTAGGTGATGCCAGAATAGAGGCCAGAAACATAAAATGTACGTGTCGCAAGTAAATGAATCCAGAAATACCAGTCAGTGTCCCGTGTTGTGCCAGAATAATCAGATGATACTATACTAGAAGCTGAATCATAATAATCATCAGATAATGAAAACTATCAGAGAATGTACTCGCCTGACGTCCTGAGCAACTGGCGATCCGAACCGGTGTCGCAAGGACCTAATACGAAAAACAAGGTTAAACAGGGTTCTAATGAGTTAAACAGATATAAAATAACTAAAAATAGGCTTCTAGGGTCGTTCTAGGTCAAACGGGTCAAACCGGTGAAATCTGGGTCAAAAAGTCAACTCTGGGTCTAAAAAGTCAACTATGGGTCAAAACTAGGTCAAAAGTTGACTTTTGCGGTCAACCGAGTCAACTACGGTCAAGTCTGGGTCAAACTAGGGTGCTCCTGAATTTCTAGGTCAAACCGAGCTCATTAAGCTAGAAAACTCACAAACTCGCCTCCTTGAGATACCGGGATACCCTCGGTATCCGATACCTCAACCTACGCTATATACCCCGTCTAAACCCGCTAAAACCTATGCTAGCACGCGTAAATATATACACATAAGCATATAAAAATTACTCAAATACAATTCCTAGGCTATTGCTCAAAAACCCTGCTCGAAACCCAATACTTTGGTTATCTTAAGGTATTGAGATACCTCGGTATCTCAAGGTATTAAGATACCACTCTAAACTCAACCCGACTACCCCTCTAGCTAACTAACTATGCATAAACATATATATCTAGCAATAATCTAGGCTAAAATACATATCTCTAATACATATAGGCATATACCTAGGTATCTACATACCTTACCTTACCTTAACTTACCTTACCTTACCTTACCCTCCTCATAAATATATATATATCCCTATATCTAGATATCTAAACTATCTACCTAGCTATATGTATATACCTATACATATAGATCTATATATCTAGCTATCCCTCTACCTGTCCATCTACCTATCTAGTTATCTATCTAACTATCTAACTAGTTATCTATATCTAGTATTTACCTATCTAACTATCTATCTAATTACCTATCTATTAATCTACCTATTTATTATATATCTCACAACACACATATACCTTATCTTATCTATCTATCAATCTAATCTATTTATCTATTTATCTTAGTTAACTATCCAACTATCTAGTTATCTATCCATAGATAGATCTATCTACAATACTATCTATCTATCTATCTATTCTAGTAACTTATCTACTTCTCTAATTATCTACATATCTATCTATAGTTATATCTATCTATCCATCTTATATCTATCTATATAGATAAACATATATCTATATCTCTCTATCTCACTCGCTACACGCCAATGCAATACGCTGCTAGCTGTTGCTGCGGCTTAAAACTGCTGTTGCTACTGCTTTTTACTGCTGCTGCTGCTTTTCTGCTGCGCTGCTGCTGCGCTCGAGCGAGCTGCTGCTGCGCTCGAGCGAACTGCTGCCGCGGTGCTGCCGCGGCGCCTGCAGCGCCTGCTGCTGCTGCTGCGCTCGAGCGAGCTGCTGCCGCGGCGTTGCTGCGCTCGAGCGAGCTGCTGCCGCGGCGCCTGCAGTGCCTGCTGCTGCTGCTGCGCTCGAGCGAGCTGCTGCCGCGGCGCTGCTGCGCTCGAGCGAGCTGCTGCCGCGGCGGCTGCAGCGCCCTGCTGGCTGCTGCAGCGGCTGTTCTGCTGCGCTGCTCGCCGCGCTGCACGCTGCAACGGCTGCCCCGCTGTGGTGCTCTGCTGTGCACCCCGCTGCACAGCCGCCTCGACAACCCCACAAGCACACGCACACACACAAACACAATCACACACACAGACACACACACCTATATACATATATATATATACAACTATATATATACACACACAATCAAACATATATATATATATACCCTCACACACACTCACTCTCACACACCCTCACACACACTCTCTCACACACTAGCACACATTCTCATAAACACACAACCACACACACAAACACTCCTACATATATATATAAATATATATACAAATATACACACAAACTCAAACTCATATACATATATATCTATATCTAAACACTCACTCACACTCACACACACACTCACCTATACACTCTAACACCAACACACTTACACAAGCACTCACTAACACACTCACACAAGCACCCACTAACACACTCACAAACACATAAAAACACACATATAAATAAAAAATATATATATAGAAGCACACACAAATATATATATATATATATATAAACACAACACGCCACAACGCACAACGCTCACAACGCTCACCAACGCGCGCCCAACGACCCCGACACGCACAAACACCTATAAATATATAAAATATAACTCGAAAATTCTAGCACACACTACCCGATGCTAACCCAACGCGCACACAAGCCCGAAACTAAAAAACCATGCCGAAATGGCCGTTCGGTCATTTCGACGAATACGTGGTGCGCGGTTCGGAAAACCTCCTGAAACGCACACCAAACGAACTCAGAATCGGCCTAAAATTTACCCACACGCTCTAAACGATGCCTAGATCCTAGAAAATGTGCTCTCGCGTCGATTCTAGGTCCGTGGCGGAAACGCGCACGCACTTAGAATCGGCGACGACGAAAAGCCCCAATTTTGCCCGAAACGCCCGTTTCTCCGCGACACGACTTCCCGTGTCCGAACGGAGACACGCACTCACCCTCTAGACACCCAACAACGTCTATCTAGGTCCGTCTAACTTAGGGTATCACCCAAAATTGGGCCAAATTTGGATTTCACCCGAAATTGACACAAAACCTAGTGTTAAAGTCTCCAAACACTACCCAACTAGTTCTAACTTTCTTCCATGGGTAGCCTAAGGGTCTAGGAAGGTTCTAAAATATTAATTACACTATAAATGAGTAATTACAAGGGGAAAATTAGGTTTTACCTCTTGGGAGTTGGAATCCCAAGCCAAAGTCTCAAAAATGCTCCAAATCCTCCAATCCAAGCTTCCAAGCTCCCAAATCTAGCTCCAACACCAAATCTAGGCTCTACCCACCTAGGTTAGAGAAAATGCAAGGTTAGGGCTAGCATAAAGAAGAAGAAATAGAAGAAAGAAGGAAGAAAAAGGAAGAAAAGCTTACTTTAGAGAAGAAAGAAGAAGAAAGAAGAAGTAGAATGTGAAGAAGAAGAAGAAGAAGAAGTGGAATGAACAAAGGGGGAGAGAGGGGCTGCTCCCTGCTGGCCACGGGTGGGAATGGGGGCTGAATGGGTCGGGTCTCACATGTAATAGGGTTTACAAGTCTCAAAAATACCCAAAATGTCCTCATAACTCTCGGTTTTGGGTTCCGGGTTCCAAAAACACTCAAACTAACTCCAAATCTCTCCCACTAACCTTCTAAAAATAAAATAAATATTTCTAAGCCCCAAAATAATTCTCACAAGGGTGCGGGCTGGGTCGGACATGGGTCCACTAGGGTCTGACATGGGTCCAGGCTAGCCAAAATCCTAAAACAATCAATATAAAAATAATACAATCATTAATTAATTATAAATATAATTAATAAAAAATAATGCACAATTAACTAAATTAAAAAAAAAATTACCCGGCTCTAGAAATGGGGTGGTGACAAGCCTATCCTACTTAAAAAATTTTGTCCTCGAAATTTAAAGTCAATCACACTCCTTCTAGGTCAAACCCCCAACAATCACAGTCAAGAAATTCTATCTAAACAACATACAAGATCAGGGTCCCACTGGTCGTGTTATCACAGTCTCAATCAGGGTTACTACACTATCTACCACAGCACAAGAAAATCTCACAGGTACTAATGAAGCACACCACAGGAATGGAAAAGGACAGGAAGAAGTACAAAGAGACAGACCTGCTAACCCGACACCCGTAGCATCGGCCTCCTCGACCGTCAACACATAAGCCCTGCCCTGCTGGGGTGTATCCCTCTGCTGGTGAGGGGCATGATGCTGTGCCACAGGCGGCCTAACTCCAACTCTCTGATCCTGTGCTCCACCCAATGGAGGTGCAGTGGGGCAATCTCACATCTGGTGAGCAGCGGATCCACAGAACAAACACACCTTCAGCCTCCTCCTACAAATATCCCAAGTGTGTCCTGCCTTCCTGCAGTAGGCACAAGTGGGCACCCTCTGATCCTGACCCTGCTGCGCTGCCTTCTGCATATTGGGACGCTTAGCTGGTCCCGCACTGCCACTCGTACTGCCTGAATCATCCCTGCCTCTCTTGGACTTGAGCCCCAAGTCATCCTCTGCTCTCTGAGCATCTCCTACTATCTGCTCAAAAGTCGCCTCGCGATCGCTCCTGGTCAAAGACTTGACCGCCATAACCAAGCCCTTGCGAAACTTCCTCGCCTTAGCTGCCTTACTCAAACCATCCACAAATCTGCCCAGACGGCAGAACTCTGCTGCGTACTCGTCCACCGTCATGCTCCCTTGGACGAGTGCCTCGAACTGGCTCTCCAAAGCACTGAGCGCCACATCTGGGAAAAATTTCTCCTTAAAAAGCCTCTTGAAAGCCTCCCAAGTAAGCCCTGGCGCCGCAATCCTCGTATCTGTGCGATACCATGTCAAGGCGAGGTCGAACATCTGACTGCCCGCTGCCTCTATCTGCATGCTGTCTGGAATCTGCGCCAGCCTGAAGATGCCCTCAATCTGCTCTATCCAGTCATCCGCGTACAGGATACCTTCTGTACCACGGAACTCCTTGGGCCGCATCCTCTGAAAGTCGATAATAATGCCTGGCCTCGGATGCTGAATCTGATCTGCCTGTGGTTGAATCTGTGCCACCCTATCCACTGCCGTCATGGCCACCTGGTGGGCGTTCTCAATGCCCAACCTTATCACATCCACCTGACGGTGCTGCGCGTCCATCATCTCCCTGAAGAACGCAAACAACTGCGCAGCATCTACTGGAGCAGGAAGTGGTGGAGGAACCACCGGAACGACTGGGGTAGTCCTCGGATAGACAGGTGAAAGAGGATCCCCGAGAGAAGCAGATGCTCCCTCAACCGCAGGAGTGGTGAGTGGAGCGGTAGCAGCTGCCTGAATACGAGCTGGACGAGAGGTAGCAGACCTCTCAGTGGCAACTGCTGGAACAGTACGATGGGATCGTGTCTTCGGAGGCATCCTGAACACAGATCAAAAGAAGTCAATACGGCGCAAGATACGATATCATCAAGAAAGGACAGTAATATTTCAAAAGAAACAATTTCAGAATAATTAGATTGGAATTGTTCCTAGTCGTGATTGAGTACACTCTCATCCTAGATCCTAAATCCTATAGCAGGCTCGCAGCAGTACAACTAAGTTATTGTACCACCACGATATCGCACTAATTGCGAATCAAGACCTGCATGGGCCACCACCAAAAACATGTCACGACCCGCACCCGGAAAATCGGGCATGAGTCGTGGGTACGTCCAGCCTACGCCGCAGCATCGGCGGTAGAACGCTGTCTAGGTCAACTAACTAAATAATAATCTCACACAAAAATCGGCCATGACCTCTCCAAAAGGAGGGCAACCACGCAAACAATATAAACCTGTCAAGATCTCAGCTCCAAACGGAGGAGCAAATATCACAATGATAATCACAATATACTCAATCACGAATCTAAGCACGATAAGATAACACAGAGATCTAATAACTATAAAGTCTAACCAACAACAACTACTACAACAACCACAACATCAATAGTAATACATCATCCAAAATAATATACAATACAAGGTCTCAATCCAAAACCGGAGACAAATCCGGTGCTAAAAGCTAAAAAAAGAAAAAAATAAAGTCTCAGTGATCCCGGCACCAACCCGAAAATCACCCCTAAGTTAGAGGGTCCCTGTCTGCACCATCGACAGGCTCAGGTCCATAAAACGTCGGACACCACTCCTCCGGATACTCTGAAAAATATGTCCAGTCAGGACTGGAGCAAGTACATCTCTAACAGCAGTTCCATTTAAATGATAAAAACTATAAAACAGTTATAGCAAGTAGCAAGAAGAATAAAGCAAGTATGAAACAAAGAAATATGTATAACTGGTGCATAAAGGTAAAGATGCATGGATATCAGAGCAAGATAGTAATAACTGCAAGATACAAGAAATCTACACTAAGAGTAAGTCTGTGCACATGAACGTGTAGTGAGTCTAGCATGAAAAACATATAGTGAGTCAAGTCCAGAAATATGTAAGTGAGACAAGTCAAGAAATGCATGAGAGTCCAGACTATAAAGAATGAACTCGGTGTCTTTGAAATACTTGTTTCGACATGTAAACGGCTAGGGGTAAGTACGGCTCACCGCGCACCCAGTACGCGGCTGCTATCATTCCAGATTAGACCAGAGGGAGTGATTCCTGATGATGCCAGATAGGAATATTTACATGTCTACTCGAGTATTTCCCCGCCCCGACTAATACAAGTGGATCCAAGATCCGACACGCAAATCAAGATGAGTCCAGCCTGAACATGAATGATGCCTGTAGGTGATGCCTGTAGGTGATGCCAGAATAGAGGCCAGAAATATGAAATGTACGTATCGCAAGTAAATGAATCCAGAAATACCAGTCAGTGTCCCGTGTTGTGCCAGAATAATCAGATGATACTATACTAGAAGCTGAATCATAATAATCATCAGATAATGAAAACTATCAGAGAATGTACTCGCCTGACGTCCTGAGCAACTGGCGATCCGAACCGGTGTCGCAAGGACCTAATGCGAAAAGCAAGGTTAAACAGGGTTCTAATGAGTTAAACAGATATAAAATAACTAAAAATAGGCTTCTAGGGTCGTTCTAGGTCAAACGGGTCAAACCGGTGAAATCTGGGTCAAAAAGTCAACTCTGGGTCCAAAAAGTCAACTATGGGTCAAAACTAGGTCAAAAGTTGACTTTGGCGGTCAACCGAGTCAACTACGGTCAAGTCTGGGTCAAACTAGGGTGCTCCTGAAATTTTAGGTCAAACCGAGCTCATTAAGCTAGAAAACTCACAAACTCGCCTCCTTGAGATACCAGGATACCCTCGGTATCCGATACCTCAACCTACGCTATATATCCCGCCTAAACCCGCTAAAATCTATGCTAGCACGCGTAAATATATACACATAAGCATATAAAAATCACTCAAATACAATTCCTAGGATATTGCTCAAAAACCCCGCTCGAAACCCAATACCTTGGTTATCTTAAGGTATTGAGATACCTCGGTATCTCAAGGTATTGAGATACCACTCTAAACTCAACCCGACTACCCCTCTAGCTAACTAACTATGCATAAACATATATATCTAGCTATAATCTAGGCTAAAATACATATATCTAATACATATAGGCATATACCTAGGTATCTACATACCTTACCTTACCTTAATTTACCTTACCTTACCTTACCCTCCTCATAAATATATATGTATCCCTATATCTAGATATCTAAACTATCTACCTAGCTATATGTATATACCTATACATATAGATCTATATATCTAGCTATCCCTCTACCTGTCCATCTACCTATCTAGTTATCTATCTAACTATCTAACTATCTAACTAGTTATCTATATCTAGTATTTACCTATCTAACTATCTATCTAATTACCTATCTATTAATCTACCTATTTATTATATATCTCATAATACACATATACCTTATCTTATCTATCTATCAATCTAATCTATTTATCTATTTATCTTAGTTAACTATCTAACTATCTAGTTATCTATCTATAGATAGATCTATCTATAATACTATCTATCTACCTATTCTAGTAACTTATCTACTTCTCTAATTATCTACATATCTATCTATAGTTATATCTATCTATCCATCTTATATCTATCAATATAGATAAACATATATCTATATCTCTCTCTCTCACTCGCTACACGCCAATGTAATACACTGCTAGCTGTTGCTGCGGCTTAAAACTGCTGTTGCTACTGCTTTTTACTGCTGCTGCTACTGCTTTTCTGCTGCGCTGCTGCTGCGCTCGAGCGAGCTGCTGCTGCGCTCGAGCGAACTGCTGCCGCGGCACTGCCGTGGCGCCTGCAGCGCCTGCTGCTGCTGCTGCGCTCGAGCGAGCTGCTGCCGCGGCGTTGCTGCGCTCGAGCGAGCTGCTGCCGCGGCGCCTGCTGCTGCTGCAGCGCTCGAGCGAGCTGCTGCCGCGGCGCTGCTGTGCTCGAACGAGCTGCTGCCGCGGCGGCTGCAGCGCCCTGCTGGCTGCTGCAGCGGCTGTTCTGCTGCGCTGCACGCTGCAACGGCCGCCCCGCTGTGCTGCTCTGCTGTGCACCCCGCTGCACAACCGCCTCGACAACCCCACAAGCACACGCACACACACAAACACAATCACACACACAGACACACACACCTATATACATATATATATATATACAACTATATATATACACACACACTCAAACATATATATATATATACCCTCACACACACTCACTCTCACACACCCTCACACACACTCTCTCACACACTAGCACACATTCTCATAAATACACAACCACACACACAAACACTCCTACATATATATATAAATATATATACATATATACACACAAACTCAAACTCATATACATATATATCTATATCTAAACACTCACTCAAACTCACACACACACTCACCTACACACTCTAACTCCAACACACTCACACAAGCACTCACTAACACACTCACACAAGCACCCACTAACACACTCACAAACACATAAAAATACACATATAAATAGAAAAAATATATATAGAAGCACACACAAATATATATATATATATATAAACACAACACGCCACAACGCACAACGCTCACAACGCTCACCAACGCGCGCCCAACGACCCCGACACGCACAAACACCTATAAATATATAAAATATAACTCAAAAATTCTAGCACACACTAACCGATGCTAACCCAATGCGCGCACAAGCCCAAAACTAGAAAACCACGTCGAAATGGCCGTTCGGTCATTTCGACGAACACGTAGTGCGCGGTTCGGAAAATCTCCTGAAACGCACACCAAACGAACTCGAAATCGGCCTAAAATTTACACACGCGCTCTAAACGATGCCTAGATCCTAGAAAATGTACTCCCGCGTCGATTCTAGGTTCGTGGCGGAAACGCGCACGCACTTAGAATCGGCGACGACGAAAAGCCCTAATTTCTCCCGAAACGCCCGTTTCTTCGTGACACGACTTTCCGTGTCCGAATGGAGACACGCACTCACCCTCTAGACACCCGACAACGTCTACCTAGGTTCGTCTAACCTAGGGCATCACCCAAAATTGGGCCAAATTCGGATTTCACCCGAAATTGACACAAAACCTAGTGTTAAAGTCTCCAAACACTACCCAACTAGTTCCAACTTCCTCCCACGGGTAGTCTAAGGGTCTAGGAAGGTTCTAAAATATTAATTACACTATAAAAGAGTAATTACAAAGGGAAAATTAGGGTTTACCTCTTGGGAGTTGGAATCCCAAGCCAAAGTCTCAAAAATGCTCCAAATCCTCCAATCCAAGCTTCCAAGCTCCCAAATCTAGCTCCAACACCAAATCTAGGCTCTACCCACCTAGGTTAGAGAAAATGCAAGGTTAGGGCTAGCATAAAGAAGAAGGAATAGAAGAAAGAAGGAAGAAAAAGGAAGAAAAGCTTACTTTGGAGAAGAAAGAAGAAGAAAGAAGAAGTAGAATGTGAAGAAGAAGAAGAAGAAAAAGTGGAATGAACAAAAGGGGAGAGAGGGGCTGCTCCCTGCTGGCCACGGGTGGGAATGGGGGCTGAATGGGTCGGGTCTCACATGTAATAGGGTTTACAAGTCTCAAAAATACCCAAAATGCCCTCATAACTCTCGGTTTTGTGTTCCGGGTTCCAAAAACACTCAAACTAACTCCAAATCTCTCCCAATAACCTTCTAAAAATAAAATAAATATTTCTAAGCCCCAAAATAATTCTCACAAGGGTGCGGGCTGGGTCGAACATGGGTCCACTAGGGTCTGACATGGGTCCAGGCTAGCCAAAATCCTAAAACAATCAATATAAAAATAATACAATCATTAATTAATTATAAATATAATTAATAAAAAAAAATGCACAATTAACTAAATTAAAAATAAAAAAAATTACCCGGCTCTAGAAATGGGGTGGTGACAGCCTAGTCAATGGCTTTGCAAACCTAGAGAAGTCCTGTACGAATCTCATGTAGTAACCTGCCATCCCCAGGAAACCTTTGATCTCTGTCACTGAACTCGAAGTAGCCCACGATGCCACTGCCATAATTTTTTTTGGGTCAACTGAGATCCCGTCACCTGTCACCACATACCCAAGGAATTTAACGTTGTCAAGGAAGAACTCATACTTCAAAAGCTTCCCATAAAGCTCCTTCTTTTTTAGAGTCTCCAAAACTATCCTCAAGTGCTCCTTATGCTCCTCCGGGGTCTTTGAATATACAAGTATGTTATTAATGAAAACCACAATGAACTTGCCAAGGTGCTGGTGGAACACCTTGTTTATCAAGTTTATGAATACCGTCGGGGCATTAATCAACCCAAACGACATCACCATGAACTCGAACTGGCCATACCGAGTTCAAAAAGCTGTCTTCAGAATGTCTTTCTTCTTCACCTTCACCAGGTGGTAGCCTGACCTCAAGTTTATCTTTGAAAATACCTTCGCTATGCTCAACTGATCGAAGAGATCATCTATCCTCGACAGCGGGTATTTGTTTTTGATAGTAAGATTGTTCAGAGCCCTGTAGTCGATACACATGTGTATCATCCCATCCTTCTTTGGCACAAACAATACCAGAGTACCCCATGGTGATGAACTGGAACTGATAAAGCCCTTGTCCTGTAACTCATCAACCTGCTTCTTCAACTCTGCCAGTTCGCTGTGGTTGACCCTATAGATGTACTGTGATATTGGCTCTGCACTTGGCACCAGTTCTATAGAGAACTCAATATCTCTGTCTGGTGGCAATCCTGGCAACTTCTCTGGAAAGATATCCAGGAACTCCACTATCAAAGGATGTGACAGCTCCTTCTCGTCCACCATGGCTTCATAAAAGATGCCCTTATCCTGCTCTGCTGCTCCTCTGGCAATCTCGAACTCTGGCTCTCCTAGCGGTCGAAATATCACTCTGCCTCCACGATAATCTATACTAGCATGGTGCCTACTCATCCAATCTATCCCGAGTATAATATCGTATCTCGGAAGTGGCATTACGAGTAAGCACGTGCTTAACTCTCACCCTCCTAATGAAACTCTCTGATTCCTATAAAAAATATTGACTAGGATAATGCCTCCCCCAGTCGTGATCTTGCAAGTCCTAGCCAAAGGTTCTACCTCTAAAGGATGCTTAAGAGCAAAAGATATAGATATAAAACTATGGGAAACACCAGAATTGAATAAAGCAAATATTGGAATAGAATCAAGAAAAACTGAAAAAGTAATCACGTCTCCCTCTGGCTCGGTCTCCTCAACTATCATGGCGAAAGCTCGACCCTGCGGTGCACCACTCTGCTGCTGCTAGTGCTGAGCGAACCTCTACTGTTGGGACGAAAGTGGAGGTCCTCTCTCCTGAACTGCGGGTGGCATCGCTGGTACTCCCTGAACCGGTGCTAAAGCTGGTCCTTCCTGAGTTGGACGAGCTAGACAATCTCTCAGCTAGTGGTCGGGTGACCCACAGAAAAGGCACACTCCTAACCTCTTTCGACAAACCTCCTTGGTATGTCCTAGCTTTCTACAGAATACTCAATGAATGGCCTATTGTTCCTGCTATGCCTGTCTCTGTGCCTAGTGCTGGTGATGACCACGATCTGGTGCCTGGTGTTGCTGATGATGGTGCTGTAATGGTCTCTGTTGCTGCTGAAGGTGGGGACGCTTGGCCGGTCTGCGCTACCACTTGCTCCACCATAAATATCGCATCCTCTATTGGGCCTGAGGTCTAGATCATCCTCAGCAATCTGAGCATCCAATAAAATGCCCTAAAAGGTAGTAGTACGACATCCAGAAGTTTGAGACTTGATCTCTCTCATCAGCCCCTTCCTGAACTTTCGGGCTTGATCTTATGGGTCTCGAATCGTCGATGGTGCAAAATAACTCAAGCGGCAAAACTCTGCAGCGTACTCGTTTATCGACATATTTTCTTGGACCAAGTCATAAAACTGACTCACCAAGGCTCCCAAGGCTACATCAGAAAATAACTTCTCCTTGAAGAGCTCCTTGAAGGCCTTCCAAGTAAGTCCTCGAACAGCAAGTCTCTGCTCCAAGCGATACCACGTGAGTGCAATATCGAACATCTTACTGCCGGTGGCCTCAATCTACGGGCTTCCTAGAATCTGAGCCAAATGGAGGTTCCTCTCTATGTCTTCCAACCAGTCGTTAGCATAAAGAATCCTCTCAATACCCTTGAACTCCCGAGGCAACATCCTTTTAAAGTCTACTATAGTGCATGGCCTCTGCTGGTGCTGCTGGCCAGGGTGTTGCTGCTACTAGGCATTCTCCATGCTCTCCCTTATCAGCTTTGTCTGTGCTTGTTTCACCTCTGCCTGCACCCTCTGTACCTCAGCATAAACTCGCTAAGCCTCTCCTGATATCCTTTGTGGATCCACCATGCCCTGGATCAGTGCAAACATCTGTGCCTCGTCAGGAGGCACACCTCCTGGAAATGGAATCTGTAGATGTGGTGGAAGGTCCTCCGTAACAGCCGGGACAACCCTTCAGACAGGTGGGGGAGGAGGACCCCAGAAGGCTGCTAAAACTCCTATATAAATAGGTGAAGTAGGAGGAGCAGCTCCTGCTGTCTGGGTGGCAAGTCGAGATGTGTCATACCTCTCAGAAGCTGCGAGTCCCGATCTTTGCGACCTAGTCTTTAGCAGCTTCCTAAAGACAGATCAAAACAAGAAGAAGTCAATTAAGGCAAAAGATACGATATCATCAAAGAAGTACAGTAAAATTTAATGGAAGCAATTATTCAGAATGATAAGAATATCAAAAATTATAAACAATTTTTTTCTAGTTGTGATTGAGTATACTCTCATCCTATATCCTATATCCTATATCCTATAGTTGGCTTGTAATAGACTCTAAGTCTAAGTACTACTACGATATTGCACTAGTTGAGACTTTAACTTACTTCTCAACTTGCAATGGCCACCATAAAAATATGTCACGACCTGTACCCGGAATTCGGGCATGAGTCGTGGGTACGTCCAGCCTATGCCGCAATATAGACGGTAGAACGATGTTTAGGTCACAATACTACCTATCACATCTTATAATGATATATATAACATGTCAATAATCTCAACTCCATAAGGAGAACAAGATAATTATAAATATGACAATAATATCAATACTCAATCACATAGTTCTATAAGAAAAAAATGGTAAGATAATGATATAAAGGGAAAGAGAAGTCTAAAAAACTATACATCACACATCCATGAATCTAGAGTCTAAACAACAACATAAGAAATCCAAATAAAATATACAACTCAAAGTATCTCAAGTCTATAATCCAACTATAAATGAATGCTAGACTCTAAGTCTTTACTAATGGATCCAATACTGGAATGGGATCCTCCTGAAGCTTCGGGGTATAATCCTCGTGTATTCCGGGTCCGTAATAAGTAGCAAAGAAATCCTTGAGATCCTCTGAAAATTTTTCTCCAGTCAGGATTGGAACGAAGCACATAAACTAACAACATTTTCATTAATTTAAGCAAGACTATAAAACAATAAGTAATAAAAATACAAGATAGAAGAAATAATGGACAATAAGAAAATTGGGACGCATATAATCATCTCATAGGTAATAATGAACTGTAAATAAACAAGGAATAACTGTATCATTAGGTTAAAACTAGAATAGAGATATGAACCACTACTAAGTGCCTTAAAATATTAATTATTATGTGATCGGCTTGGGACGTATCAGGCTCTACCATATATGATTGGTTATGCATAAGTACAATAAGGGATCAGGTCAATCAAGTAAGATTGACTATGCACAAGTACAGGTAAGGGGATCAGGCCAATCATATACGGGGAGCTAAGCACAAGTAATAAGGTCAGGCTAAACCCTCGGGTAAATAAGGGTGAGCTAAGCACAAGTAGGTGGTGCATGATCACATAATCAACTAATACTTCCCTATCCCCGGTTAGTATAATGGATCCAATCATGACTCTATATGACCGGTATCTATGATACTAACCCGTGTATCCACTGTGTCAAAAATCAAGCATAACACTACATACTAGAATCATAGTAATCAACAAAATAAGAAAACTATCAGAGAATGTACTCGCCTGAGGTCCTGAGCAAAGTGTGAGGATCGATGCCCAAAATGGAGTCACAAAGACCTAATATCAAATATTAATGTTAAAAGATGAATTAAAGAATGAGCATGATTAACTAGCTAAATATGAGGCTTCTAGGTCATGTCTAAGTCCAAACTAGGTTAACTAGATCCACTAGTCACTTTCTATATCATAATGGTCTATAATAGACAATAACTACTAATACTAGTTATTAATAGCTATATTAGATATTAGTACTAACATATTTATATACTAGTTAGTAACTATGAGTTATAACCATATAGCAATAACTTAGCTATATGTATACTACCTTAGTACTTATTTAATATCCTAATACCCAATACCTATTTGGTGTCTAACCCTTCTAACTATATATGATACTAATTATCCAATACTAATACTAACTAGATGTGATACCACTTTATCAGTGGACACTTCATATATGCACCACCCTTCATAGCACAACAACACCCTCACTCATGTGCTCCATACCTCACAGTCCTAACCCAACTAAATAATACACGGTTGTACAATACCTCTGCTCATATTTAACATCATCACCACATACATCATTACATGGGTATGCAACTAACCTATCCATATACACATATGTATAGCTATATTAGGATACACATTCAACTTCTCCTCATTTCCGAGGACCTACAACTGAACTCCCCACTTGATACAAGATATCCTTACTGATACTGCTATGAAGACCATCTACTCGAGCTTCTATCTACCAGGTATATCAACATCCTAGTTGTTATTTGCTGTCAATTACCTCACTATCACATACTATCTGCCAGTGTACTAATGCCCAGGTGAGTGAACACATGTAGTATTCCTTCACAGCACCTAGCACTCTCAGAGTTGTTGCAACATAATCAACACTCAAACAACCAGGTACCCCCTTTTAATCACCTGCAGTGTAAACGTAACACTGCACAAAATCCTCAAGAAGCACTTTCCTTGTGTTCTAGATGCTCATGATGCATAACCCAGTCTTAAGTTTTCCTTTATCTGAACTTCATTGTTGATGTCTCTTGAACAACTCAAACCTGAACTTAAGATCGAACTTCAACTCCTACTGCTGCTACTGCAATTGTATTTATCTAACACACTCAAGATACAATGTACAACCTATACCACACTCATAAATATACCATACTCTAAATACTGATGCATACTACATCCTAGACTGATACACATGTATCCATTAGGAAGAAACACCCACGTAGATAAGTATTCATACACTAAAATACAAAACACACACCCACACATTCATTACACATCCTCTAGTATATAACTATATACACAATAAGTACATTCACTAATATATTTATATATACACTACAATGAGTATAACATCTACATGGATACACATCTAGTATTAGTCAATTCATTAAACACCTTGAGTGTACAAGCCAAGATACTCACTATTGCATCATGATACACGATCAACCCACATGTCATCTTCCCCAAAATACAACCTATAGTATATATAAATCTCAAATATAACTATATATATCTAATATGATTAGTTACTATGAGTATTAGGGAGAAAATATATCACAAGAACAAAACCCCAAAATTAGAGCCCCAAATCAGACTGTATCATACCGTATTATGATACGTCCTACTAGTATCCATTTATGGACACGGTACTACCCCCACATGACCAATCTAACACTAATTAGGTCTAAAAAATCTAATGACAAACACTTGGTATCCTATTCTCAAATTTTCTCTAAAATGGACACCAAACTCAATGTAGAAATCTCAATAAGGGTCAATAGGAGTCCAAACTCCTCCCTATGGGTAGCCCTTATGTCTTGTTTATTCAATTAATCTAATCACTAACCACTAATAATTTATTAGTCACATAATATAGCATGCATATTTATATAAATAAATATTATAACATAATAACTATAATAATTCTAAAATGACAAAAATATCGATTTATAGAAATGTGGTAGTGACATTGGTGGGCTACGATGGAGGTAGGATTGAGGTATCATATTTCATGGGATAATTTTAGGACCTGGTTCAGGGTGAAGTACTTTGAAATTGTGGCTTAGTGTGAGTTATAGCAAAGATTCATTAACCTCAAGCAAGCTGGAAGGACAGTAGACGGCTATGCGGCAAAATTTTGCTGACTAAACAGATTTGCTCCAAAGATGGTGGCGACAGAGTTGGTGAGAGCAATGAGGTTCCAGCAGGGACTTCACTTAGAAATTTTATACATGGTAGAGGTGCATGACTACCAGACTTTTGAGGCAGTATTGATAGCAGTCAAGAGGGTTGAGCTTACTTCTCAAAGGATGGCATCAAGAAGAGTGGATTATGAGAGGCCTCATGGACAGAGCAATAAAAAAGGACCAATATCGCGAACGTTAGCACCATCCCCTGGCATTCACAACCATGACATAACACAGAGGAGGCTAGTGACCATGATAGTGATGGCACCAAGTCGGCAACAGCAACCGAGGCAGCAACAACGATGGGGAGCACCGAAAGGTTATACCTACTATGGCAAGGGAGGTCATACGCAGGATATTTGTCGGGTAGCTAACTGATTATGCTTGAGATATGGGATCCCTGATAACAAGATTTCCACATGCCTATTAATACAGAGACCAGGAGGGCCAGTACAACAGTTTCCTGCATTGCCAGCTCCAATAGCAGTACAACAAGAAGGACCCGCAGCAGCAGTATGACCTTTATCTCAGCGTTCGTTTCCTATGCAGACCCAGCTTTATAGACAGCAACATCAGTCGAATTAGCAGGGGCCACAACCATGGCAACAAGGAAGATAGCAGCAGGGATCTCAACACGGCCAAGGGTAGGCACTCACCTTGTCTTTGGAGGAAGTTATGGCATCGGGCGACGTAGTGATAGGTAATATTTCCATTACAACCTTTCCTGCCATAGCATTAATTAATTCTGGAGCTTCGCACTAATTCATATCTGCACAGTATGTGACATATATTAGATTAAAGTTTGAATCATTACCAGAGAGGCTGAATATACTCACTGGCAATAGGATCGTAGAAGTTAGTAGGGTGTGCCTAGCATGTCTAATCATAGTATTCGGGCATTTATTACCTGTAAAGTTGATCGAGTTCTCTATGGATAACTTTGACGTTATCTTAGGCATGGACTGGTTGAAAGACAGTTATACAAAGATGGACTATCGCGAGGGTAGAGTATTATTTAAATTATCGGTACTACAAGAGTTTGTCCATAGCATAATAGCAACCAGTATAAGGGAGGAGTCGCAATAGTAGCAAAGAAAAAAGATCCGTTGGCTAAGATAGTTGAAGAGTTCATGGACGTCTTTTCGAACGAGCTTCTCGGATTACCCCAATCAGAGAAGTAGAGTTCTGTATAGAGTTGATGCCAGAAGCAGAACCAGTATCCCAGAAGGTGTACCCAATATCACCATTAGAACTTGATCAGTTATATCGCCACGTGGAAGAACTGAAGGCGAAGAAGTTTATTCAGACCAGTGGATCACCGTGGGGAGCACCGACGATATTGGTGAAGAAGAAGGATGGATCGACGCGGATGTGTATGGATTACAGGCGATTGAATACAGTGATAGTGAAGAACAAGTACCCATTACCAAGGATTGATGATTTGTTTGACCATTTAAGTAGAAAAAGAGTCTTCTCCAAGATAGATTTACGATCAGGATATCATCAAGTGCGAGTTCGGGAGCAGGATATAACAAAGACATTTTTTAGGTCACGATATGGGCATTAGGAATTCTTAGTTATGCCATTTGGACTAACTAATTCTCCAGCGGTATTCATGGATTTGTTGAACCATATTTTTATTTCTTACTTAGACCAATTTGTGGTCGTATTCATCGATGATATCCTGGTGTATTCTCGTAATGAGGAGGAGCATAAAAAATATCGCAGGATAGTATTGCAAACTTTGAGGGAGCGCCAGTTATATGCGAAGCTTAGTAAGTATGAATTTTGGCTGATAATATATCCTTTGTTGGGCACATTATTTCTAGAGTAGGAGTGTCAGTTGATCCAAAGAAGGTAGATACAGTAGAGAACTGTCCAGTTTCGAAGACAGTAGCAGAAGTGAATAGTTTTCTGGGCTTGGCAGTATACTACATAATATTTGTGTTAGATTTTGCTAAGATTTGGGCACCATTGACTCGGTTGACGCACAAGAAAGTTAAGTTTATATGGTCAGCATAATATCAGATAGCCTTTGAAGAGTTGAAGAAGAAGTTAATCTCTGTACCAATCCTTACTCTGCCAGCAGGCTCCGGAGGATTCACAGTGTATTATGATGCATCTATAAAATAACTTGGATGTATTTTGATGGAACAAGGGAGAGTGATAGCGTATGTTTCTTGGCAGATCAGAGATCATGAGAAGAACTATCCAACTCACGATTTGGGGCTAGCAGTAGTAGTGGTTGCACATACGCTATGGAGGCACTACTTATATGGTGATTGAGTAAAAATATTCATAGACCATAAGATTTTGAACTATGTATTCATACAGAAGGACCTGAATTTGAGGCAGAAAAGATAGCTAGAGTTATAGAAGGACTATGACATAGAACTTCAATACTATCCATGCAAGGCTAATATAGTAGCTGATGCACTTAGCACAAGAGATAAAAAATTTATGTTGACTACTCAGAAACATATTCTAAAAGACTTACGAGAGATGAATATCGAGATAGTACTTCCACAGAGGAAAATAGCACACTTCGTATCACAATATCTGATATGTCAGCAAGAGAAGGAAGAACAACAGAGGCCGACTAGATTATTGCAGCAGCTTCCTATTCCAGAGTGGAAGCGGGAATACATCACGATAGACTTTATGACTGGTTTTCCTAGATCACCGACTGGTCGAGATACAGTTTGGATAATAGTGGATCATCTCACAAAAGTAGTTCACTTTTTTCCTTTTTGAGTATGACAGTTTACAGAATAATTGGCCAAAATATATATGCGACAGATAGTGAGATAACCCGGTGTCATATTAAGTATCGTGTCAGATCGAGATAATCGATTTATTTCACATTTTTGGAAGAGTTTGCATTAGAGTTTGGGCACCAAGTTAAGATTCAACACAGCTTACCACCACCAGGCGGACGGACAACCAGAGAGAACCATCCAGACCTTAAAGGATATGCTACGAGCCTGTACCTTAAACCTTGGTGGATCTTGGGAGAATCACCTTTACTTTGTGGAATTTTTATATAACAATAGTTATCTGGCCAGTATTCAGATGGCACCTTTCAAAGCACTATACGGCAGGAAGTGTAGGTCACGTTGGCTTGGGATGACATTGGTGAGCAAAAGATTTTAGGCCCTGAAATGATCACGCATACAGTAGAGGTTGTCAAGTAGATTAGAGAACGATTTTGGGTTGCACAAGATTGGCATCAATATTGGACAGATCAGCATCGTAGACTTTTAGAGTTTTGTATCGGCGAGTACTTATTTTAGCAAATTTTGCCTACCGTGGAGTCATTAGATTCGGGGTTCACGGGAAGCTTAGTCCACGATATGTAGATCCGTTCGATATTCTCGAGCAGGTAGGCGATAATGCTTATCGTCTTGCCCTTCCGCCTTCGTTATGTGAGGTTCACGATATATTTTATGTGTCTCAGTTATGTAGGTATATTTCGGATCCAAGTCATATCCTCGATCACTCTGAATTAGTCTTTGGTACCAACTTATCTTACAAGGAGCAACACGTATCCATATTGGACTGAAGGGAAAATATGCTCAAGAACCAGACTATTTCTCTTGTCCGGGTTCCTTGGGGCCATCACTCTCTAGGGGAATCAACGTGGGAGAGCGATGACGATATTCGATCCTGGTACCCGCACTTATTCATTTCAGAAGGAATATTCTTTCTTAAACCTTCATATCTCGGATTATATGATAAGGTGATCACCTATTTGCTATGATGATATTGCTTGCATGTGTAGTTGCTAGTAGATTTGTATCGTGCATGTCCTGACTTCTCTAGCTATTGCTTGGATTTGAATTTCGAGGACAAAATTTTTCTTAGGTGAATAGAGATATCACTACCCGTTCCCGATATACGTATTCGGAACATATTTTATTTTAGCATGGTTGCATGTGCATGAAGACTAGACCCATTCTTTGGTTTAACCTGGTTCATGGTTCATTTTGTGGGTTGGTTCAAGTTATGAGAACCCTTGGTTCAACCCTTAACCCTACCATATATAACCCAGCATTTTCCTTCTCTCTATTGTGTTTTCTCTTCCCTTTCCTTAGGCAAGTACACCTTACATGAGAAATATAAAAATACTCCATATTATTATTCTATTATGTTTGTTATATTTTTCTAAGCACTTTTAGAACTTGGAGTTCTTTGTTTTGATGAGTGATTTTGAGTAGATATATATTTCTAACTTAGAGTTTTATGGGTTTCATGAGTTTTTCTTGGTTTTGATCTATTAAAAATATATTTTTGAAAACCACTTTTTTCTACATGATAGAGCTTTCAATTTCAAGCATTTTGGCTTTTGGTTCACACGATTTGGACTTAAAATGAGAATTTTATGAACAAAACAAAATTTTAGCTTTTGGAGGTTTTGTCATGGCTGAACCTGCTGTTGGAGAAGATAAAGTCTTCATGCGGCCAGTGAGTTATGCGGTCGATAGTGCTATACGGCCTAAACTTTCGCCGTATACTGACCAGCATGCGTCCATCTTGTTGGACGCCTGACTGCCAAAACACAAGTGTTCTGGAGCTTATCTTTGAACTCCTTGTGTTTTCACTCGCTAGTGGAATAAGAAAATATCTAAGTCCAAGAGGCCTCCATGCGGCGTAGACTTCCATGCGTCACCGACCCATATGCAGCAAGCAGGCATATACGGCAAGCTGAGTATGCGACCACTTTTCCTTGGACGCATGACTCAGAAATCTTGGCACATCTTTCTATGGTTGTCTTTTCTTTCTGACACACTTTATGGCTTGTCACATCAATTAATTTATGTCACATTACTGATACTTTATTTATTGGTTGTCACTTTAACACTTGTCCCAAGGAGTAGACTTTAACCCTGAGCATGCGGTCCAGACTCCATATGCGGCCAAGTGGTTCATGCTGTCCTGACTTCATATGCGGCCCAAACTTGTCATGCGGCCCTGACTTCACATATGGCCTAGAGTAGTATGAGGATTGGACTTCCCATGCGGCTTAGAGACCCATACAGCCTTGCTTATTTTGATTGAATATTTTCTTGTTCTGTGACCCAATGTATAATTGGTAAATTGGACTCGAATACTGTATCTGTGCTGATACTACTATTGCCTGATATTTGTCCATGATATTAATGTGCTCCAAGGTGTGACACATCATGTCATGTATTAAGTGATTATATTTGGCTTGTGTATCGAGAATACCTCCAAATTTCTGAACGCATGATATTATAAATATATATACTATTTTCCCAGTACGGGCATAATAAACGAGTCACTACTAAAGCGTGGCTAGGATATTAATTGACTAAATGTTGCATACACGCTTGGGTGAATCTAGATTTGACTTCCATGGATTTGTATCTAGCGTGTCTATACCTTGTACGACATCTTAAGAGAAATTCTCATGTGACTACGCCTTGAGATTTTGAACACAATATAGGGCTAATTATGTAACTAAAAGTAGTAGTAGTAACATTGGAGAAAACGGTATCCCGAGATCATGCCAACGAACCTTTCCACAGATATTCATTCTAAGTGCGTTGCGGGCTGGCCACCATAAATACTGTATATCATCTGCCTTAGTGGAGTGCAGTATCTAATCTATTATTATGTCGAGCCATTATTTCACTATAGGAACACTGGAACCGCTAATACCATATTTTTAGTGCATTGGCCCTACGGGAAACTGGTGCATCTCGTGAATACCTATTTTATTCATCTATTGGTTCGGTTAGGTCATGTTCAACACTGGCGTGATATGAGGATAACTATTATGCATTATTTCTGAGATAACCTCAGACTCAACAATTAGCAAGTCGTACAAGTGATTGGCCGATATAAGAAAATGAACTTGGTTGTGATTGTATTATTCGATTAGTAGCCTAGGGAAATGGACTATCATAGTATGATGGTTCAACCCTTGTCCTATTTTGGTTGTAAGATTGGGCCTTATAATAGAATATGCTATAGACCTAAGTTACGACACTGAACCTATGTGTTATTTGTTA
Organism: Iris macrosiphon; assembly: GCA_036927795.1. Taxonomy (NCBI): domain Eukaryota; kingdom Viridiplantae; phylum Streptophyta; class Magnoliopsida; order Asparagales; family Iridaceae; genus Iris; species Iris macrosiphon. The sequence goes on along the minus strand of JAYESA010000002.1, from coordinate 75,467,073 downwards.
TAATTATTTTCCTTGGGCTTTTTCTCCATTTCGTGTTTTCTTTGTGATACTTGCTATTTGGGGTCTAACCCCATTGGTTTTGCATGCCCAGGTCTCGATCCAACACCCGAGTATCCAACGTACTTTTCTCTAACACATGACACGTACCAGGAACTTGGTCATAGGGGATAACGAGTGGGTTTTCTTTGTTGACACAAAGTGGTCACAGCCAACCTGATTCAGATAATCATCAAACATCATATGAATCAGATCCAAAATATAGATAAAGCAGATACTCGATGCAAAGCATATTAACTCTGTCAATACTAAAGTCAGACTCTGCAACAGCTATTAGTTTCTATTCAATTATAATCTTTTATTTATTTGAGTCTAGGACTGATGTAAGCTGAGTCACACTGGCAAATCTTAATACCTATACCCAGATACCTAGTCCACTCAAATAAACCAAATAACCTATCCACTAAATCAGGGCACATTTATTTATAAAGTCTACCATACTAAGAGACCAAACTCAGACCAAACTCGGTTACCCTTTTGGTATAAAATTAACCAGTTCAATAGCTCCTGATTTCCTGGCCCAATGGTTAAAATTTTGAATTAAACCCTGACCAAATTTTGGCCAAATTCTGTTTGCCTACACCCTATAAATAGGATTGAAATTCTTTATTTTAAAACAACTCAACCATTCTTAAATATTCTATCCTATTGTGAGCAAACCTCTAAAGCCTTAACTTTTCCATCTCAAAGAGCAACTCCCTAGCCTTCCTAGTGCCAAGTGCGATCTCGGTCTAGAAGTCTTCAGAGTTGCAAAAAGCTTTGTTCCATCAGTTACTCTCTCTATCAAGCTGTGAAGTTATGAGACTTCGGATCAAACCTCATGGTTGTAAAGAAGTGGCAAGCCTTCGGATTAAATCTTGTGATTCACTATTGGTGATTATAGTGGATACAACTCCGAGCTTGAGTTCTCGGGACTGGACTAGTCCTCTCAGAGGAAAACCAATATACATCTTGGTGTTTCCGTTTGCTTTCTCTCACTCTATTACATATGTTCATAACACTGCTAGTAGTATCACTTATATATGAGATATATTCTAACTACTAGTAGTTAATCACCATTGAATGCCATAGAATTATATTTTAACAGGTGATTTTATTCCGCTGCATACATACACTATATTCACCTCCCCTTTAGAGTTTTCATATACGGTCCTACAATTGGTATCAAAGTTGGTACTCTTACATTGGAACTATTACTGATATAAATTGCTCCTATAATTGATATCAAAGGAGGTAGTCTCATATTTAGTTTATGATCACAATTGCTCCTACAATTGATATCAAAACTTGTACTCCTATATTAGAACTTTTACTGATATAATTTGCTCCTCAAATTGGTACCAGAGCATGTACTTTCTATATAGGAACTATTGCTCCTCAATTAGTATCAGAACAAGTTCTCTTAATTACCGGATTAGCATCCAAAGAGTATAACATATGGCAACAACAAGATCACTATTTTTCATCAATGCTGAAAGCCAACTCCTTGATAAGCCACATATTTTTAACAGCACTAACTATTTATTTTGGAAAATATATATGAGTGCTTTTCTAAAATCTCTTCGCTTTAACTTATGGACTTATGTTACTAATTGTTACAAAAGAGTTGACAAAGCAGATAATAAATATACCGTAGATGAAAAGAAAGCAGCAAGCGATGATGCAAAGGCTATGTATATGCTCTATTGTACTCTAAGAGAAGACAAATTCAAACTTATCTCCAAGTGCAAAATATCATATGAGATATGGAAACTACTGGAAGCAACCTATGGAGACAACGAAGAAGATGAAGAAGAACCTCATGATATTTTAAGCTCGTATCAAATAAAGAAACTATAAGTACAAAGAAAGATGCAGACATTAAATACAATAATGATAACAGCAAGGAAGAAGATGTTGTAAACTTGTGTCCAAGTGAAAGTCTAGCATTAAATGTAAGCATCCAGTACGAGAATGACAAAAATTTTCAACATATGATAGACTTGTGCTTAATGGTAAGCAAGGTAAATAATGACTCATTAACAAAAGATATTTCGTATGATGAATTGTATGATGCTTTTAATGATTTATTTGAAGACTATAATAGGCTTAGAAATAACTATAAACAAGTCCGAAAAGATATCAAATCTTATCAGCTTAAGAATGATCTTCTTATTTTCTTACTTAAGGAAGCTAGAGAAAACTCCTCTTCTGATGAATCAACTGAAATATCCAAACTTGAGCTTCACTTACAAGAAGCTCTTGACTGCTTTGATTAAAGCAATCAAGAAAATGCTAAACTTAAGGAGGACTTAAAATAGGAAAAAAAAGAAGTACTCTAATACCTCATTTAAGATAGATGCTCTTACTGCCAAATATGATAATTTATATGCCACCTCTAAAAAGTTAGAGATTTGATTGAAAAAACAGGTCGTACAACCTACTACTCAGTTTAACACGAGATACATGGCTAAACAAAAGAGCACTCACAACAAGACACCTGCAAGATAACCAAATGCTCCATACTATCATGCGTGTAGAACACAACATACTTCACATATTCATGTATTTTATTATAAATATCCATACAAGATACGTCACACTACTTCACATACTCATCATTCTATACCCAACACAAATGCCTATGCTACATGTCATTATTGTGGTTTAAAAGGACACATTACACTTCAGTGTAAGGCTAGAAAATTAGTTGATATAAGTATGTATAAGTGGATTCCTAAAGCTAACAAATATGAATCCAAATCCTGGATACCAAAGTCTTGTTCTAATCATATAGGTGGAATGATTTGCGACAAGATGTAATGATAAAGGAGAAAATTTGTGATTGCAAAAAGCCAAATGGATATTCTCATGGCAATTGCACCAACACGAAACATGACTATTGAGTCATTATGGAACACAAACTTTCATATTTATAGTAGTATACTGTACTTATTTAATATAATAAAATAATTGTTCTTAAACTGTGTATGAAGAAACTCTTGTTAAATAATTCTTCAATATTATGTTCTAAAGGTATAAAAATTATTGTTAAAAAGCCTAAGGGGTCCTTCTATCAACAAGGTGTAAACAACCTTAAACGACACGGTACTTAAGTGTCTTCGGACCACCGCCAGCTGGAAACTGGCCCCTACAGCTAATTAATAATAACAAAAATAACTCACTAGGTAATGATATACAAAGAGCTATTTACAAACGTTTCCTAAATACAATTATCATTCATTCAGTAATTGACTACTATAAATTCTTTTAAAATGACTTGTCTAATAGCAATGACTGATAATAGCCTGTCATAGTTATAGACCTCACATATTTTATATTTATATTATTATGAGATCTCATGTATGCTGTATATATGACTGTTTTATCTTTCTATAAAACTTATTTTTTTCAAAAAAATTGAGCTATTAGAACTCGGACAGAGTTCGGTCAGAACTCGGTCCGAATTTGGTTCAAGTATTTTTATATAACATCAGTAGTCTCAGTTTTGATCTTATTTCTTCATCCTCCCAAAACCCTTCTTCTCCAAACCGAGAATCAAACCTTTCTTCCAAAACCCTAGTTTTGTGATCTCCTTCCACAAAGGCTCTTTCTCTCTCAACTTGAGATCTAAGGCTCTTGGTGAGATTCTCCTTCTTCCCCTCCAATCTTTTCAAGGTACAATCTTCACTTTCTTAAACCCTAATTCATGTCTCCTAAATTTGGGAAAAAAAAAAGAGAAAAGCAAATGAAGCTTCCTCTTCTCAACCTTCTAGTGATGATAATATTTATTTCTACTAATATTCCAAACCCAGGAGAATATGATGATTTAATTGTACTTCTATTGATGCCTCAAATCTATGGTTCAATAACTTTGTACAAAGTTATATTTGTAAGGGCAATCCTATTAATTTTACTACTTTTCATGCCCAAAAATCTAAACTTGTAGAATTCCATCTTCATCGTCTAGTCAAAACTAGAAAACCCATATATTTGAATGCCATTCACATGTTTTATTGTAATCTATCGCATGATCAATGGTCTATCTCTTCGAGAGTGGGTGGAATCGACATTGAATTTGATGATACAACTTTGGATAAAATTCTTGAAATCCCTAACGAGGGAGATGCCCTAGTTGAGATCGAAAAACTCAATCTCAGAGATGACATCACTCTTGATTCCTTCAAGGACATACTTTGCGCCCCTCATCCTTATCCAGACGGGAAGTTTTGTGCTCGTTATTTTAACCAATACTTTTATGAACTTTACCGTATCATATACTCTGGTATCATTCCTAAGCAAATCTCCAAAGATGATGTGATCTATAGGAAGATGTCTGCTTTATATCACGTTTATACATCCACTCCCTTTAGCCTTCCTAAAATCATGATATGGCAGATGATTGACAGTTGTAAACACAAACGTCAACTTCCTTATGCCATGTATCTACCACTCATCTTTCAGCACTTCCATAATCCTATAGAAGAACCCACTTATCTATCTGAGCTAGCCTACCTGACCAAAGCCCGCAGGATTCAGCCTATTTTTCTCATTCCTGATTAGGACGACTCATCCAAATCTGATTCTGATGCACCAGCTGATCCAGCCGCAGCTCCTCCTGCTCCTACTTCTACTCCATCATCCTATGCACAACCTGCTACTTTGGACTATATCCAAGAGATATTCTGCGAGCAATTCAGGTTACAAAATAAGATGATAGCTGCTCAACACCAGGAGCAGAACACTATGATTATCACTCGGTTTTGCGACCAGTCTTATCACACCACTATTCAGGCACCCATATTACCCAACTCCCTAGCAGATATTCATTATCACCTAGCCCATCATCCTATTGCACCTCACCCAGTGGCTCGTGATCCTTTCCGCTCAGGCTACAAGATCGATGATCCATTTGTTCAGCAATACTTTGACCCTACTGATGCTGTTGATGATAATTTATGATAGTTTCTTGTGGCTATGTGGATGTATTAGTTTTTCTATTTTAGTGTACTAGAAATATTTGCTTAAATGTTCGTAAAACTTTTATTCTATTTGCTTCTAAATAATTGCCAGTCTTCTTACTTATCATGATTAAAATAATGCATATTCTAGTCAATTTATCTTTTTCCAATTTGTCATAATCACTCGTTACAGGAAAGTTTTTCCACTATGATATATTGAAAAAGGGGAAGAAAAGACAAAATATGATAACAAAATATTTCGATTATAGCTAATGTATGGTTGATAACATATAACTGTGACATATTTTTGTTGATATATCTGCACCTAATTTTTCTATAAAGAAATGTCAAGTTACAGGTCTTTTAAATGCTCCCGTTCAAAGGAAAGATCTACTTATGAGGGAGCTTTTTCTAAAAAACAAGTTTTTAACAGAAAGATCCAAGTTCAAAGAAACTTCATCTAAGTTTCAACTATTTGCATCAAAGGCTACACCAGACTCACCATATGTATATTTTGGCATAGTTTGTCAATTATCATAATTTGGGAGATTGTTGACACAAAATGGTCATAGTCAACCTGATTCTGATAATCGTTAAACATTAGATGAATCAGATCCAAAATATAGATGAAACAGATACTCGATGCAAAGCATATCAACTATGTCAGTACTAAAGTCAGACTCTGCAATAACTATTGGTTTCTATTCAAATGTAATCTTTTATTTATTTGAGTCTAGGACTGATGTAAGATGAGTTGCACTGGCAAATCCTAATACCTATACCCAGATACCTAGTCCACTCAAATGAACCAAAGAACCTATCCACCAAATTAGGCCACCTTTATTTACAAAGTCTACCATACTAAGAGACCGAACTCGGGCCAAACTCGTGCCGAACTCGGACCGAACTCGATTATCCTTTTGGTATAAAATCAACCAGTTAAATAGCTACTGATTTCTTGGCCCAATAGTTAGAAATTTGAATTAAACCCTGGCCGAATTCTGTTTGCCTACACCCTATAAATAGGATTAGAATTCTTCATTCTAAAATAACTCAACCCTTCTTAAGTCTTCTATCCTATTGTGAGCAAACCTCTTAGGTCTTAACTTTTCCATATCAAAGAGCAACTCCCTAGTCTTCTTAGTGCCAAGTACGATCTCGGTCTAGAATTCTCAAAGTTATAAAGAGATTTGTTCCATCAGTTACTCTCTCTATCAAGCTGTGAAGTTGTGAGACTTCGGATCAAACCTCGTGCTTGTAAAGAAGTGGAAAGCTATCGGATCAAAGCTCGTGATTTACTATTGGTGATTATAGTGGATACAACTCCGAGCTTGAGTTCTTGGGACTGGACAAGTCCTCTCAGAGAGAAACCAGTATATATCTTTGTGTTTGCGTTTGCTTTCTCTCACTCTATTACATATGTTCATAATACTGCTGTCACGCCCCAGTCCCAAAATACCGAGGACTAGCCACGTGACAATGGCCAGCAGCATAACTCCAATGGGCAAACCCAATTTAATGGACCCATTAGAGTGTACTTAAGCTGTAAAACAAATAAAATGATCTACGATACATGTCAGAGTCTAATTTTAATCTCATCCACAGAAGGTAAACACAATTCAAAATATCAGACTAATTAAAAAAATTTAATCCATCAACAAGCTTTAATAAAAAGTGTCTCGGGGAACAACCCGATAATAAGTTTAATACAGTAATCCAAGAGTCAGGATATAGAGTAACTAGAAACATAAATAAATGAGTATATATAAAAAAATACTCAGGAGAAATCCTTTGGCACAACCTCATCCTCTGGTGCCAGTACAGATCCAGTATAAGCTCATGTCCTATATACCTCGGGGTAAATCTCCTCTTCTATACCTGGGGACATAATCTGGATCCAGGTCCTCAGGGGACATAGCAAGGTACAAGAATAACTCAAGCAAAATAAAATACAGTATAAAAAAAATATCAACAGGACAAACTATGTAACCAGCTATGTGATATGCAAATGAGAGCATCACTAGTACTTAGGCTGAGATTACTATAAGCTCTGTGTCGGGGAGCCTGTAGCAGTAATATCACGTAATGGGCCAAGCTCTGGAACCGAGACTAAAGCACCGCAATAATAAATATATATGTATGTAATCAGCCTGTAGCCTGTGTGTCTCTCCCCACCCAATATAATCACATGTCTCATGTCCATAACACGTAAGATCATGACCACTAGCTAGTACATCGAGTCATAATATTATCTATGTATATGCAAATCTTATGTCACGAATCCTGTAAGCCTATATAGAATCACCATGAATAACTCATGAAAGATTCTGTCTCATAAATAGTGTCAAGTGTCCTATAGTATGACGTACTTGATAAAGCAAGCGTAAAAGAATATATAGGATCGCGATATCAACTCTCTAAGTGACGTTACACGACTACACATACGACATCGACATCCGAATCTTGTTCGGACATTAAGCAACATCTCACGGTCCTAGCTTGAACTGGTACATCCCAGAAATAAACTAAGCAAATAATATTAAAGTAACTATTGCAAGTTTGGCAAGGTACACTTGCCTGGGTTATGAACTCCTTCAGTTGCTCTTGTAAAATTAAAATCTCCAGGTATACCTCTGGATGCTGAAACAAATATTACCATCACTCTCAGAATACATGAAATAGCTAGGATTGACTACCCATAAGTCCAATTTGGACACAGTGGCAGAATTGGCGTTTCTGGTTAAAGCGGGATCCACAAATGGCCTACTTTGTACCGAAAAATGTGCTAGAGATAAAGTTCTCTAAATTTATCAAACTTAGTATTTACAAATACGAAATAATAATACGCCAACGGAACATTCCAAACTAGATTCCGATGAGCCGATCATAAAATTGCCCGTCAAATAGAGCCGTGGGGCCCACGAAAATGGGGTTTCGTCAACGTTCTTAGAATCGAACCAAACTTGGGTCACAGGACCTGCGTAATGCTACGAATCCGATGGCACAAGTTTCATTGCAAAACGACAAGCATATACAAAATTATAACGAGTCTCAGAACAGGCCGATATGAGACTTTTTGACGGATACGCGTTGATTCCGGTATGCACGCATATCCAAATCAACTTTTGCAAAATCCCATATGTCCGTATTGATGATACGCGCCTTTCGATATAATTTGTACATGATGAAGTCGTCTTGTTTAGTGGGACGTACCCCGTTTCGGGAAATTTTGGGTTTTGAAAATCAAGTTTTTGGTCAACTTCAACCACGAATAAAACTCAGCATATAATAAATTAAAATAAACTAATTAATGGGATTAAATCTCGGTTATGTTGTCTAAATTACTGTTTAATTGAAATTTAAAAATATTAACTAAGTTGGAAGAAAAATGGCCATGGATATGGGGGTTGGGGACAGTTTTCTGAACTATAACTTGGGTTATTTTTTCCTGTTTTGAGTTACAATTTGCGACTGACACAGGACACGATACCCTAAACTAATTATACAGAGTTCGAGTACATGGAGCTATGTGCTTCAGATCTCTCTTTTTATCCCATGCCATAAATAGTACTACCTCAAATCTTGGTAGATCTTCGTACCTTTTGGATGAATAAAGTACATAGAGCTATGTGTTTCAGACATCAACTCATGTCTCAACTCCCCATTCGAAACATATAGGCAATTTCCTCATCTTAACGTCCCGTCCTCATGGATTCGAAGAACCGTCTGCATGCCAGCTTCCTTCTTCTCTTTAAGTCTCCGGAACCTAGCATCTGTGGGCAATGTCGCCTTAATCCTCTTCACTAGTAATGACTTAACTTCAAGATTCGCCAACAATCCACTCTGCCTTGGCAAAATAACCTCTATCTTGAGCTCCTATAGATCCTCTATTAGTTGGGGCTGCATCGTCAAGAAATAAGCTCTGGGCTTCCTGCTGAGTGTGTCTGCTACAACATTCGCCTTGCCCGGATGGTACTACAAATCTATATCAAAATCGACCATCAATTCCAGCCAACGTCTCTGTCTCATATTGAGCTCTTTCTGAGTATAGATATACTTCAGACTTTATGATCAGTAAAGATTTTCACCTTCTCTACATAAAGATAGTGCCTCCATATCTTTAATACAAATATTACTGCAACTAGCTCATGATCGTCCATCGAGTATTTCTTCTCATTAACCTTCAGTTGTCTCGATGCATAAGCAATAACTTTGTCATGTTGCATCAAAACACATCCTAGTCTACTGCCTGACGCATCACTATAAACAACGAAGCTCCCAATCCTGAAGAAAGAGTCAAGACCGGTGCTGTCGTCAATCGCCTTTTCAACTCCTCAAGCCTTCTGACAATCTTTCGTCCATGCAAACTCCTGGACCTTACGCGTCAACCGCGTCATAGGCTCCGTAATCCTTGAGAAATTCTCTACGAACCTCCGGTAGTATCCAGCAAGTCCGAGAAAACTTCTCACTTTCGTAACTAATATAGGTGTAGGCCAAGTTTCTATTACAACAACCTTCTACGGATCAACTGAAAGTCCTTCTCCCGAGATGATATGTCCCAGGAAAGGCACGCTATCCATACAAAAATCACATTTATTGAGTTTGGCGTACAGCTTTTCATGTCTCAGCGTCTCTAGCACGATTCTGAGATGCTCCTCGTGCTCTTCGTGGCTATTGTGTCCGTAAGTGGATACGTATGAGCCGTATCATGATATGTCATGATACGAGTAGGTAGAATTTGGTATTTCTATGTATTTGTGTCCCAATGTGTTTCCCTTTATTTTATTAGAATGACTATTTCTAATATTATTCATACTATGTTTTATATATTATTTGTGTTCCATAAGTTTTGGTGGTGCATCGTGGTATTTGGAGAAGAGTATCACATAGGTATCATGGTGTGATACTCATATATATCATGGTGCACCAAGTGTTTGACAATTTAGTTTGTCATGGGTATGTGGTTGAGTGTGCTTTAGAGTGTGTATTAGAGTGTAGAGGGTGGTAGTAAGTGTGAAGGGTAGGCTTGTGTGAGGACTGCTATCATGATCCGCACCCAGTATAAGGGCACGAGTATATGGGTACGTCCAGTCTACGCCACAGCATCGGTGGTAGAACGCTATTTTGGTAAACTATACTATCTAACAATAATGATCATTAAGACATACAATGCCACCAATGAAAAATGAATACTCAATCACAGAACTATAAGATGGAATAATCGTACGAATATGATATAAGACTGAAGAGTCCAAAATATAACTCACAAGACAGAAATAATATCGAATGAGTCACCAAATAAATAAAGTAATAACTGTCAAAGCTGAAGACAAATCCGGTACAATATAAGCCTATCTGCTAAGCTACTGGTAAAGTGTCGTCTGCCTCAACCGGGATGAGTCCCTCCTGAGCCACAATTTCTAACTCTAAACAAACTATGTCCCGAGGCCCGTAGTGAGTGGGATATCACTCCTCGTTGTCATATGGGAAAAATATATCCAGTCAGAAAAGGAGTAAAGTACACCTCTAACAGTAATTCCAATAAATGATAAAAACTATGTATCAATAAATAGAGAGCATATACAAGATGAATAGAGCATGGTAGGAATATATAAGAATAAGAAAATATAGAAAATACATACAAAAGATAAGAACATCATATATGAAATAAAGGGATACAACTATCTAAGTGAGTGAGTACCGGTGACAACATACAATCGGCTTGGGAACTTGCACAGAAATATGGCCTGGTTAATCATACGTGAGGTATATGATTAACACTTACAGGAATACATGAACTGCACAGGGAAGATATGATCACATATCTATACTAATACTACTCGCCCCCGACTGGTATAGTGGATCCAACCAAGACACGCTATGACACATGAATCACAGAGCAGGGGGCCAACCTTCTCAGGAACAATGTCACATCCATGCACATGAATCATAGGACATGCACATGAATCATAGGAAAATAATATCTTATAGCAGGATCGAGAAAATACCAATCCGTGTAACCAAGTATAAGAAAATTAAGAATATCTTTACTAAATACAAAAAATATAGAGGATATCATAAACAAAAAAATATCAGAGAATATACTAGCCTAAAATTTGGTGAACTATCAAAGATGTCCGAAACAGTGCCTCAAAGACCTAAATATGGAATATTACATCAATACAAGATTTTGGGAATGAATACAAGTTAAACTAGTTCAAATCTTGGTCATTAAGCCATTTCTAGGTCAAAATATCAAACTAGGTCAACACTATGTCAAACTAGTCAAACTAGCTATTTCTAAGTTGTTTGAGCCCATCTCTAGGATATTGGGTCCATACACTATGTATCTAGGCTATACTAGCTATATTAGGATACTAGAGTATCAATACTAAACCGTATCATAAGATACGCACTATATAGTATAATATATATAACATATATATATACTAGCATCATATAACTAATACAAATACTAGATGGATACCTTGGCTTTGAGCCAACTTGGTATCACAATACTTGACACCCTCTAGATACCCAAAACTATTACCTAAAGTGAATGTCATGCCTCGGCCCCGAGGGCCGCCCAGACTACCGCCTCTCCTCCGCCAGGACCACCGAACACGAACCACCATGCCTCGACGCCTTCTCGATGGGGCAAGGAATGTGGCCCATTTGATACCGGGATGATACCGTGCGAGCCTGGGGTTGCGCCCGCACAAGGTTTCATCGTTTAAGTTTTGTTTGGCTATCATCGCATCAATCGAGTAAGCAGCGGAGAAATATTATTGCAATGCAATGCATTTAGCCAACTGAGTATTCGGGGCAAATCGAGGGACTTGTTGGGTTTCCTTTATCAAGGCATCATTCCATACATTATGCCCCTTTATACGATAGCATTCAAGAGGCAATCGAAACCAGGATTCTGGGTCTTGGGGACTAAGGCACGCCTATCGCTCCCTCGGACGATCCAGTACCTGCAAGCAAATAAACTGTTGGTGGGTCAGCACTTTTATAAGTACTGGTGAGATAAAACAACTAAACAGAAGCAAGCATTCACTAAAACCAACATTAAGTAGTCATGTTATGAAATATTACATTACTAGTGATCTTTTTAGTTTTACCTATGTTCGTTACATGCATCAAAAGAACGGAGTCATATTACATTATTTTGGAAACATCTTTTAAAACAGAGTTTCATATGCGATAAGCAAGCAAGCCGTTCGTTCTGTTTCAGGATGTGCGCACCGTGTCTCGTGAGACTCTAGGGACAAATGCACAGCTAGACAGACAAATACATATCTTAGGGACAGTCCTCTATCCAAGCCAACACAATGAACTAGCTATATGCAGTGCGGTCCCCGAGTATCTCAGGATCGGCAGTGGTTAATCCAGCTAACCAATGACTCTTTATCTGATGCTAATGGCAGCTGTGACTCATAGTTGTTTTTTACTATCATGGTAGCAGCCGTGACACATACAGTTCAGCTCTCCACCAATAGCCATTGTGCGAACGATGCAAATGCATGGAAACACTATCAAATAAACTTTAGGATGCAGACGAGACGAACCATCAGACTATATTCTTGTTGCGGGGCAAGCCACCTTATCATTTGAACACATTCAGGCACACGATATAGTTCTCTTGGAGCATAAACGATAGTGAACATGTTCATGCAAACACATACTTAGACAAGTATTTCAGGGTCTCTTAGTTAAGCAGACATGATCGTTCAAAGACAAGCTAGGTGAGTTTGCTCATTAACATGCAAGACAGGTTCTGTCATGCCCCAGTCCTAAAAATACGTAGGACTAGGACACGTAAGCATGCCAGCCGAATGGATGTGGCAACTCCAATATATGGAAACCAAATTTATACGTACGCTGTAATATGAATATAAAATCCATAAGTGGTATAAAATGTAATACAAGTCACAGGGTAAAATCTAAATCTCATCCACCAAAATAATATAGAATAAATAACCAGTATCTATGAAACTAGATCTCAATAAGAAGTATCTAAGGATGATAGTTGGATGGAAACAAATCCACTACCAACTCGAATATAAGAGCAAATACAATATGAATACAACACCATAACACAATATAAGAATACCAGCTATCCTTCACAGCTCGAAGAGAAGACATCCTCGGATCACATGTAACCTTCCAAATCTGCGCTCCTGCAAATACTCAAGAAAAGATACACCTCGCAGCGGACCAGGTCCTCAGAGGGACGTAACAAGATACAGAAAATACGAGCCAATTTGAATACAGTAAACATGCATATGGTTTAAAAATAAATAAGTACGCTGTACAAGACAATCTATATGAATGCAAATGAGGACAACTTTTCGACGTATGGGCAAGGGCAGTCTACTCGATCTAAGCCTCACAACTCACACACCCGTCTAGAACATCAGAAATCGATATACCTCTGGGGTAGCGACCAGCGCGACTCTACAAAAATCGACATACCTCTGGGGTAGCGACCAGCACGACACACGCCCGTAGTGCGAACTATATACTATGGTTTACCAGAGTGGTTAAAAGCCCATACGCTTAATGATTGTCCTCCCATGATACTAGGTGTCATGTGTGTGTCAACATATCTAATACATAGTAATGACTGGAGAAAAACTATACATGCAAGAACTATACATAAATAAAATAAATAAAAAGAAATATAAATAGCATGCAAAGTACTGTAAACAATTTGGCAAGGTATCTTGCCTGGGGTCCTGCTGCTGGTATGAATCAGAGTCCAAGTCACAGTCCAAATAGCCTATGTATTACAAATTTATCACGTCAAAAGATAATTTATTTTAATTTATTTAATTCTGGAATAATTACTCTAAAATGCTATTTTAATCTTATTATTCTGATTTTTATGTTAATTCCTAAATTTTGTCCAAAGAAACTAAATTTTATCAACTCGAGACTCATGGCACGCAAATCGAGGCGATCTGTTGACCAAAAAGTCAACCGACACAAACTCAACTTTCATGTATGATTTCCTGTAGATTTCAGCGTCAAAAATATGCTAGAATTTACAGCTCATCCGAATTCAAATTCGTTTGGGAATTATGGCACATACAAATTTTGTATTGTGTACCGATGGTTAAATTCTAATCTTTAAGTTCTACAGAATTAACAGTACGTAAATACTTTGAAATAAATTATGAGAAAAATATATGTCGATGATCTCGACATTAGATTTTCGAAACTTTAAACGGTTCATGATTCTGATTCCTGGTTCTCCTAGAATCGCGAAAACATCGAAACACGTCTATTTTTGGATATGCTGTGCTCTACGAATTTTACAGAATTTAATACTCATAATTTAGAAAAATAATTTATATAATCAGAAACCTAACCTAATTATCGTTCTAACAAAAAAATAGAGCGCATTTGGAGTCCGGAGCTAGGAGATATCGTCTTTTTAATTTGTCATAACTAGTAGAAAATGAGACTGAATTTATGACGAATTTTGACTATTTTTGGACGAAAAAGAGAGGAATTTGGGGAAAAAAATATGAAGGATGAGGTATTTATAATGGTGGAGACTACTTAATTAAATATAACTAGGATTGGTTAATTTGGATAGGATTATGATGAATTTAAATAAGGATATGATATACATTAAGTTGCTTTCCTAGTAGGTTCAGGATTTGAATTAATTTAAAGTAGAGTTTGAATCTATCTCAATAATTTATAATCTTGAATATAATTAAATATAATACAAATAATTTATAAAATCTTATTAATATCTATTAATACTAAATTAGCATCTATCTAATATTAAGACTATATATATCCAAATAAATCCTAATTAATTTTAAAAATCTAAATAAATTTCTTAAAATTCTAAATAAATTATGAAAAAATATAATTAAATATTTTAAACTAAAATAAATATTTGGTAGAAATAATATGCAAGTATGGTCTCATTGTAAATCATGAAAGTCCTAAAACTTTACGTTTCCTATGTTTTAATTACCCAAACAATTCTAGAGAAATCTCCAAAAATCTAAAATAGCCTAAAAATGATTCTAAATAAATATTTGTATAAGTAAATATATCATAAAATTTATTTTCTAATTAACTAAGAGAATACTCTAAAAAAATCAATATTTAAAATAAACTATAATAAATGTAATAATATAAAATACACACAAAATACCTATTTTGGGTGAGGGAGTTTACAATCTACCCAACTTAAAACAATTTCGTCCTCGAAATTAAAATAAGGCATAATTTATTAAATCCTTCACATTCATACATAAGGTACGTCAATCGCAATCTCTTCCAAAAATTTAAATAACAAAATCTATTCAAATCTATCGCGATCACTTCAAAATTAAGATAACTACTGTTTAAATCAAAATTCAACCTGTCGTAATCTCTTCTCGATTTTTTTTTATTTTATAATCAACATTCAAATCTAACTCAAGTCTATATGACATCCCACATCAAAATTTATATCACCATTTCTAACTATCATAATCTCCTCTAGACTTTGAACAATAAACAATTCTAATCAAATCTTATTCCTATTCTCAGATTAAGAATTTTGTACTCTTCAAATATTTAAACTCAATTTACATCCTCAATATTTCAAATAGGTGACCCAACAATCAAAATTAAACTTTTAATTCAAATCATCAAATTGTAAAATTTAAATCTAATTCACCAGTTGTTCAAGTCTAAAATTTTATATTTATCCTAAAAATTTAAATCGATGATTCATCCTTCAATATTCAAAATTTAAATCATGTGCTCAAAGTATCAATATTGGGTCCTCAATATCAAGATTTTTAAAATTTATTAAATCCTCATTATCTTAATTCTCCATATTTAAAAGGACTTAATCTCTCAATCTAATCCTACTTGATCATAATCTAAAAGAATTCTCTTCAAGTTTAATAATGCAATTTCTACCCAACTTAGAATTTATCCATCTATCACATAAGGCTCTTACACTTAAGAAAATATTTCTCAATTTATTTTCTCATGTCATTCAATCCTCAAAACTTTAACACCAACTATATTATACGTGATATGCCCTTAATCAATTATGAAAGATAGTCACCAAATAATATGATTGGCCTATGGGATATATCTTGTACTATCCGTGTATCACTTATATCCAAGCACGAGATTTCGTCTTTTCGAAACAAGGAAAGACGAAAAGCAACGAAAAAGAGTTCAAGGAGGGGTAATAGAATGGAAGTATGGGAATCAAAGCGTTTAAAGAATTCAAATGGGAATTGTCAAGACAGTTGTGAATTGAAATCTTAATTTGGTAATTTCCTATTCGCATGCTCACATCGGTACAGTTATGTACTTGATATGATATGCTTTTTCGTATCTAGAGGGTAAGTATATTTGTCTACTGGTCCACTATACATCTCAATCCACGTAAAATACTATTGCGAAGGGCGAATCAAGCGCATTATGGCTAGCTAGACCATAATACACTTATTCTGATTAGACAATTTGTATTAGTGTGGTTGATCAGGCCCCACTAACACATATGTCATGAACAAGCTCGATATAAGATTAAGCTTGCAAAAACTAGGCTATAATAGCAGCATAATTCAAGGTAGCACAGAAAATATAACGCTGGATTATGATGTGAGAAGTTACAAAATAATTCAAGTTCACAAAAGAAAAAATAACATAAGCAATAATAATAAAAGACTCTACAATCTCTACAGTTATCATACAACCTCCTTATCTAAGTTGCTAGTCGACCAAATAGGGCAATGACCTCTAAATTCTATGGTCTGAATAAACACTGTCGTCTTTTGCTAGGATGCGATAAATATCATTCGGTTACACTTTAATTAATAGGTCAAAAGACTATGTGTTACTAGGTGTCAAACATTATGGTAAAACTTCTAACTAACTCTAGTAGTGTTTATACTACTCTCAAGTCTTCTTAATACATCAAGGGGTAATGGTATAACAATCTAAAGATAAGGAATTCTAGGTTTACTAGATATTCTAAACTTAGTGGTGTGTCTATATTCTCGTTGTATTCTTAATAGGTGTGCTACTCTAGTTATCATCCTAATAACAGGGGTTCCTATATTCAAGCAGAAGACTATTCTCAAAGAACTATTAGGAAAGCACATGAATCAAGCATGATATAATTATTCAAAATAGAACAGATAGGAGGAGATGAATCACAGTCAATTGTGGATGAGATCCTATACTCTAGTCCTAGGTGCAGGCTTGTTCGGTACAGTAACGTAACCGAGACAATATGCTCTCGACCTGCGTGGGCCACCACAAAAACATGTCACGCCCCAGTCCCAAAAATATGTAGGACTAGGACACATAAGCATGCCAGCCGCATGGATGTGACAACTCCAATATATGGAAATCAAATCCATACGTACGCTGTAATATGAATATAAAATCCACAAGTGGTATAAAATATAATACAAGTCACAGGGTAAAATCTAAATCTCATCCACCAAAATCATATAGAATAAATAACCAGTATCTATGAAAATAGATCTCAATAAGAAGTATCTAAGGGTGATAGTTGGATGGAAACAAATCCACTACCAACTCGAATATAAGAGCAAATATAATATGAGTACAACACCACAACACAATATAAGAATACCAGCTATCCATCACAGCTCGAAGAGAAGACATCCTCGGATCACATGTAACCATCCAAATCTACGCTCCTACAAATACTCAAGAAAAGATACACCTGGCAGCGGACCAGGTCCTCAGAGGGACGTAACAAGATACAGAAAATACGAGCCAATTTGAATACAGTAAACATGCATATGGTTTAAAAATAATTAAGTACGCTGTACAAGACAATCTATATGAATACAAATGAGGACAACTTTTCGACGTATGGGCAAAAGTAGTCTACTCGATCTAAGCCTCATAACTCACACACCCGTCTAGAACATCAGAAATCGACATACCTCTGGGGTAGCGACCAGCGCGACTCTACAGAAATCGACATACCTCTGGGGTAGCAACCAGCGTGACACACGTTCGTAGTGCGAACTATATACTACAGTTTACCAGAGTGGTTAAAAGCCCATACGCCTAATGATTGTCCTCCCATGATACTAGGTGCCATGTGTGTGTCAACATATCTAATACATAGTAATGACTGGAGAAAAACTACACATGCAAGAACTATACAGAAATAAAATAAATAAAAAGAAATATAAATAGCATGCAAAGTACTGTAAATAATTTGGTAAGGTATCTTGCCTGGGGTCCTACTGCTGGTATGAATCAGAGTCCAAGTCACAGTCCAAATAGCCTATGTATTACAAATTTATCACGTCAAAAGATAATTTATTTTAATTTATTTAATTCTAGAATAATTACTCTAAAATCCTATTTTAATCTTATTATTCTGATTTTTATGTTAATTCCTAAATTTTGTCCAAAGAAACTAAATTTTATCAACTCGAGACTCATGGCACGCAAATCGAGGCGATCTGTTGACCAAAAAGTCAACCGACACAAACTCAACTTTCATGCATGATTTCCTGTAGATTTCAGTGTCAAAAATATGCTAGAATTTACAGCTCATCCGAATTCAAATTCGTTTGGGAATTATGGCACATACAAATTTTGTATTGTGCACTGATGGTTAAATTCTAATCTAGAAGTTCTACAGAATTAATAGTATGTAAATACTTCGAAATAAATTATGAGAAAAATATATGTCGATGATCTCGACATTAGCTTTCCGAAACTTTAAACGGTTCATGATCCTGATTCCTGGTTCTCCCAGAATCGCGAAAACATCGAAACACATCTATTTTTGGATATGCTGTGCTCTACGAATTTTACAGAATTTAATACTCATAATTTAGAAAAAAAAATTATATAATCAGAAACCTAACCTCATTATCGTTCTAACAAAAAAACTGGAGCGCGTTTGGAGTCCAGAGCTAGGAGATATCGTCTTTTTAATTCGTCATAACTAGTAGAAAATGAGACTGAATTTATGACGAATTTTGACTATTTTTGGACGAAAAAGAGAGGAATTTGGGGAAAAAAAATATGAAGGATGAGGTATTTATAATGGTGGAGACTACTTAATTAAATATAACTAGGATTGGTTAATTTGGATAGGATTATGATAAATTTAAATAAGGATATGATATACATTAAGTTGCTTTCCTAGTAGGTTCAGGATTTGAATTAATTTAAAGTAGAGTTTGAATCTATCTCAATAATTTATAATCTTGAATATAATTAAATATAATACAAATAATTTATAAAATCTTATTAATATCTATTAATACTAAATTAGCATCTATCTAATATTAAGACTATATATATCCAAATAAATCCTAATTAATTTTAAAAATCTAAATAAATTTCTTAAAATTCTAAATAAATTATGAAAAAATATAATTAAATATTTTAAACTAAAATAAATATTTGGTAGAAACAATATGCAAGTATGGTCTCATTGTAAATCATGAAAGTCCTAAAACTTTACGTTTCCTATGTTTTAATTACCCAAACAATTCTAGAGAAATCTCCAAAAATCTAAAATAGCCTAAAAATGATTCTAAATAAATATTTGTATAAGTAAATATATCATAAAATTTATTTTCTAATTAACTAAGAGAATACTCTAAAAAAATCAATATTTAAAATAAACTATAATAAATGTAATAATATAAAATACACACAAAATACCTATTTTGGGTGAGGGAGTTTACAATCTACCCAACTTAAAACAATTTCGTCCTCGAAATTAAAATAAGGCATAATTTGTTAAATCCTTCACATTCATACATAAGGTACGTCAATCGCAATCTCTTCCAAAAATTTAAATAACAAAATCTATTCAAATCTATCGCGATCATTTCAAAATTAAGATAACTACTGTTTAAATCAAAATTCAACCTGTCGTAATCTCTTCTCGATTTTTTTTATTTTATAATCAACGTTCAAATCTAACTCAAGTCTATATGACATCCCACATCAAAATTTATATCACCATTTCTAACTATCATAATCTCCTCTAGACTTTGAACAATAAACAATTCTAATCAAATCTTATTCCTATTCTCAGATTAAGAATTTTGTACTCTTCAAATATTTAAACTCAATTTACATCCTCAATATTTCAAATAGGTGACCCAACAATCAAAATTAAACTTTTAATTTAAATCATCAAATTATAAAATTTAAATCTAATTCACCAGTTGTTCAAGTCTAAAATTTTATATTTATCCTAAAAATTTAAATCGATGATTCATCCTTCAATATTCAAAATTTAAATCATGTGCTCAAAGTATCAATATTGGGTCCTCAATATCAAGATTTTTAAAATTTATTAAATCCTCATTATCTTAATTCTCCATATTTAAAAGGACTTAATCTCTCAATCTAATCCTACTTGATCATAATCTAAAAGAATTCTCTTCAAGTTTAATAATGCAATTTCTACCCAACTTAGAATTTATCCATCTATCACATAAGGCTCTTACACTTAAGAAAATATTTCTCAATTTATTTTCTCATGTCATTCAATCCTCAAAACTTTAACACCAACTATATCATATGTGATATGCCCTTAATCAATTATGAAAGATAGTCACCAAATAATATGATTGGCCTATGGGATATATCTTGTACTATCCGTGTATCACTTATATCCAAGCACGAGATTTCGTCTTTTCGAAACAAGGGAAGACGGAAAGCAACGAAAAAGAGTTCAAGGAGGGGTAATAGAATGGAAGTATGGGAATCAAAGCGTTTAAAGAATTCAAATGGGAATTGTCAAGACAGTTGTGAATTGAAATCTTAATTTGGTAATTTCCTATTCGCATGCTCACATCGGTACAGTTATGTACTTGATATGATATGCTTTTTCGTATCTAGAGGGTAAGTATATTTGTCTACTGGTCCACTATACATCTCAATACACGTAAAATACTATTGCGAAGGGCGAATCAAGCGCATTATGGCTAGCTAGACCATAATACACTTATTCTGATTAGACAATTTGTATTAGTGTGGTTGATCAGGCCCCACTAACACATATGTCATGAACAAGCTCGATATAAGATTAAGCTTGCAAAAACTAGGCTATAATAGCAGCATAATTCAAGGTAGTACAGAAAATATAACGCTGGATTATGATGTGAGAAGTTACAAAATAATTCAAGTTCACAAAAGCAAAAATAACATAAGCAATAATAATAAAAGACTCTACAATCTCTACAGTTATCATACAACCTCCTTATCTAAGTTGCTAGTCGACCAAATAGGGCAATGACCTCTAAATTCTATGGTCTGAATAAACACTGTCGTCTTTTGCTAGCATGCGATAAATATCATTCGGTTACACTTTAATTAATAGGTCAAAAGACTATGTGTTACTAGGTGTCAAACATTATGGTAAAACTTCTAACTAACTCTAGTAGTGTTTATACTACTCTCAAGTCTTCTTAATACATCAAGGGGTAATGGTATAACAATCTAAAGATAAGGAATTCTAGGTTTACTAGATATTCTAAACTTAGTGGTGTGTCTATATTCTCGTTGTATTCTTAATAGGTGTGCTACTCTAGTTATCATCCTAATAACAGGGGTTCCTATATTCTAGCAGAAGACTATTCTCAAAGAACTATTAGGAAAGCACATGAATCAAGCATGATACAATTATTCAAAATAGAACAGATAGGAGGAGATGAATCACAGTCAATTGTGGATGAGATCCTATACTCTAGTCCTAGGTGCAGGCTTATTCGGTACAGTAACGTAACCGAGACAATATGCTCTCGACCTGCGTGGGCCACCACAAAAACATGTCACGCCCCAGTCCCAAAAATATGTAGGACTAGGACACGTAAGCATGCCAGCCGCATGGATGTGACAACTCCAATATATGGAAATCAAATCCATACGTACGCTGTAATATGAATATAAAATCCACAAGTGGTATAAAATATAATACAAGTCACAGGGTAAAATCTAAATCTCATCCACCAAAATCATATAGAATAAATAACCAGTATCTATGAAAATAGATCTCAATAAGAAGTATCTAAGGGTGATAGTTGGATGGAAACAAATCCACTACCAACTCGAATATAAGAGCAAATACAATATGAGTACAACACCACAACACAATATAAGAATACCAGCTATCCATCACAGCTCGAAGAGAAGACATCCTCGGATCACATGTAACCATCCAAATCTACGCTCCTACAAATACTCAAGAAAAGATACACCTGGCAGCGGACCAGGTCCTCAGAGGGACGTAACAAGATACAGAAAATACGAGCCAATTTGAATACAGTAAACATGCATATGGTTTAAAAATAATTAAGTACGCTGTACAAGACAATCTATATGAATACAAATGAGGACAACTTTTCGACGTATGGGCAAAAGTAGTCTACTCGATCTAAGTCTCACAACTCACACACCCGTCTAGAACATCAGAAATCGACATACCTCTGGGGTAGCGACCAGCGCGACTCTACAGAAATCGACATACCTCTGGGGTAGCAACCAGCGTGACACACGTCCGTAGTGCGAACTATATACTACAGTTTACCAGAGTGGTTAAAAGCCCATACGCCTAATGATTGTTCTCCCATGATACTAGGTGCCATGTGTGTGTCAACATATCTAATACATAGTAATGACTGGAGAAAAACTACACATGCAAGAACTATACAGAAATAAAATAAATAAAAAGAAATATAAATAGCATGCAAAGTACTGTAAATAATTTGGTAAGGTATCGTGCCTGGGGTCCTACTGCTGGTATGAATCAGAGTCCAAGTCACAGTCCAAATAGCCTATGTATTACAAATTTATCACGTCAAAAGATAATTTATTTTAATTTATTTAATTCTAGAATAATTACTCTAAAATCCTATTTTAATCTTATTATTCTGATTTTTATGTTAATTCCTAAATTTTGTCCAAAGAAACTAAATTTTATCAACTCGAGACTCATGGCACGCAAATCGAGGCGATCTGTTGACCAAAAAGTCAACCGACACAAACTCAACTTTCATGCATGATTTCCTGTAGATTTCAGTGTCAAAAATATGCTAGAATTTACAGCTCATCCGAATTCAAATTCGTTTGGGAATTATGGCACATACAAATTTTGTATTGTGCACTGATGGTTAAATTCTAATCTAGAAGTTCTACAGAATTAATAGTATGTAAATACTTCGAAATAAATTATAAGAAAAATATATGTCGATGATCTCGACATTAGCTTTCTGAAACTTTAAACGGTTCGTGATTCTGATTCCTGGTTCTCCCAGAATCGCGAAAACATCGAAACACGTCTATTTTTGGATATGCTGTGCTCTACAAATTTTACAGAATTTAATACTCATAATTTAGAAAAAAAAATTATATAATCAGAAACCTAACCTCATTATCGTTCTAACAAAAAAACTGGAGCGCGTTTGGAGTCCGGAGCTAGGAGATATCGTCTTTTTAATTCGTCATAACTAGTAGAAAATGAGACTGAATTTATGACGAATTTTGACTATTTTTGGACGAAAAAGAGAGGAATTTGGGGAAGAAAAATATGAAGGATGAGGTATTTATAATCATGGAGACTACTTAATTAAATACAACTAGGATTGGTTAATTTGGATAGGATTATGATGAAATTAAATAAGGATATGATATACATTAAGTTGCTTTCCTAGTAGGTTCAGGATTTGAATTAATTTAAAGTAGAGTTTGAATCTATCTCAATAATTTATAATCTTGAATATAATTAAATATAATACAAATAATTTATAAAATTTTATTAATATCTATTAATACTAAATTAGCATCTATCTAATATTAAGACTATATATATCCAAATAAATCCTAATTAATTTTAAAAATCTAAATAAATTTCTTAAAATTCTAAATAAATTATAAAAAAATATAATTAAATATTTTAAACTAAAATAAATATTTGGTAGGAACAATATGCAAGTATGGTCTCATAGTAAATCATGAAAGTCCTAAAACTTTACGTTTCCTGATGTTTTAATTACCCAAAAAAATCTAGAGAAATCTCCAAAAATCTAAAATAGCCTAAAAATGATTCTAAATAAATATTTGTATAAGTAAATATATCATAAAATTTATTTTCTAATCAACTAAGAGAATACTCTAAAAAAATCAATATTTAAAATAAACTATAATAAATGTAATAATATAAAATACACACAAAATACCTATTTTGGGTGAGGGAGTTTACAGGTTCTATCATTCTCTTATGAAAATACTGCAAGCAAAAACTCATATTATTATTAAGGCATGCAAGAATCAGAGAACGAAGTTATGCCCACTCACCTTGATACATAATGCCGACGCGGAGCGGGGCATTACATACTTACCAACCAACAAAAAGTTTTATCCTCGTAACTTCAAGGATAAACTTCTCGATATTCCGAGCAGCGATAGTCCTCATCCCTCGCCATACTCAATCAAACAATCAAGCAAATCAAGTCCAGAAAACATTTGCACTTTGAGAATATCTATGGATTTATTGTATGGAATGCTCTATTGCAATACCATATCGATAATATCTTAGAGTCATAGTGTAGAAGCATAAAACATACGCTAGGGAATCATACACGTAAAACCCTCACCATGTAGGAAGCCCGCGTAAAACAAGAGCTCCAGCACTGGGTGGCGTAAAATATGACTTCAGAGCCATTTACGTACAACAGAGCTTCAGCGCTATTCAACGTAAAATATAGCTCCAAAACAACCCGCGTAATGTAGTATTTCCAGACTGCTTCGGCGTAAAAAAGTTGCTACATCGCCACTTCGGCGTAAAACCTGTCTGCTTTTAATGCAGCAGAAAGTTGTACGAGGAACTCTTCGTATTCCCCGAATGAACCTGTCAGTTGAAGCAGTGAACCTGACTCCTGACAAAGAGTACTGCACAGCGATTGAGAGGACGGCTATAATAATGACTCTGCACAGAACTCCAAACTGTCGTCTAGTGATATAACCCTTGATATAAGATATCGTTTACGCATTCAAGAAATACGCTGCCTATTCTACACAGGCAGACGTGAGCTTTACGCTCAGGATGAGACAAAATCAACCACCACGTCAAAAGTTGTTCTTCGTACAAAACTCGAGGCACGTGTCTGCAATTAATACGCGAGATGGGGGCAGATCTCTGCATTTAATGCACGAGATTTGGTTCTACTTTTTGACTGGGTGAGCCATAATTAGGGCTAATACGTCCACATCACCATCCCCGTACATTACGCCAACCAGGCTATTTTTAACTATAGGAGCACGCCGTACGCTATCTACTTGAAATACGCCGACCTGGCTATTTTCAACTATAGGAGTACGCCATATGCTATCTCCTCGAATTACGCCAACTCAGGCTATATTTGCAAAGGTGCGTGATAAGGCTATATGGCCCAGAATACGCTCAAGACCTCAGTCAAGGAGGAATAACTGGCTATCTTTATGCTGGTTACCTATCCATGCAGCATCAAGCTTTACGCAGAATTTGGCTTCTACGCCAATATGATAGATACTTGGCTTCTACACCAATATGACATCTATTTGTCTTCTATACTAACTTGACAACTATTCGGCTTCTATGCCTACTTGGCTTTTACGCCATCAGAACAGCTATTTGGCTTTTACGCCAACGGGATAATTATTTGGCTTCTATGCCAACCATCTCTACGCGAGGGGCAGTTATCTACGTGGCTTGCATGCCGTGATCTTCGATAAGTGATTATACGCATTACCTCATAATGGGATATGCGTCACACGCCAATTCAAGAGATTATTCATACGTGGGTAGCAGTTATTATAACCACCGCGTAAAAGGTGTAGCTCTCCCCGCTGTTCAGTTTCTACGTCAACTGCGACCAAATTCTATAAATAGAGACCTCCGGCCACGGAGGTCAAGGGTCGAAGAAAAGGTCAAAAGTCGAGGATTTTTTCAAGAAAAGAGAGTATATCCAGAGAGTATTTTGGCAACGAGAGTTCAATCCCTCCTACAGTCTTTGAAGTTTCTTTTTTATATTCTACAGCACTTCTTCGTCATCGTATGGTCCAAGGGACAAAGTGATCGACCGCAGATCAGACTCCTATAGCAATATTTCCCTAGAATTAAATTTTTGTACTTAATATCCTCATATAGGATTAATTGTACTTCTTTTTCTTGTTTGTAAACAAATAAAGGGTTTCGTATAAACCTAGTTTCAATTTCTTTTGTTTATTATCAAACACAAGATCGCGACTCTGCTGGGGACTACTTTCTCATCTGACGAGAAAGTCATTGCTCAACACGAAGCTGTATCCGTAGGATCAACGAAGAAGACTCTGGTCGTCCAATTTGACCAATCGGCTTACGAAGACATGCTTCGAGCAGGGGGCAGCTCTCATTCCCTCTCTGTCCAAGACAACAGGAAATTATATAAAGTCCGGATGCCCCGGACATCCTCTACCATTCCTGTGGACTCTCTCTCTTCGATCAACAAGGTTGTGACATCGTGACCTTTATGCCTTGGGCATAAAAATCCGTCTTCCGTCTGTGACGTGGCAGACGAAGCTTCTGGCAATGCCCTAGTGCCAATCCAGAAGTGTATTCCGCGCCCTGCACGTAAAACTTTATCTCCCGTCCGTGACATGGCAGACAAAGCCTCTGGCAGTGCTTTAGTGCTAATCCAGAAGTCTACTCTGCGCCCTGTGCGTAAAACTTTGTCTCCCATCTGTGACATGGCAGACAAAGCTTCTGACAATGCCTCAGTGCCAATGCAGAAGTCTACACCGTGCCTAGTACGTAAAATTTTGTCTCCCGTCTGTGATGTGGCAGACAAAGCTTCTGGCAATGCCTCAGTGCCAATCCAAAAGTCTATACCGTGCCCCGCTCGTAAAATTTAGTCTTCCGTCTATGACGTGACAGACGAAGCTTCTAGCAGTGCTTTAGTGCCAATCCAGAAGTCTACTCCGCGCCCTGTGCATAAAACTTTGTCTCCCGTCTGTGACGTGGCAGACAAAGCTTCTGGCAGTGCTTTAGTGCCAATCCAAAAGTCTACTCCGCGCCCTGCGCGTAAAATTTTGTCTTCCGTCTGTGACATGGCAGACAGAATTTTTAACAATGCCTAAGCGCCAATTCAAAAATTTGAAACGCACCCCGTGCATAAAAATACATCTCCCCTCTGCAATGAGGCAGATGGTCCTTGCAATCACCGTAAGGGAAAACAAGTGGCAAACCTTCCAACCTCTCGGCTTTTACGCCATCAAGAGAAGAATTTGCCCACCCTTCAGATTATGCGGAATGCTGACGGCCGATTGAGGACTTCCTCAGTTTTACGCCAACCTGTGCAAAGTTCCAGATTACGCCAGGACAAGCCCTTCAGCATAAAGAAGGCCCAGTTTGTGGGTAGATACGCTCCTCATGGATCATGTGCTACTCACATGGCTGAACTATTGTATTAATATGACAGGGAAATGGTTAGGGTTCCCAATCTCCTTGTCCCTACTGATGTAAAAAGGCGGAATAAGCCTTCTTCTTCTTCTAGTCATCTCACTGATTTGCGGGATTTTTTGATCCAAAAATGCAAAGACAAGGGTCAAAATCAAGATGCAGTGTCCCTAAATACCAAGCGTGGGGAGGTCATGTGGGAAAGTGCGCCATCATCTAATGTCATCACGACAGATGGGCCATATGAAGAATCTGTCTTTATTATTCCACCTACCCACAACGACCAACATCAAATAATCTTCGGTCGAATACGGAATGGACCGATTCTACAAGAAGATTCTTACGAGTCTGATGCTGGGAGAATGCAAATCCACAGATATAGCCCACAGGATTTAAAGATTATACAAAACATGGGTTATGATTTGAAGTTGAAACAAGGCCTCAACTATGGAAAAGGCAGACGAACACCGTTGCATGGTAAACCTTACTATCAACTAACTTATTTTGGGTTAGGATATACCACATCCCCTACAAACTCCAAACCTCTATGGTCAGATCCTATAATATCAGAGCCAGGTCCTTATAAATCAACTTCAGTGGACAAATGCTATGACATGTCCGGGGGTAGTCTACCTCGACAAAATAGGGCAGCATCCAAAGCTGGGGGTAGAATTTCCTCTATGTCCAAAGATGATGCAACGATGACCATCTTCCCGAAAGATCGAAAAACTCAGGCATTGGGAGCTCGAAGGCCGAAGAACACTTTCTCCTTCAATGAAGATGATATCATTAAAATCTTCAATATATTGATGAAGGAAAATAAACTTCGGCTACCCAACATCAGATATCCTGAAAGGGCTGGCAAGGTCGATGACCCAGATTATTGCCTCTTTTATTAGTTTATTCATCACCCCACAAGGGCATGCTATGTACTCAAAAGGAGAATCCAGGAGTTGATCAACGCCAAAGTCATCACTTTGCATCTATAAACAAAGGGACGGTCACTGCAAATTAATTTTGCTCTAAACGAGACAATTTCCTCCCTCAAGAGGTATCGGATGATGAGTCCCTAAAGTTTCTCCAGCGGATTCTTCAGGTCTATCCCCACTCAGCTAAATCACTCTACAGTGAATTCATAGGATATGGGTTCATGTCCATATTACCTCGGAACTATTGTCCAAACATTTGTTTCCCCAGCTGAATTTGCCATGTCCAAATAACCTCTGAGGAAACCTCCCGGTTTGTGGCTATAGATCAGTTTACGTCCATACTACCTCTGAACTATGTCTTTCCACTTTCTCCAGCAGAGTAAATCTTTCACCACAAAAATGGTCATGTCCATATTTTCTCTGCCCCATTTTTTTTTTATCTCCACGGAGTCATATCTTACCACGTCCTCATTACCTCTGAGTAAGATATCTTCAAAACTTTTCTATGTCCACATTACCTCTGAGTGAAGTTCCTCTCTTCGACTTTCTACTATCACGTTCGCATAACCCCTGATAGTGCTAGTCGTTTCAGCTTATTACCTGTACTTAAGAGACGCCATGGGTAATAAGTCCACAACCCGGATGTACAAATTGACTCTTGCTTTTTCATCCCCAGCAAGTGCCTATGTGCAATATTTTCTCCTTCGTTACAAATTCATGTAAAAATCCATCATCCGTGTCCAAGAGTCTCGGATACGCAATGGATGATGGATCCTCAAAATTCCCCCAGAGGAGCAATCCTTAGGACATTCGTACAATGACTATTTAAACCAGTCAGTTTGACGTTAGCCGTGTTCATATTACCTCTAAGCTATCATCCCATCAATCTCTCCAGCGGAGCGATCCTGGGTCTATCTTCATGTTTGGATAGACCACACTCAATAAATCACTCTTTCAATGAGTTTTTCGGACACTAGTTCACGTCCATATTACCTCTTAACTGTTGTCATAATATTTCTTTCGGGCTAAGTTTGTCACGTCCATATTACCTCTGAACAAACCCTTCGAGTTTTGGCAATCGGTTATCATGTCCATATTATCTCTGATATCGGTTGTCATCTCAACTTAGCACCCGTACTTAACTCTAAGTACGCCAGTGGTGTTAGGTCCACAAAAAACTGCCACGTCTATATTACCTCTGGCAGGGCTTGTCCTAAAACTTGTTACTTGCACTCTCGTGCACAAGAAGTAATAGGTCCACCAAAAATATTCTGTGGAATGCCTGCAATAGAAACTAATTGTTCATGTCCACATTACCTCTGAACTATCTTTCCCTTACCCCGACAGAGTCATATTTTATCGCGGCTGTATTATCTCTGGTGGGACTTGTCTAAACCTATTACTTGCACTCTCGTGCACAAAAAGTAATGGGTCCACAAAAATCTCCCAGCAGGATATCTTTATCAGCCACAAAACCTATCACGTCCATACTACCTCTGATAGGGCTTGTTTCAAACTTATTATTTGCACTCAATGTGCGCAATAAATAATAGGTCCACCAAAGATCCCCCAATGGGATGTCCTCAACGTGCGCAATAAATATATGATTGTAAATGGTGTTTATAGATTAGCCAAGTCTAATAAAATTTTTGATAATGGCTACTATCAACTGTAAATTTCCGAAGAAGTATTATACTTGATCTCCTTTGCTTAACGGAGTATGATGACGATCTTATTCTGACGATACCATGCACAAAGGTTAGCTGGATCATATTCTATCAGATTTATATAACCTCTTAATGGATATGCTTAACTAATTTGTAAACCTATCATGTTTATATTACCTCTGATAGTGTTTAGTATATAAATTTAGTTGGATTGTATTCTATCAGGTTCATATTACTTTTAAATAGATTTATATTCAGCAAAACCTTAATGAAAGTATGTCATGTTAATGATAACTCTGATATCACTTTCATCTTAGCCTGTCATATTCTAAAATGATAGGTCCACAAAGTCAGAGAATGTATCTTTATTATCTCTAAGAAATTATAGGAGAAACAAAAAGTACATCATTGGGGAGGAGCAGTCAAATCATAAATCTGTTGCGCCAAGGCAGCCATCCTCTCATTCCTGGAGTCCAAGATGTTAGCGCGAGCCCGTTCCAGTCGTACCTCATCATCGCTCAAGAGGGATAGTTCGGACCGAAGATAAACAAAATCGGCACGGATGTCGCCAGCACGTGCCAAGTTCCGCTGAGCTGTATCCATTAAGCCCTTCAACTTATCTCGAGCTGCCAATGACTGGAGAGCCCACTCCTTTGCCTGAGCGAGTTTAGCTTCCAATTTGCTGACCCTCGCTTCATTTCCCGCATGTTCGGCCTCGCACTTCGTTAGATGAGGAATGACCTCCTCCAAGATGGCCTGTTCTGCATCCATCTCCTGCTGCTGTGTCTGGATGGATTTATTTAAGCATTCCATCTGTTCAGTAAGCTTCACAGTCAAGGAGTCGTACTCGACCTAAATTATACCATCGACGTTGCCTCGAGATAGTTGCAAATATTCGTTAATGGGTTGTTCTAAACCATTAACTATTTGCTCCAGCGCATCAGCTCGTCCAGCGTCGTTGAAATTTCTGATCGGCGCTATCGCAAGCTGGGAGGACGTCAGCAGATTATCGAAGCTCAAGTTCTTCTCCAGTACCATGGAAATCAACTCCTTCAAACTGCGGTAGAATAGGCTGGTATATTGTTCAATCAGCATATCGATGACCGGATGCACGCTAGGAGTGGCTGCGATACCAAGAAATCTCCTTCCAGGAATGACCGCGGAGGATGTTGCTACGGTCGTTGCCTCTACAGATGGCGCTACAAAAGAATGAACACCAGCAACGGTAGAAGTTGCTGGCGTACTCAACGAAGGAGGCACAGTCACGATGATGGGCTCATCCTCCTCTGAAGATATATGAACTGCTGTTGGCGAGATGACACTCGAAAACATTGCAGACGAAGGATCGACAGCATCAAAGCATGCCCCTTCGGTATCAAACACCGCCGTTTCATCGGCAGTATCCGCAACAAAGTCAAAGGTTGCATCAACTCCGCCCTCCTCTGAGATGTCTTCACCTAAAGAAGATAAGAGAAAGTTAATATCAATTTGATGTTAATTTTCCTAAAAAAGGCATAAAGACAACATTTATCCATGGCCGATGGTATATATATCGCGTCCGCAGCCAAAATAGCTAAATCATCTCTTAATGATGCTAGACAAGCTGTCATACCTGGGGAGGAGGGTGCACCAACTAACACTGGCGGGTAGTCTTCCCAGTCTTTACCAAGATCCACTCGAGGCTCATCGGGTGGAATCTTGTTGGATATACTTACAAACGAAGTAGGAGTTACTCCCATTATTTGTCTGGATAAAGGTATCCTTAATATGCTCGACCTCGAAGGCAATCTCGTAGCACTACCAGAAGCAGTAGTAGCAGCAGCGATCTCGAGCAAAGAATCTCCGACACTACCAGCCAGAATTATGGAGGTTCCCTCTCTAAAAGTTGAAGGACCTTTGATCAAAGAATCATCCCCAATAGGGGAGACGACAGGATCGCTCCTAGAAGCCCCCCTGGTGGAAGCCCTTTTCGGACCTATGGCAATCTTCTTCTTGCGAAGGGAAGGCTCTTTCGGAGTGGAAGCCTTCCGTTTCTGGGGGATAACGAGAGGCTCTGCCGGCGGGGCTATTACGCCTCTCGGTATTGTTAACAAGAACTCGTCTGCCCCGGCGGTGTCTTCATTCTCATCCGAGGAAACAGTCAGAATATCCTCCCTTCCACTAGACCTATGGGAGGGCATCCTAAAACTTCCATGCACATCAAAATTGTGATGGAAGCTATTGATGGACGCATAGAACTGTACGTATGAGTGCAGAATGCGCAACTCCATAGAGAGAGAAGTCGCGGGCACAGCAAAAATTGTACCAGTACAGCACGTGATAAAGTATCTCCATCCTCTGGCTCCATCAATAAGTCCACCTTTGGACTTAAAGCTGGTATTGGAATTCCCCACATGCAACTGGTCGTACCCAAACTGCCTGGCGAATCGACTGGACAAATAAGGCTCCAGGTAGCAGTGGTCATCGCTCTTGTACAGCAAATGGGAAGGTCTAATACAGACCAACCAGTAGAAGGCTTCAGGAGAAAGAATGGTCCTCCCATGGCCCCTATCTTTAAGTTTCTTCCCCTGTTGATTGATATGTACAGGGGGGACGATACAGAAGAGCTTCCAGCTGTGGGCAACATTTAACGCCCGCCGATAATCTATGACGGTCGTCACGTTCCAAGAGAAATTCTTGTAATTCAACAAGAAGTTATTTCCCGAACCGTTGGCAGGACTGGGAGACATCACCCTAGTGTTGTGAAGAACTAACCATCCCATCAAGTATAGGAATGGTAGTTCCACTCAGGGAAAGCTTTCACGCTGCGTATCATCAGCTAGCAACCCATCAGTAAGGGCCCTCAGGCCTGCTTGTATTCTACATACCATAGCAGGAAGCAGGCCCAGTCTTGCTCCGAATACCAAACGCACTGCAGGCCATAAAGTGTTGCGATGGATGCGATCTGCAGACGCGATGCCAGGCACTACCCAGCGGCGAAGCCAGACGGAGAGAAAGCCAGCCAATTGAGCTTCCCTTGACAGAGGCTTACGATAATGCCTCAGTTAACTGAAGGCTTTTGTGCCTGCAGGGTAGCCCTCTATCTCCTAGTCAAAAATATGATCAGGAGCCCCTGCATCTTCAATAAGTTCATCGACCGTGTTAGCATTGAGCATGCTCAAGAGGTTCAAAGGCCTATCTCGACTATCTACCACCTTGTCCAGCTTAATATTTTTGGCCTGGTGGAAGAAGAGATAGGTTGCCCACTTGTTGATATGAGCCAAATCAGAGGGCTCCTTGTAGAAAGTGGTGCAGGCAAGATAGTAGCACATCAGCTCCTGATATACTGCCACTGTCCGAGGGTTTGTATCCCTCAATTCCCTGTTTGTAGGGACGTACTCTTCATAAGGAGCGTCCCCCATTGGCAGCTTCAAAATCTCTGCCATCTCATGAAGGGCTAAGCCCAACTCACCCAATGGAGTGGCAAAAGTCCGAGTGAGCAAGTTGTATCACTCCATCAAGGCTAAGAACAAGTTAGGGTTGACAAGCAGCCCAACCCTTGTGGCGCTCACAGCCGCGAACTGGCCAATACTTTCCATCTCCGTTTGGAAGTGTTTCAGGGCCCAAGCAGTCAAACTGGCCCATCGAAGATTCCCAGGGCTAAGCCATCCACTGGTCCAAGGGTTGACCCTGGGGTACATTCCTTCCTGCCCCATAAATTCATCGCAGAAGGTCGATAGTTGGATCGACTGATCAGCGACCCGACAGTAATCCCCTAAAGGGAATAACAGGGCTCGAGGGATGGCTCATATAGGCCCCCCCGTCGTATTCTTTGTTGTATAAGATTTTCCCCGGTCTGCCGTGAAGATCGGGAGTCAGGGTCCATACCATCTTCCTAGGATGTGTGGCATGGAAGAACGTAGAGATAGGGTAATCCCTGAGCATCCGGGGCAGATACATGACCGTGCCCTCAGTAGTAAACACCCAATCCTCCTTCTTGGATTTAGTTTGGGACTGTTTGTCGATAACATCCCCGAACAAGAAGCCTGACTTCTTATACTCTGTCCCGTCTATGTATGTGAGAGGCTCTCCACTGATCATACTCAACAACATGCGTTCTCCTTGGGACGAGATTAGGGTTGCCCTTTCTTCAGTATAATTGGCTCCAGAAATAGGGAATGTCACATGTGACAAGTCCTCCAAATAGTTCGAGTTCAGCATCCCGACAGCAGAGCCCATCACCTCAGCCAATAGAGGGATCTGCAACTTCACTACTAAATGCAAGAAAACAAGTCAGTTTCTACACTAGACGATATACTCTTGCAGTTTACGCCAAAGATTATCAGTCTGAGCTTTTACGCCAAGACTGCAAAAAACTTGAGATTTACGTTGGAACTTATTTCCGAGGCGTAAAAGTCAAGGTTGGCAATATACACCAAAATCTAACAGTCTGAGCTTTTACGCCAAATTGACAAAATTTGAATTTTTTACGCCAAAATTCATATCCGGCGTGTAAAATTTAAAGTTTGCAGTATACGCCAAATTTTGACAGTCTGAGTTTTTACGCTAGACTGCAAAAATATAGAGTTTTTACGCCGACACATTAGAAATGTGTGCATAATAATAAAACATCTCCGTACATCATCCTCCTCGAAGAGGCTCTCAACACGAAAGATGACCTTGCGCGTGCACGTACAACGTGTGCGAAGGATTTTTCCTCCCGAAGTTTTTACCCGCAATGTCCGGAGCATAGCTCGACGGTGGAGCGCTTCATTCCGATCGAGGCTCGTTCAGCCTAATAGGAGTTGCTCGTGCTTGAGCAGTGGAGCGAGAAGAGGAAGCGACCTTCTTTCCCTTAGCAGTGGAAGCCTATTTAGGTGCCATGGCAATTCTGAGTTCTCAAGAAAGAGACGAAGAAGAAGGGTTCTTGGAAAGCAAGGGTTTTGGGAAGACAGATAAAAGTTTTCTCTCTCAAGACCTTGGGCTATTTATAGAGTTCGAAAAACTCTTCGAATTCTTAACCAAATCCGATATTTGATATTCGATTATGATTTGGGACCACGTCAGCCTATCATTTAGGGAAGTCGGACAGTCTGTGGATCCAGATTTTACGCGCAGAGCAGATCTATAATTTTATGCTAAGGAGACTTTACGCTCAGATGCTACAAATCTATGGTTTTACGCTCAGAAGCTATAAGTCTATTGTTTTACGCTCAGATGCTTTTACGCTCAGGAGCTTTTACGCTCGAGAGGCTACAAACCTACGATTTTACGCTCAGAGGATACAAATCTATGATTTTACGCTCGGAAGTTTTTTACGCTCAGAGGCTACAAATCTACGATTCTACGCTCGAAAGCTACAGACGGCCAATTACAAGGGTTTACGCAAAATATGCTCCTTTTTGGCTACAAAATATTCTAAGTGCCTGAAAACACAAAGAGTTCAACATTGAAGATGACTCTACTTCTTGGGTCATTTGGAAGTCCATCCAAAGTCCAGTCAGAATATTTTACAAAAATTCAAGTATGGCTTGGTCGACAGAAATTTCTCGCCTTTCTTAAGGAATTTTTGGGAAACAATTCTTGAAGATGATGGTCTGAACAAGAATTCTTCGTATGAGAGAAGTGACAGTTCAGAATTCTACGCGACTCCTCGTCCAAAACAGCATGACAGTTTGGATCTTCAACTTAAATGCTAAGGAGTTTTCTGCGCGTCTTATGCTACGTGTAAAAGATGGGACGAGATCTGATACTCTTTTATCGGAGTCGGCGTAAAATTATTCAGACGTGTCGAAGTTGCACATTATTCAGACTTCCTCACAGCAAATGTGGCAAATCATCAGATGCGTAAAAGAAGACAATTCTATTAATCATGATTACATATGATGGAAATACAGTCTACAAAGGGTTTTTTATCTTCATGATTACATATGATGGAAACCCTTTTTCTATAAAGGGTTTCTCATTTTCATTTAAAATCACACCAAGAATCTATTTTGCCAGGTTCTCGTATTGGTGTAGATCTTTTTCGTCTTCTACAGCAGTTAATCGGCTTCCGCGGCCGATTAACAAAAATATGATTAATGGCGGGAGGATACAGTACTGGGCATGTATCAATTTCGTAAGCCCACCCTCCATACGCCATGGCAGGCATGCGCCAAGCTGTCTGCCTTCGTCTAGCACCATAATGGGAGAAAATACACCTTGCAAGCTGTGTGGTCCAATATGACCCTTCCTCTTGGACGAATCACCATATAAAATTGCTGATCATCCCGAGCAAAGGACGCTATGATATCCTTCCACGATCTATCATTGCAGAGGATATTTGCTCGAAGATGCCTCTTTTTATGGCTTCTTACATACTGGAAGAACATGATCTTCTTCTTCTTCAAGTCAAACCGACAAAGCTCGGCAACCATCTCTTTATGGTAAAGGAAGTGTGGGAAAAATAGGTTAACCCATTCGCCTTTATATAGGCAGAGGAGAACACACCGAATCCCAACAAACTCCTAAAAATTTACTGAGAAATCAGCCTCGCGGAACGAGTCAAACTTGACCGTTTCATGCTTCATTCAAAGTGTTTCAAATTACGAGAAAATTGAAAACTTTGAAGGGGGTCTTGTAGAAGCATGAAAAATACGCTAGGGAATCATACGCGTAAAACCCTCACCATGCAGGAAGCCCGCATAAAACAAGAGCTCCATCACTGGGTGGCGTGAAATATGACTTCAGAGCCATTGGCGTACAGCAGAGCTTCAGCGCTATTCAGCGTAAAATATATCTCCAAAACAACCCGTGTAATGCAGTATTTCCAGACTGCTTCGGCGTAAAAAAGTTGCTACATCGCCACTTCGGCGTAAAACCTATCTACTTTTAATACAGCGGGAAGTTGTACGAGGAACTCTTCGTATTCCCCGATTGAACCTGTCAGTTGAAGCAGTGAACCTGACTCCAGACAAAGAGTACTGCATAGCGATCGAGAGGACGGCTGTAATAATGAATCTGCACAGAACTCCAGACTGTCGTCTAGTGACATAACCCTTGATATAAGACATCGTTTACGCATTCAAGAAATACGCTGCCTATTCTACACAGGCAGACGTGAGCTTTACGCTCAGGATGAGACGAAATCAACCGCTACGTCAAAAGCTATTCTTCGTACAGAACTCGAGGCACCTCTCTACAATTAATGCGCGAGATGGGGGCAGATCTCTGCATTTAATGCACGAGATTTGGTTCTACTTTTTGACTGGGTGAGCCATAATTAGGGCTAATACGTCCACATCACCATCCCGACATATTACGCCAACCAGGCTATTTTCAGCTATAGGAGCACGCCGTACGCTATCTCCTTGAAATACGCCGACCTGGCTATTTTTAACTATAGGAGTACGCCGTATGCTATCTCCTCGAATTACGCCAACTCAGGCTATATTTGCAAAGGTGCGTGATAAGGCTATGTGGCCCAAAATACACTCAAGACCTCAGTCAAAGAGGAATAACTGGCTATCTTTACGCTGGTTACCTATCCATACAGCATTAAGCTTTACGCATAATTTGGCTTCTACGCCAACATGACAGATACTTGGCTTCTACGCCAATATGACATCTATTTGGCTTCTATGCCAACTTGACAACTATTCGGCTTCTACGCCTACTTGGCTTTTACGCCATCAGAACAGCTATTTGGCTTTTACGCCATCAGAACAGCTATTTGGTTTTTACGCCAACGAGACAGTTATTTGGCTTTTATGCCAACCATCTCTATGCGAGGGGTAGTTATCTACGTGGCTTGCATGCTGTGATCTTCGATGAGAGATTATACGCATTACCTCATAATGGGACACGCGTCACACGCCAATTTAAGAGATCATTCATACGTGGGTAGCAGTTATTATAACCACCGCATAAAAGGTACAACTCTTCCCGCTGTTCGGTTTCTACGCCGACTGCGACCAAATTCTATAAATAGAGACCTTCGGCCACGGAGGTCAAGGGTCGAAGAAAAGGTCGAAAGTCGAGGATTTTTCAAGAAAATAGAGTATATCCAGAGATTATTTTGGCAACGGGAGTTCAATCCCTCCTGCAGTCTTTGAAGCTTCTTTTTCGTCTTCTACAACACTTCTTCGTCATCGTGCGGTCCAAGGGACAAAGTGATCGACCGCAGATCAGACTCCTATAGCAATATTTCTCCAGAATCAAATTTTTGTACTTAACATACTCGTATAGGATTAATTGTACTTTTTTTTCTTGTTTGTAAATAAAGAAAGGGTTTCGTATAAACCTAGTTTCAATTTATTTTGTTTATTATCAAACACATAGCAACGGATTTGGGCCAAGAAATAGATTCCGCTCTGATACCATTATGTCACACCCTGGCCCCGAGGGCCGCCCGGACCACCGCCTCTCCCCCACCGGGACCACCGGACGCGAACCATCATGCCTCGGTACCTTCCCGACAGGGCAAGGAATGTGGCCCATTTGACACCGGGACATGATGCCGTACGAGCCTGGGGTTGCGCCCGCACAAGGCTTCATCATTTAAGTTTTGTTTGGCTATCATCGTATCGATCGAGTAAGCAGCAGAGGGACATTATTGCAATGCAATGCATTTAGCCAACTGAGTATTCGAGGCAAATCGAGGGACTTGGTGGGTTTCCTTTAGCAAGGCATCATTCCATACATTATGCCCCTTTATACGATAGCATTTAAGAGTCAATCAAAACCAGGATTCTGGGTCTTGGGGACTGAGGCACGCCTATCACTCCGTCGGACGAACCAGCACCTGTAAGCAAGTAAACTGTTGGTGGGTCAGCACTTTTATAAGTACTTATGAGATAAAACAACTGAACAAAAGCAAGCATTCACTAAAACCAACACTAAGTAATCATGTTATAAAATATTACATTACTAGTGATTTTTTTAGTTTTACCTATATTCGTTACATGCAGCAGAAGAACAGAGTCATATTATATTATTTTGGAAACATCTTTTAAAACAGAGTTTCATATGCGATAAACAAGCAAGCCGTTCGTTCTGTTTCAGGGTGTGCGTAGCGTGTCCCGTGAGACTTTAGGGACAAATGCACAACTAGACACACAAATGCATATCTTAGGGGCAGTCCTCTATCCAAGACAACACAATAAACTAGCTATATGCAGTGCGATCCCCGAGTATCTCAAGATCAGCAGCGGTTGATCCAGCTAATCAATGACTCTTTATCTGATGCTAATGGCATCTGTGACTCATGGTTGCTTTTTACTATCATGGTAGCAGCTGTGATACATGCAGTTCAGCTCTCCACCAATAGCCAGTGTCCGACCAATACGAATGCGTGGAAACACTATCAAATAAACTTTAGGATGCAGATGAGATGAACCATCAGACTATATTCTTGTTGTGGGGCAAGCCGTCTTATCATTTGAACACATTCAGGCACACGATATAGTTCTCTCGGAGCATAGGCGATAGTGAACATGTTCATGCAAACACATACTTAGACAAGCATTTCAGGGTCTCTTAGTTAAGCAGACATGATCGTTCAAAGACAAGTTAGGTGAGTTCGTTCATTAACATGCAAGGCAGGTTCTATCATTCTCTTATGAAAACATTGCAAACAAAAACTCAGATTATTATTAAGGCGTGCAAGAATCAGAGAACGAAGTTCTTCCCACTCACCTTGATACATAATGCCGACGTGGAGCGGGGCATTACAGTGAATACCCAGTACCTTAGTTAATACTATTATCAACTAACTAACTAACTAACTATATATATATATATATATATATATATATATATATATATATATATATATATATATATATATATATATAACTAATATTCCACTATATCTAACTTAGTATCTAACTGTTAACAATACTTACAAACATCTAACTAACATCATCTACTAACTTATGTAAATACTAACTAATCAACTAACTAACTGTTAACTATCATAGATATACTTACCTACTGCTATTGTAAAATACACGCAAGATGGTTCATTGCCTGTACTCTTACTTCACTGCTCCTCCCCCTTCTACCACTGAATTTCCTATTGCCTTACCCGCATGCTATAACAGGTATCCCCTTACCCTCTAATCCAAGACATCAATGCACCTACAGTATGATGTTGCTGCTACGGTGTCCTACTTCTTAGCTAATGCTGCTGCTAAAAGCAGCAACTACCCATACACACCCGACTGCTCTCATCCTCTCTGTACCCCTATAAATAGTTCCCGACTGGTGGCAGTACATGCTAACCCACTGTTGTTGTTAAGCCACAACTCGAGCTCCCTCCACTGATATATTGGATACCTCACTTGGACTAATACAATCCCATACCAGGACCCGAGCCACCCTCCTTCTACCAGTGCAACTGCTGCTAAGTGCAGTAGTAATTACTACTTACATAGCAAGCATGATGCTGCTGCTACTATGTCAGAGGTAATACTTACCCCTATCACCAAAGTTAAACACTGCTATTATAACCAAAACCTGACCCCCTTATCATTCACCCTCATTTCAAATCACCCCAAAACAGTGAGGCAATACACCATCAGTCACTACAGTGAATCAATCACACCACAGTTCATAAATGAGCTCAAAATTGTCCACAACTAATACACTCAGTCCAAACATACTCATATCAGTGTACACTAGCTCCCCAACCCAATATACATCCAATATATATAGATACACCTATATAATCATCATAGATTATATTATATATACTATAGATATCATATATATATATCAAATAAAATACTAATTATAACTCAAATAACTCCAAATGAAGTAGAACATAATACAACAAACACTTGAAGTGCATTGCACCCGTATCATACTCAATCTATGATACGCTTGCGATACGGCTCTAACACATCACCAAATATAACCCGAAGGACACAAGAAAGTCTAGAATCATAATTAGAAGTAATACGAAGAGCTAGCTACTCAACTACGTGTCCGTTTTAAAATATGACATGCTCAAACCCTCGTATCGAAGGACAAACCTCCAAAACAACCTGTATCACCAAATCGTCATGATACGGCCTACACGTATCCATTTGTGGACACGATACTTGTCTCACACAACTAAACACATGTCTTTGGTCTAATTGTCCTATTGACAAACACATGATGTGCCAATCTCAAAATTCTCCCAAAATTGGTACAAAACACATCATAACTTCCAAAATAAGGGTCCAATTTTTCTTACTATAGGTAGCCCTAGTACATGGGAGGGTTCCTAATGACTAAACTATAGTAGAGTCTAATTGGAATGGGAAAACTGAATTGTACCTATTGGGAGATGGATTTTCCAATGAAAGTTTCTAAATGGATGCAAATTGCTTTTAACTTGTGCACTCTTTACCTTCTTGTAGATCCTTGCCTCCACCTTCCTCCAATAGCCTCCAATGGTTAGTAAAGAAGGAATTGGAAGAGAATTTGGGTAGAGATTGGTGCAGGAAAGAGTGGTTCATAAGGGGACCGGCCATATCATGAGGGGGAGGAGACTCTCTCTCCTCTTTCTTCATCCAAAATTTTAGATCTAGAAATTCTTTCTTAAATGTTCATGATGTCCCTATGGGCTTGTCATGAAGAAAATAATTAAGGAAGAAATATTCTATTCCTAATAATTTAACTAATTAAATCATTAACTTAATGAATTGGACTTGTGGTTGGGCTCAAGTCTAACTAACATAAATATTAGTCCATGAATAAATATTAATCTAGTTAGGTCCACTAACACAAGTCTAAAAATATAATGTAACATCTAACAATAAATGAATAATACAATAAATAGATATTTAACATGCATAATAATTAATAATTATGAAATGACCAAAATACTATTAGTCAGAAAAGTGGTAGTGACAAGTCTACCACCCTTGAAATAATTTTCTCCTCAAAATTCAAAACAAAACTACCCCAAGAAAAGCAAAACAAAACAAGAAAGAACATACCTCAAGGCACAAATAGATACGGGTACCGCTCTCACATTTTATCTGTAATGCCCCAGTCCCAAAATACGTAGGACTAGGAATACGTAACATGCCAGCTATGTATTCGACCAGACTTTGCTCTGACTCGAATACGTATAAGTTGTATAATAAGCGAAAATAAATACTGAAATCTCTATGTCTTAATCCACATAAAAAACAAAATATCAATAATGAACTACATGTGCTAAAGTCGGTCGTCAGTAACACATAAGCTCGAATAGACTCGAGAAAGGAATATGAGTCTATAAAACTAGGCAACATCAGCAGATGAATAAACAATAAGAATAAATAACCATAACTCTGGCAAAAATAATATAAGTACTGGCACCAATGCCTGCAAGACAAAGCAACACACATTAGCAACTCCAACCAAGCTCTACAATGGTCTATGCTGTAAAACTGGCAAGGGACCAGGTCCTCCGAGGGACGTAACAAGGTACAAGAAACATTATGCCAAAGTAAATCAGTATAATGCCATATACTCAAGGGTAAACTAATATAACCATCTAAGTGAAATACAAGTGAGAGCATCACTAGTACTCAGGCTAAAACCACTACAAGCTCTGTGTCGGGGAGCCCGTAGCAGCAAAAATATCACGTTATGGGCCAAGCTATGATATAGAGACTAAAGCACCTCAATAATAAAGTATATATATATATATATATATATATATATATATATATATATATATATATATGTAATTAGCCTGTAGTCTATGTGTCTCTCCCCACCCAATGTAATCACACGTCTCATGTCCATAATATCTCATGTCCATAACACGCAAGATCATGACCTCTAACTAGTACAACGAGTCATAATGATATCTCTATATATGCAAGTCTTATATCATGAATCCTGTAAGCCTATACAGAATCACCATGAATAACTCAAGAAAGATTATGTCACATAAATAGTGTCAAGTATCCTATGGTATGATGTGTCATGCCCCAATCTCCCGCAAGCTCGATCATCCCCACTGAACGTGAATCACTACGTTGCAGCGCTCCTGTAGGACAATTGTTCTCATCTCGACGTGATGCCGTACGAGCTAATGGAGTTGCGCTTGCACAAGGCGATGCTAGCAAACATCAAAGTTATCATCAAAATAACCAATTTATAATGAAAGTCAAGTATAGTGTGCCAAGCATACATCAGAGTATACGCAGCGAACCTCTCGATAGGGTCTAAATGAAAATGCCATAAAGGAGAATGCCACAAAGGTGATGCAACACTCTTGCTACTTCTTGCCCACAAAGGTACTTACCGTTCATACATTATGTCTCGTATATACAAGCAGGGCCACTACACCTGCATACCTGAAATAATGTCCACAAATGTGGGTCAGTACACAGCCGTACTGGT
The DNA here is from genome assembly GCA_036927795.1 of Iris macrosiphon. Classification (NCBI taxonomy): domain Eukaryota; kingdom Viridiplantae; phylum Streptophyta; class Magnoliopsida; order Asparagales; family Iridaceae; genus Iris; species Iris macrosiphon. The sequence continues at coordinate 75,423,656 of JAYESA010000002.1, read as the reverse complement.
GAGCGGGGTAACCCACTCGTCTAAGCCGACACTAAGTAGAATAGTGAATGCAAACAGTTATATGGTGATCTTTCTACTTGAATCCTAGATTTATTTTATGGCAAAGTTATAACATGTTAAGGAAAAATGTAAAGCAGGTTAATCATGCAAGCATTCAACTCAAGCCAATATACAAGCAAATATATGTCCAACTCAAAAAGAAAACTAGCATGCAAACAGTCCTACTCAAACCCAAGCAACACGTGAACCTATCGAACCACAATCCAAGCCTCAATATCCATCCTCAATCCAAGCCACAATACAAGCCTTATAATCCAAACTTTGATATGAACACTCTTGCCGAGCCTAGGTGGCCGCCTCCTTCACGAAAAGCACAAACCAAATCCAAGCAAAGTAAACCAACTCTTATCTATATGAAGTCACTGGCCAAGCCATAAAGGACTGTTCAACTGCAGTTCTACTCGATCCAGCGCTGAGCAGCTAGCCCACCTGGTCGTATCGAACTGCCGGCACTGTGTCTAAGGCACATTACCATTTGTCTCCTCCATGGCCGAACGGTCCTGGTGCCCCGGAGCATATCCCGTTCGAGAAGACAAAACCCTGTATACAACAGGTTTTCCATGACCAATGCAGACATCAAGTAGGTATGACGAGAGGATCGAACATTCTCGCCCCACCAAACGATCCTAGACTCATCTAACCAGCTATCCATAACCATTCTCCAACATATATCCCAAGGCACCATCTCAAGTTATGCCCATAGGCACTATGCCGCTTCTCGATACAGTGTTCCAATTAGTGTAACACCCCTCACTCAGAATAACCCTGTGGCACAATGTCCCAATAGTGGCACAATGCCCTCACCGATGTAGTTGTCTGGTTTTGAACCACAACTGCACATTTTGCATGACAAAGCGCCCAACTGATACTCGTGCACGAATGCATGCTCGCTCGCCCGCCCAAATTGCCTCGATGTTCCAACCAAGATGATCCACTCAAGCTCCAACTGCCTACTCAAGCTCCAACTTCCCAACACGAAAACAACTCAAGCTATAAATCATATCCAACCAAACGACATACACTCTATGCACGCCACAGTATAGTAATTTTCAAGTTCCAGTCCAAGTATTCAAGCATTTTTGTGTGTTACATATTATTAGGCATGAAGGAGTATAGGAGAAGGGACAGAACCCACTAACCAAGTCTGATTTCATTAAGCACCCTGCCTTGCCGATACGGCCGATCCCTTGAACCCGTAGTCCGATACAAAACACGATCTACTCAATTGGTATGACCGTGCGAGCAGGCCGTGCTTTCTAAATCATCCAACCAATCGGACTAAGGAGGACGATATTATCGCTCCAATCCTACTATCCCAGTACCGCTCTGAACGAACACCTGAATCCATCGAACTCTGCTTGCAATCTGCACATGAAACGAACTCAATCAATACTTGTTCCAAAATCTAACAAATTAAAATATTACCAGCTATTGCCTCGTTCAATCTGACTCATCGTAATGTACCATACTATTATGGAGCATTACATAATATACCACTTAGAATCAGGTTCGTCCTTGAACCATACTAGTATCCATTCCCTGTCGCATGCCACATGTCCAATCCATAACTCTACTCTATGCAACTAACATTCTCTTGATCTAGACTCAGCATCTCGCTCGTGCTGAACGCTCACACAAATTCTATATTTCTACATCCCCTTTGCAGCTCAATACGAATTCCTCATATCGCTTAGTTTTGGATCATACACATATTTAAGGCATCCCTGAAATAAATGCATTTCAGTCGAGCTTAGCGATAGCAAATTTGGACAAGTTACAAGGGTATCTTTATGTCCGAGATATTCATTCGCTTTACTCCTAATTGAACTAATCCTGACGTTTATCTCAACACATTCGCACAAGCACTATTCTCAAATATGATAATTTTCCACTGACGATCTTTCCACCTGACTCAAATCAGTTCGTGTTCTAACTCAATCCATCCAACTATTTCTGAATCCACACTAGCACCGTCCAAACTCAACCAATCAAAAATCTAGCATAATTCTAAATTGTACCATGTTCTGCATACACTATCTCCAACTATCATCTCTTGCTCTGAACGATTATCCTAACTGATACTACCCCAGCTAGGCGACTTACCCAAATATTAAACTTTGCTCTTAGATCAGCTCAACCCAACGCCTCTTCCTCAATCTCAATACCTCACTGGGTGAACATCTATATTGAGGTTCATGTGATCTATCATGAACCGCACCCGATGTAAGGTTGCAAGTCGGAAATAACGCCCAGCCTACGCCGCAGAATCAGCGGTAGAACGCTGTCTGGGTAATCTATCTAGCCAAATAATGAACTACCAACAATAACAAAATACTCAATCACAAAACTAATATGAAAAATAGCACGAATCAGATAAAGAATAGAAAAGTCATATGCAACTCATGAGTCTAAAATAATACATCAATAAGTCTGAAAGAATACTAACAAATAAGCTGGAGACAAATCCAGTATAAGAAATACTAAGAAGGTACTAATCCTGGATCATCTGTCTCAATCGGGATAAGTCCTTCCCGAGCTAGGGTCTCTGAATCTAAACCCACAATATTCTGAGGTCCATAATGTGTAGGGTACCAGTCCTCAGTGTCATCTGAGAAAAATATATCCAGTTAGGAAAGGAGCAGAGTACATCTCTAACAGTAGTTCTAATCAATGATAAAAACTATGTAACAGTAAATAAATATAAATATACAAGATGCAATAATAGATACAAGAGATATACAATAAGAAAATACTGGAATAAATATAATAATGAACAATATGACAATGATCAAGAATACTAATGACTAAGTGAGTGAGTACTAGCTTTAACATGTGATCGTCTTGGGAACTTGCACGAAAATAATGGCCTGGTTAGGCATACGCATGGTGCATGACCAACACTCACAGGAAAACAATACTTGTACATGAAGGTATAATCACATATCTACACTATAATACTCCCCACCCCCCGACTGGTATAGTAGATCCAACCATGGTATACTATGGCACAGGATTCTCTAGGAAGGTAGCAAATCTCTTCGAGAATCAGTGTCTGTACATGCATAAGATAATCAATGGAATAAGACTTGTACAAGATACACCATATACAAGGAATAAAATCTCATGACTAGATCTGGATATACCAATCCGTGTAACCATCGTGTCAAGAAACATGTATATCTATACTATATACAATGAACATAGAGGATATCATAAATGAGAAACTATCAGAGAATGTACTCGCCTGAAGTCCAATGAATAGTCTCACAGATGTCTGATATGGTGCCTCGATGACCTAGATATGAAATACAACATCAATACAAGGTTCCGAAAAGAAAATAAGTTTAAACTAGTCAACTTCTAGGTCAACAAGTCAATTCTAAGTCAAAAGTCAAACTAAGTCAACTCTAAGGTCAATTATTGTCAAACTATGGTCAACTACCTATTTCTAGGTTGCACAAGTCTAACATAAAGATATTGGGTTGAAATACTAAAGTCTAGGTCACCAAAACCCACAACTTAAATACTAGGATACCATATCTCCGGATACGTAAATCCAAAAGAAAAATATCACATACAAATGCCAAAACAATATTATTAAATAAAATCTTAAAGACAAACATTAACTAGGTACCTTGGTTTTGAACCAACTTGGTCTCACAACATAAAACCATAATCTTGATACCCCAAACCCAATACCTTGGGTATCTCCAGTACCTTGGTACTTAGCTTGGTATCTCAAGGTAATACCCAAATACTTGTTATACTATCTACCCGTATATATATATATATATATATATATATATATATATATATATATATGCTATAATAATTATTATACATATAGTATAATACAAGTAGCAATTAAAAAATATTTACTTATATATTATATATAAATACCTAATAATAGAAAATCTGCCAAACTGTCGCTAAAAACCCTGCCCGCTGTCGCTGAAGACTGCTGTTGATGCTGAAATACTGCTGTTTTAGTGACAGATTCCTGCAGTTGTCGCCAAAAACTGTCGTTGTAGCTTCTGATACGGTGCTGATACTCTGCAGTATCAGTGACAAATACCTGCAGTTATTGCTAACTGCTGTCACTATAGGGCTGCTGCTGTTGCTATGCGTTTATTGTAGCTGTGACACTTGCTGCAGCGACATTTGCTGCTGTTGCTAAAGCGGCTGCTACTGCTGCTATTTCTGCCTGTTGTTGTTGTTGTGACGCTCTTGCCCGCTGCTGTCGCTAATAAAAATATATGTTTATATATACAATATATATCTAAATACCATATATATAACCCACAATATATATATATATATATATATATATATGTATATATATATATGTATGCATATAAAACTATTAATAACTATACATACACTCATATATAGTAAATTGTACAAAATACCACATAATAACATACACACATATACATAGTGATATATATATATATATATATATATATATATATATATATATATATATATATATATATATATATATATAAAATTATTCCCCATATATAACACACATTATATAAATATAATTATAACACATGTAATTATACTTAACATATACATATCTATATATATATACTATAATATATATATATATATACATGTAGAAGAATAGTTACATACAATATATACACCTATAGTATATATATAGATACATAGATCTAAGACACAACATTACATAAATATATATACCATATATATATATATATATATTCTCTATTAAATAAGAATACAAGACATAGATCTATAATTAAATTGCACACACATGGAACGTATCATCCCGTATCCCACTAGATCTAGGATACACTTGCGACACGAGTCCACCATACATCCAAACATATCCCGAAGGACACGAACATGTCATATATATTATTTATAAACAATGCGAAGAGTCAAATACAAATCTACGTGTCCGTGTCAAAATATGACATGTACAAAGTCCCGTGTCGGAGGAAAAACCCCCAAATCAACACATATAACCAAATTATTGGGATACGACCTACATGTACCCAATTTGGACACAACACTTGCCCCAAACACACAAGAACATGTCAAATTAATCAATAGGACCAATTGACACACACAACAAATGTCTCAAAATTTCCCAAAAATTGATACAAAAAGTAACATAACTTTCTCAATAGGCCTCCTATGAACACAAAAATAAATCGTATGGGTAGCCTATGCATATGGGTTGATTTCTCATGGTTAAATCTCATATTTAGAACCTAATTTAAGGGGAAAACTGAATTGTACCTATTGGGAGATGGATTTCCAAAATAACCTCCAAATATGATAAAATTGGCCTCCAACTTGTAGATCCTTGCTCCTCTTTGTAGATCCTTACTTTCTTCTTCTAGATCCTTGATCCACTAGCCTCCAATGGTGATTTAGGAAGAAATTAGAATGAAATTTGGTAGAAAAATAAAATGGGAATGAAGGAATTTGGTTGAGAAAATTTCTAGATCTAGTTTCCAAATGAAAAAAGGAGAGAGAATTAATTTCCCCCTCTAAATAGGCCAGCCCCCTTTCCCCTTCCTCAAGCTACTATGAATTATCCAATATACCCCTTGGGTCCTCTCATGAAGAAATAATTAAGAAGAGAAGCTTCTAGTCTAATAGTTTAATTAATTTAATCCATCTCCTTAACAGTGGGCTTTCTAAATGGGCTAAATTCTATCAATTAATTCATGTTGGTCCATGAGTCTAAACTAAACTAGTTAGGTCCACTAACACAAGTCCAAAATAAATAACTAAGATTTAACAACAATTAAATAATACAATAAATAATTATTTATCATGCACAATATTAAATTAAATACAAATTTACTAAAATACCCTTTCCTAGAAAATATGGTAGTGACAAGTCTACCCTCCTTAAATAATTACGTCCTCGAAATTCAAAGACGAAAACTACCCCCAGAAAACAATAGATCATAACAAAAGAACATAACTAAGAAACATAACTAACTATGAAAGAACATAACATATTAAGGAAAGAACATACCTCAAGGCACAAACAAATATGGATAACGCTCTCGCATTTCATCCTCCCTCTCCCAGGTAGACTCCTCCGGAGAGTCTATGCAATACGTACCAAAGGAATAGTCTGGTTCCTCAGCACCTTCTCTCTTCGATCTAGAATCTCAATTGGCTGGTCTGGATAGTTAAGAGTAGGGTCTACCTCTATCTCTGAGTGATCCAATACATGATTAGGATCTGCCACGTACCATCTCAACTACGACACATGAAAAATATTGTGCACTCCCTCCAATGCAGGTGGCAAGTCTAACCTATAAGCAACTGCACCAACCCTCTCTAGAATAGTGAAAGGTTCGATGAATCGCGGACTAAGCTTCCCGCCTCCACCGAAGTGAATCGTGCCTCATGGGAGAAATCCTCAGAAATACCAAACCACCCACCTAGAACAAAACACAACCTTAAGAACTTAGTCTATAACAAACAACCAATAGGAAGCACAAACGAAATTTAAACTATATCTTGAACTCCAAAGGTCTCCGGTGGCTATCGGCCCAATGCCGCTGTCTGTCCTGCGCCACACGAAGTCTGTCTCTGATCAACTGAACCTTCTCCGCTGCATCTACAACCATCTCTGGCCCAAGCAAAACCCTTTCTCCAACATTGTCCCATGACAAGGAAGTACGATACCTCCGACCGTACAGAGATTCAAAAGGTGATATCTCTATACTAGCCTGGTAACTGTTATTGTAAGCAAACTCTACCAAATGGAGATGGTCCTCCCAAGATCCCCCAATATCTAGTACATAAGTGCACAACATATCCTCGAGAGTCTGAATAGTCCTCTTTGACTGTCCATCTGTCTGGGGATGATATGCAGTACTGAACTTGAGCTGAGTGCCCAAACTCTTCTGCAAAATCCTCCAGAAATGAGAAATAAAATGACTATCCCGATCCGAGACTATGCTGACGGGGGCTCCATGTATCCTAATGATCTACCTCACGTACATCTCTGCCAGCTTCTCCGTAGACAAACCCACCTTAAAAGGCAAAAAGTGGGCTGACTTGGTCAACCTATCAACGATGACCCAAATCGCGTCTTTCCCTCCTGGAGATCGTGGAAGTCCGGACTCAAAATCCATAGTAATGTGCTCCCACTTTCACTCTGAAATGGGTAATGGCTGAAGTAAACCTCCTGGCCTCTGCCTCTCGGCTTTCACCTGTTGGCACACTAAGCATCTGGATACAAACTGTGCCACTTCCCTCTTCATGCCATACCACCACATACTCTCTTGCATATCCCGATACATCTTGTTGGCACCTGGATGCATGAAATAATGAGAGCGATGCGCTTCCTGCAACACCTCCTTACGCAGCTCCCCACTAGGCACACATAACCTAACTCCATGCCTCAAAGATCCATCCTCAGCAATGGTGAAATTATCCTCCAATCCTACTCTCACCTGAGATCTGATACTCCTCAGAGATATATCCTCCTTATATTGTGCTACCTTGATCCTGTCCATCAAATCTGAATGTATCTGCAATCCCCACATCTGTATAGCACAACCAAAAATTATCACCTCAATGCCCAAGCTCTCCAATTCCTCCAACAAATATCGATCCAGCATCAAGAACATAGCTACCAGATACCTGCTCAAAGCATCGGCAACTATATTAGCTTTCCCAGGATAATACTATAAAGATATATAAAAATCCTTCATCACCTCCAACCACCGACGCTGCCTCATGTTCAACTCCTTCTGCGTGAAAACGTACTTCAAGCTTTTATGGTCTATAAAGATCTCCATACGTTCTCCGTACAAATAATATTTCCACAACTTCAGAGCGAAGATGACTGCTGCCAACTCTAAATCATGGGTAGGATAGTTCTTTTTATGAGGACGCAATTGCCTGGATGCATAAGTAATCATTTTTCCATTCTGCTGAAGAACAAAACCCAAACCTTTTCCCGATGCATCACTATAAATAGTGAAACCTCCAGACCCTGATGGCAACGTCAAAATAGGAGCAGACGTCAACATCTTCTTCAATTTCTTAAAAGCAACCTGACAATCCTCCGTCCAAACAAATACTACATCCTTCCTGTTGATTCTGGTCATCGGCTCGGCAATCCTCAAAAAATCCTGTACGAACTTCTTGTAGTAGCTTGCCAATCACAAGAAACTCCTGATCTCTGCTACTGAACACGTGGTCTTCTAAGATTCTACTACTGCGATCTTCTTCGGATCTACTGAAATATCATCACCAGTCACAACATGCCCCAAAAATTCTACCTTATCCAGGAAGAACTCATACTTGGACAACTTTCCATACAGCTTCTCCTTCCTCAACACATCCAATACAATCCTCAAATGCTCCTTGTGCTACTCCGGTGTCTTCGAGTATATGAGTATGTCATCGATGAACACCACCACGAACTTGTCAAGGTACTGATGGAACACCTTGTTCATCAAGTTCATAAATACCGCCGGTGCATTAGTCAATCCAAACGACATCACCATAAACTCGTACTGATCATACCGAGTTCTAAAAGCAGTCTTCGGTATGTCCACCGGCTTCACCTTCACCTGGTGGTAGCCTGATCTCAAATCTATCTTAGAAAACACCTTGGCACCACTCAACTGATCGAACAGATCATCAATCCATGGGAAAGGGTACTTATTCTTAATAGTGAAATTATTCAAAGCCCTGTAATCAATGCACATGCGCACCGATCCATCCTTCTTCGGTACAAACAATACCGAGGCTCCCCACGGTGAAGAACTCGATCTGATAAACCCCTTATCCTGTAATTCGTCCACCTGCTTCTTCAGCTCGACCAGCTCGTTGGTGTTTACTCTATAGACATGTTGCAAAATTGGTTTTGCACCTGGCACCAAGTCTATAGAGAATTTATTATCCCTATCTGGTGGCAATCCTGGCAATTCCTCAGGAAACACATCAAAGAACTCTGCTATCAATGTATGCGGCAACTCTTTGTCTTCCACCATAGCTCCAAAAATAATGCCTTCTTCCTGCTCTGCAGCTCCTATATTAAACTCGAACTCTGGCTCTCCCGGTGGACCAAATAAAACTCTACCTCCTCTACAATCTATGCTAGTACGGTGCCTAGTCAACCAATCCATCCCGAGTACAATATCGTGGCTCAGAAGTGGCATTACAAGTAGACACGCACTCAACTTTCGGCCTCCCAGAGTAACTCTCCAATCCTTGCAAATATCATTAACCAAGATAATGCCTCCCCCGGTCATGATCTTGCAAGTCCTAAGCAAAGACTCAGCTACCAAACCATGCTTCAGAGCAAAAGAAATAGATACGAAACTATGGGAAGCATCACTATCAAACAGAGCTAAAGCTGGAATGAATCAAGAAGAATATAACCTGCGATGACATCTCCGGTGGGTTCGTCCTCCTCGACGGTCATAGAAAATGCTCGTCCCTGATGTGCACCTCCCTGCTGCTGATGCTGGATATAACGCTGCTGCTGTGTCGGAAGCGGTCCCCTCGGCTGTACTGTAGGTGGTCTCGTCTGTGCCCTCAGAGCTGAAGCCGCTCCCTGAACTACATGACGAGGACACTCACATATGATGCCCTTCAGTACCACAGTACAAATAAACTCCTAACCTCTTCCTGCAAACTTCCCAGATGTGGTCGTGCTTCTTACAGAAGTGGCAAGAAGATTGCTGTAACTGTCTCTACTGCTGTGGTGCCTGGTAAAAAGGTGCCCTAGCTGGAGTCTGGTGGTGTTGTGACCACTGGAAAGGTCTGGACTGGAAATGAGGATGTTTTGCAGATACTGCACTCCTGTTTGCCCCCAGGAAAGAATCTCGGTCTCTCTTGGGCTTCAAATCCAACTCTCTCTCTACCTTGCATGCCTACGCAATTATCTCCGAGTATGTCTCATAAAATGATGGAATAAGGATCTTCGCTTCCCAGTTTAGACCCTCACAGAAACGAATAGCCCGAACCTCAGGCTCTCTCACCAAATACTCTGCAAAATAGCTCGACCTGCCGAACTCCACAGTGTACTCCTCCATAGACATGCTCCCGTGAATGAGACTCTCGAACTGCCTCCCCAAGTCTAGTTGTCTGCCCGGGCGAAAAACTTCTTCTTGAAAAGGTCCTTGAATACCTCCCAAGACTGTCCCGTGTCAACCAGAATCGGCTCATTCCTGAACCAAGTACGAGCGACGTCGAACAGTTGAAGTCCTACCGCCTCAACCTTCAGATCCTCAAAAAGACAGGACACCCTCATAAGATGCTTAATATCCTTGAGCCAATCATCAGCATAGACGATACCCTCCATCCCCTTGAAGACCCTAGGCTCCAGCTTCTTGAAGTCCTGGATGTTGCCTAGCCGAAGCTGAGCAACCTGAGGAACAACCTGCTGCTGGACCGAAACTCCTCTCTCGACTATGGCACGAGCAAGATGATGAGCACTCTCGATACCCTGCCATAGAACGTCGGTCTGCCTCTGATGTGCCTCTAACTGAGCCCTCTGTGCCTCGAGCATCTCACAAAATAGTGTAAACATCTGTGTCACCTCTGTTGGCACAGGAGGTGGAGGTGGAAGCCCCTTAGATATAGTTGGCACAGTCCTCTGAGTAGGTGGTGGACCTCCAAAAGCAGCTGACACTCCAATCACCGGAGAAGTGACTAGTGCAGGCCCTTGGGATGTCGCAGACCTCTCAGAAACTGCTCTCCCCTGCTGCGATCTAGTCTTAGGCGGCATCCTGAGACAAAGCAAAAGAAAGAATCAATATGGCACATGATGTAAGACACTCAAGGAAAGGACAGTTTAAGAGATCAAGTATCAATATCAAAGGAGAATAGTTGAATGAAAAGAATATTTCCTAGATGTGATTGAGTATTCTCAGCCTATAGCCTATAGCCTATATCCTATATCCTATCGCAGGCCCGCAGTAGTACAACTAAAATATCGAACTACCACGACCTTGCACAACTTGCGAAGCTTGACCTGCATGGGCCACCACTAAAAATGTGTCACGACCCGCACCCGATGTAAGGTTGCAAGCCGGAAACAACGCACAGCCTACGCCGCAGAATCGGTGGTAGAATGCTGTCTGGGTAATCTATCTAGCAATATAATGAACCACCAACAATAACAATATACTCAATCATATAACTAAGATGGAAAATAGCACGAATCAGATAAAGAATAGAAAAGTCACATACAACTCATGAGTCTAAAATAATACATCAATGAGTTTGAAAGAATACTAACAAATAAGCTGGAGACAAATCCAGTACAAGAAATACTAAGAAGGTACTAATCCCGGGCCATCTGTCTTAGTCGGGATAAGTCCCTTCTGAGCCAGGGTCTCTGACTCTAAACCCATAATATTCTGAGGTCCATAATGTGTAGGGTACTAGTCCTCAGTGTCATCTGAAAAAATATATCCAGTCAGGAAAGGAGCAGAGTACATCTCTAACAGCAGTTCTAATCAATGATAAAAACTATGTAACAATAAATATATATGAATATACAAGATGCTACAATAGATACAAGAGATATACAATAAGAAAATACTGGAATAAATACAATAATGAACAATATGACAATGATCAAGAATACTAATGACTAAGTGAGTGAGTGAGTACTAGCTTTAACATGTGATCAGCTTGGAAATTTGCACAGGAATAATGGCCTGGTTAGTCATACATGCGGTGCATGACCAACACTCACAGGAAAATAATACTTTCACAAGAAGGTATAATCACATATCTACACTATAATACTCCCCACCCTGACTGGTATAGTAGATCCAACCACGGTATGCTATAGCACGAGATTCTCTAGGAAGGTAGAAAATCTTCCCGAGAATCAGTGTCTGTACATGCACAAGATAATCAATGAAACAAGACTTGCACAAGATACACCATATACAAGGAATAACATCTCATAACGAGATCTGGATATACCAATCCGTATAACCATCGTGTCAAGAAACATGGATATCTACACTAGATACAATGAACATAGAGGATATCATAAATGAGAAACTATCAGAGAATGTACTCGCCTGAAGTCTAATGAATAGTCTCACAGATGTCTGATACGGTGCCTCGAAGACCTAGATATGGAATACAATATCAATACAAGGTTCCGAAAATAAAATAAGTTTAAACTAGTCAACTTCTAGGTCAACAAGTCAATTCTAGGTCAAAAGTCAAACTAAGTCAACTCTAAGGTCAACTTTGGTCAACTATGGTCAAACTATGGTCAACTACCTATTTCTAGGTTGCACAAGTCTAACACAAAGATATTGGGTTAAAATACTAAAGTCTAGGTCACCAAAACCCACAACTTAAATACTAGGATACCGTATCTCCGGATATGTAAATCCAAAAGGAAAATATCTCATACAAATGCCAAAACAATATTATTAAATAAAATTTTAAAGATAAACATTAACTAGGTACCTTGGTTTTGAACCAACTTGGTATCACAGCATAAAACCATAATCTTGATACTCCAAATCCAATACCTTGGGTATCTCCAATACCTTGGTACTTACCTTGATATCTCAAGGTAATACCCAAATACTTGTTATACTATCTACCCGTATATATATATATATATATATATATATATATATATATATATATATATGCTACAATAATTATTATACATATAGTATAATACAAGTAGCAATTAGGAAAATATTTACTTATATATTAATACCATATATATATATATATATATATATAAATACCTAATAATAGAAAATTTGCCAAACTATCGCTAAAAACCCTGCCCACCGTCGCTGAAGACTGTTGTTAATGCTGATACACTGCTGTTTTAGTGACAGATTCCTGCAGTTGTCGCCAAAAACCATCGTTGTAGCTTCTGATACGGTGCTGATACTCTGCAGTATCAGTGACAGATACCTGCAGTTGTTTCTAACTGCTATCACTATAGGGCTGCTGCTGCTGCTGTGCATTTATTGCTGCTATGACACTTATTGCTGTTGGTAAAGCGACTGCTGCTACTGTTATTTCTGCTTGTTGTTGCTGTTGTGACGCTCTTGCCCGCTGTTATCGCTAATAAAAACATATGTTTATATATACAATATATATCTAAATACCATATATATAACCCACAATATATATATATATATATATATATATATATATATATATATATATATATATATATATATAAATATATGCAATATGCATATAAAACTATTTATAACTATACATACACTCATACATAGTAAATTGTACAAAATACCACATAGTAACATACACACATATACACAGTGATCCATATATATAACTATACATATATATATATATATATATATATATATATATATATATATATATATATATATATATATATATATATATATATATATATATATATATATATATATATATATATATTTGTATGTACATATAATCATTCCCCATATATGACACACATTATATAAATATAATCATAACACATGTAATTATACTTAACATATACATATCTATATATATATACTATAATATATATATATATATACACGTAGAAGAATAGTTACATACAATATATACACCTATAGTATATACATAGATACATAGATTTAAGACACAACATTACATAAATATATATACCATATTATATATATATATATATATATATATATATATATATACACAATTACATTCTCCATGAAATAAGACCACAAGATCATAGATCTATAAATAAATTGCACACACATGAAACGTATCACCCCGTATCCCACTAGATCTAGGATACGCTTGCGACACGAGTCCACCACACATCCAAACGTACCACGAATGACACGAACAAGTCATATATATTATTTATAAATAATACGAAGAGTCAAATACAAATCTACATGTCCGTGTCAAAATATGTCATGTACAAAGTCCCGTATCGAAGAAAAAACCCCCAAATCAACACGTATCACCAAATTATTAGGATACGACCTAAACGTATCCAATTTTGGACACGACACTAGCCCCAAACACGCAAGCACATGTCAAATTGATCTATAGAACCAATTGACACACACAACAAATGTCAATCTCGGAATTCCCCCAAAATTGATACAAAAAGCACCATAACTTTCTCAATAGGCCTCCTATGAACACAAAATCAAATCCTATGGGTATCCTATGCATATGGGTTGATTTCTCATAGTTAAATCTCAGATTTAGAATCTAATTTAAGGAAAAAAATGGAATTGTACCTATTGGAGATGGATTCCCATTGCAACCTCCAAATATGATGAAATTGGCCTCCAACTTATAGATTCTTGCTCCTCTTTGTGGATCCTTGCTTCCTCCTTCTAGATCCTTGCTCCACTAGCCTCCAATGGTGATTTGGAAAGAAATTGGAATAAAATTTGGTAGAAAAATGAAGTGGGAATGAAGGAATTTGGTTGAGAAAATTTTTAGATCTAGTTTCCAAATGAAAAGAGGAGAGATAATTGATTTCCCCCCCTCTAAATAGGACGGCCCCCTTTCCCCTTCCTCAAGCTACTATGAATTATCCAATATACTCTTTGGGGCCTCTCATGAAGAAATAATTAAGGAGGAAAGATTATAGTCTAATGGTTTAATTAATTTAATCAATCTTCTTAACAATGGGCTTTCTAAATGGGCTAAATTCTATTAATTAATTCATGTTGGTCCATGAGTCTAAACTAAACTAGTTAGATCCACTAACACAAGTCCAAAATAAATAAATAATATCTAACAACAATTAAATAATATAATAAATAATTACTTATCATGCACAATATTTAATTAAATATGAATTTACTAAAATATCCTTTCCTAGAAAATATGGTATTGACATGATCCACAAAGATTTTGCTGCCACGCCATAAGGATAGTGTCACCACGATTTTAACGTGGACACACTCGCCATAATTCCCAGGTCGCGCATGGAATAGTTCTTCGCGCTGCTTCCACTGCCTCGAAGCACAGGATACCACCTTTGCCTTCTGTACGAGTACGCATCCCAGACTAAGTTCTGATGCATCATATAGATCTGAGGTACATATGTCCGTTCCAGTAATGCAAGAATTTGATTTGAACAAGCCGTTGCTTTAACTTCACAAGCTAGTTTCACAGTCGTCAATTCATATGAATGCTATTCTCTTCCGGGGCACGATGAGTCAGAGGCGATGCCATCTTCAAAAATCTGTGACTCCGAATCTCATCAGTTGACTTAGGCTATTTCTACCATCGCTTCAATCTTTCAGCTGCATCTTCAGCTGAAGGCTATCCGAAGGATCTCTCAAATCTAATACTCAGTCACTTAGGCCAATCTCCAACACACACTACTCACATCCATCATCAACGCATTCCCAAATGTGCCACCGCAAGGGTCGTTCTATAAGTCTATAATATTTATCCCTGATCTGGCGGTCAAGTCGCTAGGGTCAGCTATCCCGAAGCTACGCTCGATAATTGTAAGTCATCATGATGGATAGTTACTACGAACCATGCTATATCTTTCCTACAAATTTGAGCCATAATCCAACCATTCCAGCCGAACAACCTTCTGACTCCGAGAACTTCATGCACTACCTCTGACGAATCTGTCAACCAAATGCCGCTTAACCACCTAGAGTATTACTATCTAGCCAAGCCATAAATCGAGAACTGCGCTCGTTAAAACCATCTTTCCTCAATCTGTCGTTCTGCCTTGAATCCTTTAAAATTTCTGAACTGCCATGTTCTACTTTTTGCACTACCACTTTCAATGATTCCCGAAACTAAAGACTTGCTCCAATTCTTATTCGTATGCCATGTTCCATAATGCATGTCCAACTTGCTCGAGCAGTACAGTATTTTGCTCCAAAGTTGCTTTCTTGTTTAGCTATCTTCAAAAGTCCATCCGCCACAATCCTTGCCCTCGTTCCATTCCTTAGCCCATCTTGATTTTCTCTATGTTTCGATTAGTCCACACACTCTCAATGACTCATGAATCAGTTCCAATATAAATCTTAAATCCATATTGCCTTTACTTGTTGCCTCAATCCATCTCAGTACTGCACGTGTTAACTTCCAATCTGACTTAACATCAACTAGACTTGCTTCATGCCCGTTTATGTCTTTCAGAGAATCCGTCTACCATCGTTGTACTATTTTGCCAAATTTTACTTTCGCTAAACCTGAGTCAAACTTCTCGAGCGCCAATATTCAAAATCCTTCCAGTTCGTACGAATCCATCACATTGCCCCTTAAAATCAAATCGTGTTTCATTGCTCAACCAATAGCTCCAATGTGTCTCCAAAATTTGTAGTCCGTGCTCGCTATCCTTCGATTCATCCATCACTCGCTCAAGCGTATCCCAACTGTTTGTTCCTCATGCTCAACTCTCTCTTTGCATTCATGAATGCTCCATCGAACTTCCAAATCGTGCAAGCGAACTCTGATATTCTACTTTCTATCTGATCGATCTCAACTTATTTCTAATACTTGGTCGACCTCAATCCTTCAAATTTTTAAACACTCTTTCCATTGCTTGTTCCGATCTCGTCCATCTCTCAAGTCCAACGATACTTCCATTTGCACAAGCCCATTCTCGATTGCTCAACTTAATATTCGCTTGCTCTATTTTTCATTCTTCCAAACTCCACCGATGTGCACCAACCAACTTATATTCCTGTTACCCTTGCCCGTTGAGGCAATTCCATTCATGTCTATCCAAAATATTCTAATACTTTTACTCACTATGTGGTATACCATATACTACTCCGAATCAAGTTACTACTCGTATCACAATTCCTTGCACTAATCCAAGATCCGATCAAACCATCCCTTATGCGTGATCCTACCATCCCTGACTCAAGTCTGACACAAAACTCAACCAACGCATGAACCATTTAACTCTTTTATCAATCATGCTATGCAATGTATACCATGTTCCATTCTTAATACTTTCAACTATTTCTCAAACCGTCCGATACTTCCGCTACTCCAGCAACCCGTACAACAGTCTCTTCCAAATAATCCAACCCAATACCCAACTTTTCCTCACATTTGTTGTATGAGCAACTCGTGCAACGCTATCCTAATATCCCCAAGCCGACTCAAATATGCTCAACCAATGCGCCATACAAGCAACTCATGCAATGCTCTTTGTGATATACCCAGCCAAAAATTCAAACTCCATCCAATACATTCGCTACACGAGCAACTCATGCAACGTTCCATTCTCATCCGATGCTTATACTCATAGCATGTCACATAACCAATCTCGTCTTCCAACCAACTGCTCCACTGATGCAACCAGAATCTCCTGAACGACAAGCCAAACTAATGCAACGACACCTTTCAATTTGCTGCACAAATGCAACAATGTCACACAACTTTCTGCACGAATGCAACAATGCCCAACGATGCTAAGCGATCTATCAAAAACTAATGAAAGCAACGTAACAAAAAATAATATGCACCCATAACCAATAAATATGTAGACTTATTGCATGAAACATCCAATATGACACCGAGTAGAGCCAAGGGGTAAATTATACGCGAAAGCTATTTAGAGTTTGTGATGAAGCGGAGGAAAAAGTCTGAGGGAATAAACCGGGCACTCTGATACTTATATGTTACACCCCAATCTCCCGTAAGCTCGATCGTCCTCGCTGAACGTGAATTACCATGTTACAGCGCTCCTGCAGGACAATTGTTCTCATCGGGACGTGATATCATACGAGCTAATGGAGTTGTGATCGCACAAGACGATGTTGTCAAACATCAAAGTTATTATCAAAATGACCAAGTTGCATGAAAATTAAGTATTGTGTGCCAAGCACACATCAGAGTATACGTAGCGAAGCTCTCGATAGGGTCCAAATGAGAATGCCACAAAGGTGATGCAACACTCTTGCTATTTCTCTTTTCTACAAAGGTACTTATTGTTCATACATTATGTCCCGTATATCCAAGCTGTGCCACTATACCTGCGTACCTGAAATAATGTCCACAAATATGGGTCAGTACACAGCCGTACTGGTGAGCGGGGTAACCCACTCGTCTAAGCTGACACTAAGTAGAATAGTGAATGTAAACAGTTATATGGTAATTTCTTAGATTTATTTCATGGCAAAGGTATGACATGTTAAGGAAAATTGTAAAGCAGGTTAAACATGCAAGCATTCAATTCAAGCCAATATACAAGCAAATATATATTCAACTCAAAAAGGAAACTAGCATGCAAACCGTCCTACTCAAATCCAAGCAATGGGTGAACCTATCGAACCATAATCAAAGCCTCAATATCAATCCTCAATCCAAGCCATAATCCAAGCCTTATAATCCAAACATTGATATGCACACTCTTGCCGAGGCAAGGTGGCCGCCGCCTACACAAAAAGCACAAATCAAACCAAAGAAAAGCAAACCAACTCTTATCTATATGAAGTCACTGGCCAAGCCATAAAAGACTGTTCAACTGTATTTCTACTCGATCCAGCACTGAGTAGCTAGCCCTCCTGGTTGCATCGAACTGCCGGCACCGGGTCCAAGTCACATTACCATTTGTCTCCTCCATGGCCGAACGGTCCTGGTGCCCCGGAGCATATCCTGTTTGAGAAGATGAAACCTTGTGTGTAACAGGTTGTCTGTGACCAATACAGACACCAAGTAGGTATGACGAGAGGATCGAATATTCTCGCCCCACCAAACGATCCTAGACTCATCCAACCAACTATCCATAACCATTCTCCAACTTATATCCTAAGGCACCATCTCAAGTTATCCCCATAGCACTATGCCACTTCTCGACACAGTGTTCTAATTGGTATAACACCCCTCATTCAGAATAATCCCGTGGCACAATACCCCAATAGTGGCACAATGTCCCAACAGTGGTACAATGCCCTCACTGATGTAGTTGTTCGATTTTGAACCATAATTGCACGCTTTGCATGACAAAGCGCCCAACTGATACTCATGCACGCATGCATGCTTGCTCGCCCTCCCGAATTGCCTCGATGTTCCAACCAAGATGATCCACTCAAGCTCCAACTGCCCAATGCGAAGACAACTCAAGCCATAAATCATATCCAACCAAATGACGTACACTCTATGTACGCCATAGTGTAGTAATTTCCAAGTTCTAGTCCAAGTATTTAAGCCATTATGTGTTTTCCATATTATTAGGCATGAAGGAGTAGAGAAGAAGGGACAGAGCCCACTCACCAAGTCTGATTCCCTTAAGCACCCTGCCTTACCGATAAGGCTGATCCCTTGAACCCGTGGTCTGATGCAAAGCACGATCTACTCAATTGATATGACCGTGCGAGAAGGCCGTGCTCTCCAAATCATCCGACCGATCATATTAAGGAAGACGACATTATCGCT
This sequence comes from Iris macrosiphon, assembly GCA_036927795.1. Taxonomy (NCBI): domain Eukaryota; kingdom Viridiplantae; phylum Streptophyta; class Magnoliopsida; order Asparagales; family Iridaceae; genus Iris; species Iris macrosiphon. The sequence continues at coordinate 75,404,210 of JAYESA010000002.1, read as the reverse complement.
CCAATCCTGCTATTCCAGGACAGCTCTGAACGAACACCTGAATCCATAAAACTTTGCTTGCGATCTGCACATGAAACTAACTCAATCAATACTTATTCCCAAATCCAATAAATTAAAATGAAATCAGCTATTTCCTCGTTCAATCCGACTCAGCATAATGCATCGTGCGGTTATGGGGCATTATATGACGTACTTAGTAAAGCAAGTACGTAAAAATAGGATCGTAGAATCAACTCTCTAAATACTCTACGTACGGCGTCGACATCCGAATCTTATTTGGATGCTAAGCAACGTCTCATGGTCCTAGGTTGGGCAGGCACATCACAATAATATATAAAGTGAAACACAAGTCGATAATATAACATGATTTACTATAAGTTGGCAAGGTACACTTGCCTTTAACTCTGATGATAATACAAAGAAACTGATCTAGAATCCATGCTCGTGCGATCCTAAGAGCCTAAATATATAATATCATAAAATCAATCACTATGACACGGTTCACTAAGCATCTACAAGAGTACAACTACTTTACATCATTAATCATTAGACAATTAAGGTCTAAATTAATCAAGGATACAACTTATATAATGCCATCAGTTATTTAGAGTCTAAAATAATTATGGATTCTAACAAAGTAGGTTGGCTAAGGTTCACTAGTCAAGGACCAAGAAAGTGTGTAAACACCAAGACTACTAGTAATATAACATCATCAAGCCTCATAAATATGGTTATAACGAAGGTTCATGTAGGTACTAGGTGTTCTCACACAAGATTTCCATATACAATATATCATCAACCTTGGTATTCACTAAGTGTCAAACTATGTTAACCAACCTAGGGTTAGTTTTGTCTATTAAAATATGCACATGAGCGTTAACAATAGGTCAAGTTAGGGTCATCACAAATAATCACATACTTTATTTCTCAAGTATATCCATTCATCCAACTATATACAACTCTCGTTCTACTACAAAATATCAAGTATACATAGACAAGTCAAATCTAAATTTATAATAAGATCATGGCATATACCTCATTCCTAACTTGCATTTGTCATGAAACATATGTGCAAACACTACTACAACTAGTGAACAACCCTAGCATGGCATCTTCTATATTTTAATATAGTGTTTATAAACAATAAAACTAGTTATCACAAAACATAGGCAAAGTGCACTGCTAGTTGCACAATATTTAATCATGTCTCAACCATGCATTTATTTATATATAATACCCTAAAAAAACTTATATATTCTGAAATTTAGTGACAATTGGAGTAAAAATTATGTTTTGCAAGTGGTTGCTTGGGTTTTAGATCATGGCAAAGTGAAAATAGGACAACAAGTACATAAATAATATTTAAGTCTAGACATGAGAAGTAATAAGTGTTCTTGGTGTAATATCATAAAAAATATGAATAGAAAGTTGGTAAAATTTAATAGGAATGTGAATTACATGTAGATATGGTTGATTAGGAGGAGTTGGAGCTCTTACCAAAGTGAAATGGGAAGGCAAAAGAGGGCTATGCACTGCTTGCACAAATCTGTCCAAATTTGGATACTTTGTCTCGTAGCTGCTGTCCGGGGCTACAAAATATTTCTTCAAGTACTTTGGGGCTTAGAGATATTTGGGTAGAGGTAGAGGATTAGGATAGGGTGGTTGTTGAAGGAATTTTGGTGCTAGAAGTGGTGGCAACAAGGTGTTGAAGTGGTGCTATTGCTGGCGAGTTCAGCAAGGTATCTTCGTTTTGTAGGGGGTGTTTGGGGGAGTTGTGGGATGATTTAGGTGCTGAGTTATAAATAAAACTTGTCAAGGAGAGGTAGGGGAAGGATATTTGGGTACTGTTGTAGTAGTTTGAAGGCTATGGAGATGGTGGAGTGGCCCGAGAAGAGGATACACTAAATTCGAATTTAGCCTGAATACCTCTGATGGAGGGCTATTTTGTGGAACTTAGAATGAATTTTGATGGAAGATTTATGAAGAGAAAGTGATAAGAAAATGGATAGGAAAAATCATACAAAAATTGAGAGAAAGATACTTACTATGGAGGAAGATAGGGCTGGCTTGGTGGGGGTGTTGCTGAATTTAGATTCAGCCTGGGTAGGGTTGGATAGATGGAGGTGTGGAGGGAGATAGAGAAAGAATTTAGAAATGGTTTATGAAAAGAAAATATGAGGAAAAGAGTTAGAAAGAAGTTTAAGGTGGTTTGAATAGGGGAGGTGAAGATAGGGTGGTTATGGACAACTTACCAATGGGGTAAGGAAATATCACAAGTTATAACCCCTTCCCTTTCACATTCCATCCTAAATATTTAATAAACCCACGGCTGTCCAAAACTGAAATGATGTTTAATATGGATTGTCAAACTTAGCTTAGTCAACCTAGGTTAAGTTCAACTACTTCTAGTTAGGTCAGGTTTGGGTCGTTGCGATTTAGTTTGACTAGGTTGGTCCGATTCACTAGAAAATTGATCATTTATGACTATTGAGGGTAGATAGCACATAGAGGTTCAATAGAGTGGAACACATGTATGATGTGTGTCTTAGACCTAGTTTAGATCATGATCATGCATTATGTCGAAAGAATTGGTCGAAATTGGATCTCCAATTTAAATTGGAATGGTTAACGGTTGCACTGTACGTGCTAGAAATTGAGTTTTTGACCCGAATATTTTACATTAAAAATAGAGCACAAGGAGATGTGTTTGAGTAGGATATAATAATCATAAATTAAGGTGGGCTTATCTAGATCATGTATATAAAATTTGTTTGGAGATAATGACTAATGTTGTGCTCCTAAAAATTAAAGCTACAAAAAATATTTTTAAAGAATACTTTTGTTTACTTAATCCTAATTAATAATAAAAATATTAATTCTAAATATTATATTAAATTAAAATAACTAAATCTCAGGGTGAGGGGGTTTACAATCTATACTCCTTAGAAAAATTTTGTCCTCAAAATTCAAAATTAATCTATCCAACCACAACTCATCATATCTCTAAATATATAAACACATCTTGGTACTTACTCATATCCATTCTAAAAATCTTAAACTTCCATATACATACAGTTTAATCATCGAAGGTTGTTGGTCCTTAAAACATATTATCACCACCATGTATTATCTCATTATTGTTATCATGCTAATCGTCATCTAGAAAAGTTCACCACCTATAGGCCTAGGTTACACAAGGATGCCGTACCACAAACTCAGTTTGAATCTTTCAATATCTATAAGAAAAATGATGTCATACCTTAACTCTTAAAGGGGTGCATGGGTTAGGCACTAAAATCTTATAAGCACAAAATCTTCAAGGCTACCTATGTAGTATCTAAATCCTTTATTCTACAACTAAGATTGTTATTATTTCTTTATTCTTTCCTTGGTACAACGTCATCAACCTATAGTATCCCCAATGAAATCCTCTATCTAACTTCTTATAATTGCTCTTAGCAGTAATAAGTCTAATCTAGTCAGTCAATCATACATAGTCTAGAAGCTCAACTTAACGATTCCTAGGAGACATACATATAATAAAATACGACATAAGCCCCTATTCAAATATGAAGTACAAAAAAAAAATATATAAATTATGTAATAAATATCTATTCAATCATTCTAAATACCCTAGATAAAAATATAATCAATACAATAAAAAGAATAAGATTTCTAAAATCTAAAAATCCATCGGCTATGGTAAATTGGAAATATGTTCTCATCACCTACTACTGAGGATAGGTCGAGAAAACTCATACCCTATTAGTCAAAAATCTAAATCCCTGGCCCTAATAAGTTTATGTGTAAATCCACAATATTCAGCTATCATTCCTATAAGACTTCTATCTTTCATTCATACTTCCCTACCATATATAAATATATAATCTAAGGGACTTGTGACAATCCTCTATAGAATTACCAACAAGTCAGTATGTGATTCTGAACCTGTGTTTAATTCCTTAAAATTTGTATCACTTTGAGACTGATTAACAATTTTTACTCGCACTAAATTCTCAAAATTCTAAAAGCATTACAATTCATAAATGCTATAATTATTTTCCTCAAGTCCATACCACAATCCCTTCTCTTTGGATTATGCGACCATAATATCGTTCCCTTATCATTTGTTTTCTACTCACCTTCATATCCTTTTAGTATGTTAATCTTATTTTCAATTATAAGCTTCATCAATCATGATCCAATACTTTTTGCTTCGTAGTTTAGATCTTTTAGGCAACTGCCGAGTGATAAATCTTCAGTCCTTTCTAGATCTTTCTCTTAATTTAAAATGTTCAAGATTATGTACTCCTCGTGACTCTTCTTGTTACCATTCTACCTTCTTCACCTTGAACCTAAGATCTTCTCCTTGTTTATTCTATGAATACCCTTCAACCAAACAACATGGTTACCATCTTATTATAACTTGTCATCTATTATAAGAAATTTACTATATCCAACTCAAGACTATAACATAAAACTCTCATCCTTCAACCTATTTGCTCTATCACAGATACTAGCTTGTCTACGGGTGGTACTCACTTGTTCAATTAACACTGACAACCCAATTAATTAAATACATCTAATTTGATTTTGAAAGCTATACTTTAGTACTCGAGTTATCTAATTACTCAAATATTAGGTCTAGCAATCTACCTATCTATTTAGGCCAGACTTAGTCCAGACATATAGTCATCAATAATTTAAGGGGGTCATAAGATCTACTTTTGATACTAAAAGTCACAAGACAACTTGAGATTTAACCACTATGGCCTGCTACGTAAAGTTCTAATTTCTTAAGGTCGTAATATAATTCCTTGTATCACAATCATGAGCGACATCTGATCCCTAGCATCTAGCTATGTATTCCATAAAGTATTCCAAACAATCTTTCTAACTTCTAATACTTCCAAATTACGGCTACCTTAAGCAAGGGTAAGGTTTTATTAGTTCTAGGCCTCTAATAATATATTCAGTTATCATACTAACAATCTATACTAGCTATAACATATAGGAATAACATATCTACCTATTCTACTAAGGTAACCATCTTCCCAAAAATTTATATCCAGCATGTCTTCTTCCGCCTTGACAAGGATATGCTTCTGGAGGAAATACCACGCACGAACATTCATCTCTCTGAAATAGGGAGAGATGATAAACAATAATAAGGCTGTCAAGGAGAATAAAAGAGTATAATTATGAAGTCCAAGGACAATAATTAAATGTTAAGGAATTTTCAAATCAGTTATGGATTGAGATAGTAATACTATTAATCCTTATTACAGACTCGCTCGGTACTGGAAAGTAACCGAAATAATTTAATCAGGACCTGCATGGACCACCACAAAAATATGTAACGCCCCAGTCCCAAAATACGTAGGACTAAAAATACGTAACATGCCAGCTACACAATCGACCAAACTCTGGTCCGACTCGAATACGTATAAGCTATATAATAAGGGTAAATAAATACTGAAATCTCTATGTCTCAATCCACATAAAGAATAAAATATCAATAATGAACTACATATGCTAAAGTCGGACGCCAGTAACACATAAGCTCTAAAAGACTCGAGAAAGGAATATGAGTCTATAAAACTAGGCTACAACAGCAGATGAATAGATAATAAGAATAAATAACCATAACTCCGGTGGAAATGATATAAGTACCTGACACCAACGCTTGCAAGATAAAGTAACACATATCAGCAACTCCACGCAATCTCCAAAACGGTCTATGATATAAAACTGGCAAGGGGCCAGGTCCTCAGAGGGACGTAACATGGTACAAGAAACAACATGCCAAAGTAAAACAATATAATACCACATACTCAAGGGTAAACTAATATAACCATCTAAGTGATATGCAAGTGAGAGCATCACTAGTACTCAGGCTAAAACTACTACAAGCTCTGTGTCGGAGAGCCCGTAGCCGCAAGAATATCACGTAATGGGCCAAGCTCTGGTATAGAGACTAAAGTACCTAAATAATAAAGTATATATATGTAATCAGCCTGTAGTCTGTGTGTCTCTCCCCACCTAATATAATCACATATCTCATGTCCATAATGTCTCATATCCATAATACGCAAGATCATGACCTCTAACTAGTACAACGAGTCATAATGATATCTCTATATATGCAACTCTTATATCTCGAATCTTGTAAGCCTATACAGAATCACCATGAATAACTCAAAAAAGATTATGTCACATAAATAGTGTCAAGTGTCCTTTGGTATGACGTACTTGGTAAAGCAAGCACGTAAAAATAGGATCATAGAATCAACTCTCTAAATGACAATACACGACTCTGCGTATGGCGTCGACACCCGAATCTTGTTCGGACGCTAAGCAATGTCTCACAGTCCTAGATTGAGAAGGCATATCATACGAATATATAAAATAAAACACAAGTCGATAATATAACATAATTTACTGCAAGTTGGAAAGGTACACTTGCCTGGAAATCCAAGATGATAATACAAAGAACCTGCTCTCGAATCCACGCTCGTGCGATCCCAAGAGTCTAAATATATAATATCATAAAATTAGTTACTATGGCACGGTTCACTAAGCATGCATAAGTGTACAACTACTCTACGTCATTAATTATTAGACAATTAGGGTCTAAATTAATCAAGGATACAACTTATGCAATGCCATCAGTTATTTAGAGTCTAAAATAATTAGGGATTCTAACAAAGTAGGTTGGCTAAGGTTCACTAGTCAAGGACCAAGAAAGTGTGTAAAAACCAAGCCTACTAGTAACATAATATCATCAAGCCTCATAAACATGGTTATAACGACATGTAGGTACTAGGTGTTCTCACACTAAATTTTCATATACAACATATCATCAAACTTGGTATTCACTAAGTGTCAAACTATGTTTACCAACCTACGGTTAGTTTTGTCTATTAAAATATGCACATGAACATTAACAATAGGTCAAGTTAGGGTCATCACAAACAATCACATACTTTATTTCTCAAGTATATCCATTCATCCAACTATATACAACTCTCATTCTACTACAAAATATCAAGTATACATAGACAAGTCAAATATGAATTTATAATAAGATCATGGCATATACCTCATTCCTAACTTGCATTTGTCATGAAACATATGTGCAAACACTACTACAACTAGTGAACAACCTTAGCATGGCATTTTCTACATTCTAACATAGTGTTTATAAACAATATAACTAGTTATCACAAAACCTAGGCAAAGTGCACTACTAGTTGCACAACATTTAATCATGTCTCAACCATTCATTTATTTATATATAACACCCTAAAAAAAACTTATATATTCTGAAATTTAGTGACATTTGAAGTAAAAATTATATTTTGCAAGTGCTTGCTTGGGTTTTCGATCATGGCGAAGTGAATAGGACAACAAGTGCATAAATAACATTCAAGTCTAGATATGAGAAGTAATAAGTGTTCTTGGTGTAATATCATAAAAAATATGAATAGAAAGTTGGTGAAATTTAATAGGGATGTGAAGTAAATGTAGAGATGGTTGAGTAGGAGGATTTGGAGCTCTTAACAAAGTGAAATGGGAAGGCAAAAGAGGGTTGTGCACTGCTTGCACAAATCTGTCCAGATTTGGATACTTCGTCTCGTAGATGCTATCCGGGACTTCAAAACATTTCTCCAAGTACTTTGGGGATTAGAGATATTAGGGAAGAGGTATAGGATGAGGATATAGTGGTTGTTGAAGGGATTTTGGTGCTAGAAGTGGTGGCAACAAGGTATTGAAGTGGTGCTATTGCTGGCGGGTTCAGCAGGGTGTCTTCGTTTTGTAGGGGTGTTTAGGGGAGTTGTGTGATAATTTAAGTGATGAATTATAAATGAAACTTGTTAAGGATAGGTAGGGGAAGAATATTTGGTTGCTATAGTGGTGGTTTGGAGGCTATGGAGGTGGTGGAGTGGCCTGAGAAGAGGATACACTAAATTCGGATTCAGCCTGGATATCTCTAATGGAGGGCTATTTTGTGGAACTTAAAATGAATTTTGATGGAAGATTTGTGAAGAGAAAGTGATAATAACATGTATAAGAAGAAGCATACAAAAATTAAGAGAAAGATACTTAATGTGGAGGTAGATAGGACTGACTTGGTGGGGGTGTTGCTGAATTCAGATTCAGCCTGGGTAGGGTTGGATAGATGGAGGTGTGGAGGAAGATAGAGAAGGAATTTAGAGATAGTTTGTGAAAAAAATATGAGAAAGAGAGTTAGGAAGAAGTTTGCTTCAGGTGATTTTAATAAGGGAGGTGAAGAGAGGGGGATTATGGACAGCCTAGCGGGGAGGAGAAGGGTTTGGAGATACCAATAGGGTAAGGAAATGTCACAAGTTATAACCCCTTCCCTTTCACATTCCACCCTAATGATTTAATAAACCCATGGCTGTCCAAAACCAAAATAATATTTAATATTAATGGTCAAACCAAGCTTAGTCAACCTAGGTTAAGTCCAACTACTTCTAGTTGGATCAGGTTCGGGTCGTTGCGATTTAGTTTGACTAGGTTGGTTCGATTCACTAAAAAATTGATCATTTATGAATATTGAGGGTAGATAGCATATAGAGGTTCAATAGAGTGGAACACAAGTATTATGTGTGTCTTAAACCTAACTTAGATCATGATCATGCATTAGGTCGAAATAATTGGTCAAAATTGGATCTCCAATTTAAATTGGAATGGTCAACGGTTGCATTGTAGGTGCTAGAAATTGAGTTTTTGACCCAAATGTTTTACATTAAAAATAGAGTAGAAGGAGATGTGTTTGAGTGGGATATGATATTCATAAATTAAGGTGGGCTCATCTAGATCATGCATATAAAATTTGTTTGGAGATAATGGCTAATGTTGTGCTCCTAAAAATAAAAGCTACAAAAAATATTTGTAAATGATACTTTTGTTTACTTAATCCTAATTAATAATTAAAATATTAATTCTAAATATTATATTAAATAAAAATAACTAAATCTTAGGGTGAGGGGGTTTACATCATCCTCCCTCTCCCAGGTAGACTCACCCGGAAAGTGATGCCTCAATACGACGCGTACCAAGGGAATGGTCTAGTTACTCCGCACCTTCTCTCTCCGATCCAGAATCTCAACTTGCTGCTCTGAATAGCTAAGGGTAGGGCCCAACTCTATCTCCGAGTGATCTAATACGTGAATATGATCTGCCACGTACTATCTCAATTGCGACATATGAAACACGTTATGAACTCCCTCCAATGCATGCGACAAGTCTAGTCTGTAGGCAACTGCACTGACCCACTCGAGAATACTGAAGGGTCCGATGAACCACGGACCAAGCTTCCCGCCTCCACCGAAGCAAATCGTGCCTCGTGTTGGAGAAATCCTCAAAAACACCAGACCTCCAACCTAGAAAAAATACAACCTTAAGAACTTAATCTATAACAAATAATCAATATCAACACAAAATAAAACCTAAAACTATACCTCAAACTTCAAGAGTCTCCGGTGGCTATTGGCCCAATGTCGTTGTCTGTCCTGCACTACCCAAAGTCTATCTCTAATAAACTTGACCTTCTCCGCTGCATCCACCACTATCTCTAGCCCTATCAAATCTCTATCTCCAACATCGTCCCAAGACAAGGAAGTGCGACATCTTCGACCATACAGAGCCTCAAATGGTGATATCTCTATACTGGCCTGGTAGCTGTTGTCGTAAGCAAACTCTACCAAATGAAGATGATCCTCCCAAGATCTCCCAAAATCTAGTACACAGGTGCATAGCATATCCTCAAAAGTCTGAATGGTCCTCTCTGACTGCCCATCTGTCTGGGGTGATATTCAGTGCCGAACTTGAGCTGGGTGCACAAGCTCGCCTGTAAACTTCTCCAAAAATGAGAAATAAAATGACTATCCCGATCTGAGACTATGCTGCGGGAACCTCATGTATCCTGATAATCTGACTCACATACATCTTTGTCAGCTTCTCCGTAGACAAACCTACCTTGAAAGGCAAAACGTGGGCCGACTTGGTCAACCTGTCAACGATGACCCAAATCGAGTCTTTTCCTCATGGAGATCGTGGAAGTTCAGATACAATCCATAGTAATGTGCTTCCACTTCCACTCTGGAATGGGTAATGGCTGAAGTAAACCACCTGGCCTCTGCCTCTCGACTTTCACCTGCTGGTACACTAAGCATCTAGATACATCTTGTTGGTACCTAGATGCATGAAATACTGAGAGCAATGTACTTCCTGCAACACATTTTCACATAGCTCCCCACTAGGCACACATAATCTAGTACCGTGTCACAATGAACCATCCTCAGCAATGGTGAAATCATCCTCCAATCCTGCTCTCACCTGAGCTCTGATGCTCCTCAGAGACACATCCTTATACTTGGCTGCCTTGATTCTGTCTATCAACTCTGAGTGTATCTGCAACCCCTACATCTGTATTACAATCCTAAGAACTATTACCTCAATGCCCAATCTTTTTAGATCCTCCAACAAATACCGTTCTTGTGTTAAAAACATAGCTACCGGATACCTGCTCAAGGTATCGGCAACTACATTGGCCTTTTCCGGATGATACTGTAAGGATATATCAAAATTCTTCATCAGTTCTAGCCACTGACGCTGCCTCATTTTCAAGTCCTTCTGAGTGAAAATATACTTCAAGCTCTTGTGGTCTGTGAAAATCTCCATACGCTCTTCGTACAGATAGTATTTCCACAACTTCAATGCAAAGATGTCCGCTGCTAACTCCAAATCGTGGATAGGATAGTTCTCCTCACAAGGACATAATTCTCTGGATGCATAGGCAATCACCTTCCCATTCTGCTGAAGAATACAACCCAGCCCTTTCCCTGATACATTACTATATATAGTGAAACCTGCAGACCCTGATTGCAATATCAAAATAGGAGCAGACGCCAATCTCGTCTTCAATTCCTCAAAAGCAATCTGGCACTTCTCCGTCCAAACAAACTCTACGTCTTTCCTAGTGAGTTTGGTCATCGGCTCGATAATCCTTAAAAAGTCTTGCACAAACTTTATATAGTAGCATGCCAGACCCAAGAAACTCGTGATCTCTACCACTGAATTCGGGATCTTCTTAGACTCCACTGTATGATCTTCTTCGGGTCTACTGAAATTCTATCTCCAGTCATAACATGTCCTAAGAACTCCACCTTCTCCAGGAAGAACTTACACTTGGACAGCTTCTCATACAGCTTCTCCTTCATCAGCACATCCAACACAATCCACAGATGCTCCTCGTGCTCCTCTGGCGTCTTCGATTATATGAGAATATTATCGATGAACACCACCACGAACTTGTCAAGGTACTGGTGGAACACCTTGTTATCAAATCCATAAACATCGCCGGGACATTAGTCAACCCAAATAGCATAACCATGAACTCGTACTCGCCATACCAAGTCCTAAAAGCAGTCTTCGGAATGTCCTCCGGCTTCACTTTCACCTGATGGTAGCCTGATCTCAAGTCTACCTTAGAAAATACCTTGGTGCCACTCAACTGATCGAACAGATCATCAATCTGTGGCAATGGGTATTTATTCTTGATAGTGAGATTATTCAATATCCTGTAATTATTGCACATGTGCACTGATCCATCATTCTTTGGTATAAACAATATCGAGGCTCCCCACGGTGAAAAACTGGATCTGATAAACCCCTTATCCTATAGTTCATCAACTTTCTTCTTCAGCTCGACCAACTCGCTGTTGTTCATTCTATAGATGTGCTATAAAATTGGCTCTACACCTGGCACCAAGTCTATAGAGAACTCAACATCTAGATCTAGCGGCAATCCTGACAATTCCCCAGGAAACACATCCAAGAACTTTGCTATCAAAGAATGTGGCAACTGCTTGTCCTCCACCATAGCTCCACAGATAATGCCTTCTCCTTACTCCGAAGCTCCCTTAGCAAACTCAAAATCTTGCTCTCCTGGAGGGCTAAACAAAACTCTACCTTCTCTGCAATCTATACTAGTATGGTGTCTCCTCAACCAATCCATCCTGAGTACAATGTCGTAACTCGGAAGTGGCATTACAACTAGACACATACTCATCTCCTGGCCTCCCAGAGTAACTCTCCAAACCTTGCAAATATCACTAACTAGGATAATGCCTTTCCCGGTCATGATCTTGTAAGTCCTAAGCAAAGACTCAGCAACCAAATAATGCTTCAGAGAAAAAAAATAGATATAAAATTATGGGAAGTACCTAAATCAAATAATGCTAAAGTTGGAATGGAATCAAGGAGAACAAAACCTGCGATAATATCTCCGGTGGGCTCGGCCTCCTCGACTGTCATAGCAAACGCTCTCCCCTGAGGTGCACCTCCCTGATGTTGGTGCTGGGCGTAACACTGCTGCTGGGTCTGAAGCGGTGGTCCCCTTGGATGTACTGTAGATGGCCTCGCCTGTGCTCTCTGAGCTGGAGCTACTCCCTGAGATGTATGAAGAGAAGAAATCGGATAATCTCTCATGTGATGCCCTTCTGTGCCACAATACAGACAAACTCCCAACCTCTTCCTGCAAACTTTCCAAATATGGCCGATCTTCTTACAGAAGTGGCAGGGAACTTGCTGTGGCTGTCTCTGTTGATACTGTGGTGTCTGGTGAACCGGCGTCCTAGCTGGAGCCTGGTACGGCTGTGGCTGCTGAAATGGCCTAGACTAGAGATGAGGATGCTTAGCAGGCCCTACGCTGCTACTAGCTCCCATAAAAGAATTATAGTCTCTCTTGGGCTTCAGGTTCCACTCCCGCTCGATCTTGTGTGTCTCCACAAGTATCTCAGAATACGTCTCATAGAAAGATGAAATGAGGATCTTCACTTCCCAGTTCAGACCCTCGCAAAAATAGATAGACCGAACTTCTGGCTCCCTCACTAAGTACCCTGCAAATTGGCTCAACCTTCCGAACTCTGTGGCGTACTCCTCCACGGACATGCTCCCCTGAATAAGGCCCTCAAACTGCCTTTTCAAGTCTAATCTGTCAGTCCGAGCAAAGAACTTTCTCTTGAAGAGGTACTTAAACACCTCCCAAGACTATCCCGCATCAACAAGAAGTGGCTCATTCCTGAACCAAGTACGAGTGAAGTCGAACAACAGAAGTCCCACAGGCTTAACCTTCAGATCTTCAACAAGATGGGACACCCTGATGAGACGCTCAATATCCTCGAGCCAATCATCAGCATAAATGTTGCCCTCGATCCCCTTGAAGACCAGAGGTTCCAACTTCTCGAAGTCCTTGTTATTACTCGACCTATGGTGGGTAACCTATGGAGCAACCTGCTATTGGTCCGGAGCTCCTTTTTCTACTGTAGCAAGGGCAAGCTGATGAGCACTCTCAATATCCTACTGCAATACGTCGGTTTGCCTCTGGTGAGCCTCTAACTGGGCCCTCTGAGCCTCCATTATCTGGAAGTGAAAGGTGGAGGTGGAAGTCCCTCAGACACAGCTGGAACAGTCCTCTGTGCTGGAGGTGGACCTCCCAACGTAGCTGGTACGATAATTACCGGAGAAGTGACTGGTACAGGCCCTCAAAAAGTTGCAGATCTCTCAAAAATTGTTCCTCTCTGCTGTGATCAGGTCTTAGGCGACATCCTGAGGCAAAGCGAAAGAAAAGAATTAATATGACACAAGATAAAATATATTCAAAGAAGGACTGTTAAAGCTCAATTATCAAATATCAAGGAAGAACTGTTGAAATGAACAATCAAGTTTTTTCTAGTTGTGGTTGAGTATTCTGAGCCTATAGCCTATATCGTATATCCTTAAACAGGCTCGTAATAGCATTCTAATCAGAGCACCACTATGAATCGCACTAATCGCAACATCAAAGGCGTACAAGGGCTACCACTAAAAATATGTTATGACCCGCACCCAGTAAAAGGGCACGAGTACGTGAGTACATCCAGCCTATGCCACAACATCGGCAGTAGAACGCTGTTTGGATAAACTATACTATCTAACAATAATGATCATCAAGACATATAATGCTACCAATAAAAAATAAATACTCAATCACAGAACTATAAGATGAAATAATCGTACGAATATGATATAAGACTGAAGAGTCCAAAATACAACTCACAAGACAGAAATAATTTTCAATGAGTCACCAAATAAATAAAGAACTAACTTTAAAAGCTGGAGACAAATCCAGTATAATATAAGCCTATCTACTAAGCTACTGGTAAAGTGTCGTCTACCTCAACCCGGATGAGTCCCTCCTGAGCAACAGTCTCTAACTCTAAACCAACTATGCCCTGAGGCCCGTAGTGAGTGGTATACCACTCCTTAGTGTTATCTGAGAAAAATATATCCAGTTAGGAAAGGAACAAAGTACACATCTAACAACAGTTCCAATAATTGATAAAAACTATGTATCAGTAAATAGATAGCATATACAAGATGAATAGAGCATGGCAAGAACATATAGGAATAAGAAAATGCAAGAAATACATAAGGAATAAGAAAATGCAAGAAATACATACAAGAGATATGAACATCATATATGAAATAAATAGATACAACTATCTAAGTGAGTGAGTACCAGTGACAATATGCCATCGGCTTGGGAACTTGCACAGAAATATGGCCTGGTTAATCATACGTAAGATATATGATTAACACTCACAAGAATACATGAACTGCACATGGAGGGTATGAACACATATCTACACAAAGAATCCAGCCCCTGACTGATATAGTGGATCCAACACAGACACGCTACAACACAAGAATCACAGAGCAGGGGGGAAACCTTCTCAGGAACAGTGTCTCATCTATGCACAGGAATCACAGGACATGCACAAGAATCACAAAAAAATAATATCTTATAACGTGATCCAGAAAATACCAATCTGTGTAACCAAGTGACAAAAAATCAAGGATATCTACACTAAATACAAGAAACATAGAGGATATCATAAAAGGAAAACTATCAGAGAATATACTCGCCTGGAATCTGGTGAACAATATCAAAGATGTCTGAAATGGTTCCTCGAAGACCTAAATATGAAATATTACATCAATACAAGGTTTTGGGAATGAATACAAGTTAAACTAGTTCAAATCTAGGTCATTAAGCCATTTTTAAGTCAAAATATCAAACTTGGTCAATACTAGGTCAAACTAGCTATTTCTAAGTTGTATGAGTCAATCTCTAGGATATTGGGTCCATAAACTATGTATCTAGGCTATACTAGCTATATTAGGATACTAGAGTATCAATACTAAACCGTATCATAAGATACGCACTATACAATATACTATACATAATATATAAATACTAGCATCATATAGCTAATACTAATACTAGATGGAAACCTTGGCTTTGAGCCAACTTGGCATCACACTACTTGACACCCTCTAGATACCCAAAACTATTACCTAGAGTGAATACCTAATACCTTAGTTAATAATATTATCAACTAACTAACTAACTAACTAACTAACTAACTATATATATATATATATATATATATATATATATATATATACAACTAACATTCTACTATATCTAACTAAGTATCTAATTGTTAACAATACTTACTAACATCTAACTAACATCATCTACTAACTTATGTAAATTCTAACTAATAAACTAACTAACTGTTAACTATCCTTATAGATACACTTACCTACTGCTATTATGAAATGCACGCAAGATGGTGCATTGCCTGCACTCTTACTTCACTACTCCTCCCCCTTCTATAACTGAATTTCCTATTGCCTTACCCTAATGCTATAACATGTATCCCCTTACCCTCTAATTCAAGACAGTAATGCACCTACAGTATGATGTTGCTGCTATTGTGTCCTACTTCTTAGCTAATGCTGCTGCTAATAGCAGTAACTACCCATCCACACCCGACTTCTCTCATCCTCACTGCACCCCTACAGACAGTGCCCGACTGGTAGCAGTACATGCTAACCCCACTGTTGTTGTTAAGCGACAACTCGAGCTCCCTCCACTGATATATTGGATACCTCACTTAGATTGATACAATCCAATACCAGGACCCGAGTCCCCCTACTTCTACCAGTGCTACTACTGCAAAGTGCAACAGTAATTACTGCTAACACAGCAAGCATGCTGCTTCTGCTATGTCAGAGGTAATACTTCCCCCTATTACCACAGTTAACCACTGCTATTACAACCAAAACCGAATCCCCTTATCATTCACCCTCACTTAAAATCACCCAAAAATAGTGAGGCAATACACCATCAGTCACTACAATGAATCAATCACACCACAGTTCATAAATGAACTCAAAACTGTCCACAACTATTACACTCAGTCCAAACATACTCATATCAGTGTACACAAACTCCCTAACCCAATATACATCCAATGTATGTAGATATACCTAAATAATCATCACCCATTATATTATATATACTATAGATATCATATATATATCTAATGAGATACTAATTACAACTAAAACAACTCCAAGTAAAGTAGAACACAATACAACAAACACTTGGAGTGCATTGTACCCATACCACACTCAATCTATGATATGCTTGCGATACGGCTCCAACACATCACCAAATATAGCCTGAAGGATACGAGCAAGTCTAGAATCATAATTAGAAGTAATACGAAGAGCTAGCTACTCAACTATGTACCCATGTCAAAATATGACATGCTCAAACCACCGTGTCGAAGAAAAAACCCCCAAAATAACAAGTATCACCAAATTGTCATGATACGGCCTACACGTATCCATTTTTGGATACTACACTAGTCTCACACAACCAAACACATGTCAATTTGGTCTAATTATCCTATTGACAAACACATAATTTGTCAATCTCGGAATTCTTCCAAAATTGGCACAAAATATATCATAACTTCCAAAATAAGGGTCTCTAGTAGTCAATTCTTTTTCCTATAGATAGCCCTAGTATATGGGAGAGTTCCTAATGACTAAAATACTTATTTATAGTCTAATTAGTAAGGGTAAAAGTGAATTATACCTATTGGTAGATGGATTCTTAATGCAAGTTTCTAAATGGATGCAAAGAGCCTTCAACTTGTACACTCTTCACCTCCTTGTAGATCCTTGCCTCCTCCTTGCTCCAATAGCCTCCAATGGTGATTAGAGAAGGAATTGGAAGAGAATTTGGGTAGGGATTGGTATAGGGAAGAGGGAATTTGGGAAATAATTTCTAGATCTAAAATTTTGGATAAAGAAATAGGAGAGGGAGTCTCCTCCCCCTTATGATGTGGCCGACCACCTTTCTTGGGGTTCAAGTAATGTCAAATATCGATAATGTCCCTATAGACTTGTCATGAAGAAAATAATTAAGGAAGGAAGGTTATATTCCTAATGATTTAACTAATTAAATTATTAACTTAATGAATTGGGCTTGTGGTTGGGCTCAAGTCTAACTAACGTAAATGTTGGTCCATGAATAAATTCTAATCTAGGTCCACTAACACAAGTACAAAAATATAATATAACATCTAACAATAAATGAATAATATAATAAATAGATATTTAATATGCACAATAATTAATAATGATGAAATGACCAAAATATCCTCAGTCAGAATAGTGGTAGTGACAACTGCACAGTAGACAATGGTTACCTGTGATTAGGTTGGTGCATCTCAATGGTGTGGTAGATGTTTTGGAGAGTGTGGTTGAGGTGAGTTAGTGTTAGTATCTGTTTGTGTGAGTGGCATTGAGGGAAGCTCGGGCAGGGTAGTGGCTCATCAGCAATTACATGCTTGTGGGGGTTTAGTCAGTAAAGAGGGGTGACAACCAGAGTATGTGCTTTGTTGCACACTCGAGTGCTAATGGTGGGTTTTCAGTTCAGTACAGAATAGAGTAGTAAGTATTTAATATTGGGTTAGAAGTGTACGTTAGGGTGATCATCATGGCTTGACACTTGGTGTGTCTTAGAACTTGGCATGGATAGTGTGTAAGGTGTGTATCAATTATAGACACATGTGTATGTGCCAATGTATGGAGTATGGTGTCATGTGTGTCTGATGCTGAGGAGTAGGAGTCTAATACCTAGCTATGTATGGTGTGTAGGGGATGTGAAGTGTTTATGGTAGCCAGGGTGTGTATTAGTATTATAAGGGTGAGTGTGTGGGTATCAGGTAATGAGGGGGGTCTGTTGCTCATGTCTGTTGCAGTATGCAACAGAGATGGTGTGCTTAATCTGTGCAGTACACTACAGGCATGTTACAGCAAGAGATACAAGTAATTGATATAGAGCAACAGTATGATGGTTTAATAGCATACGGATGGCAGTAGCAGTAGAGTAAAGCGTGGGTGATAGAGTGTTGGGTTGCAGTGGTGTATCTGTTGGAGTGCAGTGTATGTGCAATGGTTAGATCTGCATATATCAGTGAGATATTCCCATATATCTGCGAGATATTCCCGTGTATCAGTGAGATATTCCTATTCCCGTGTATCAGTGAGATGTTCCCATTCTCATTAATCGGTGAGATATTCCCATGTATCAGTGAGATATTCATGAGTGTGTTTATAGCAAGTGTGGTAGTGTAGGATAGACGTTAAGTTGTGAGGTTGCATGCAGTGTATGGTAGTGTATGGTTCGTAGGATAATGAGTTAGTGCCTGTGGCATAAGAATATATATGTGTGTTCAGGAAAGAGTTCAGGCAACATGACGGGGTTCATGAGTTATCTGTACAGACCTGAGTAAGGTTTGAACTGCAAATAAGTGATGTAAGAGGAAGATATAGAGTGCAGGCCTCAAGTCTGTGTGTGATACACATGGGGTATCAGTATAGTATCAGGGGCTAGATAGATAGGAAAGGTGTATGCAAGTGCATTTGGGAGTGTAGTGTTGGAGGTGATGGAATGAGGCTCGGGTAGTACTACTCAGAGAAGCAACATGTAAGGCATGTATTTGGGAAGCTAAGGATCGGTTAGGCAGTCAAGTATGAACTGTGTGTGAAGTTAGATTGTGGGTGTAGGTTGGTTGCAGATAACAAGGGAGTATGTTGTATAGTGAAGTGAATGGGAGCTCGAATGCTCCAGGTTTGATGCAGACTGATTCTGTATGTCAGTGCAGGTAAAGGGGACTTAGGAGGCCTGTGAGTGTGAAGTTACCTATATATATATATATATATATATATATATATATATATATATATATATATATATATATATATAAGTCCTGATACTTTAGATAAGACTAGTGAAATACAAGGGATTGTGGTATGCACGAGCATAAAATAGGACTGTTCAGAGGAGAGGGAAGTAGGATCGTGTTCAAACAGTTGGTGACTTGAGTGCCAGATATCTGTGTAAGTATAAGGATTTGGGTGTTATTCCAATTGGTATTAAGAGGAGATATGCAGGTGATGTAGGTTTTCTTGGATGTTAGGAAGACTTTGAGTTGAAGGGAAATTCATTATCAACAAGTGCATGGTAAGAGTGAATGAGAGTGAGTGTTGAGTTATAATACAAGATACAAATGAGTATAGTTTACTACCAAGTATACGGGGTGAGTGTCTAGGTATTTGGTTCTAGGTGGAGCTAGTTAGTTAAGGTAATAAATATTGAGTTATTGGTCAAGGTATTGGAATTTGGTTCACGTAGTAGTGAGGTAATAATATATAGGCTAAGGTATTTTATGTATTGATTTAAATAGAGTCTATATTAAATATATGATATATATAGTACATTGTATTAGCTAGTATGACTCTAGAAACTAACTTAGAAGCTAGTTTTGGATCCGAATTGGAGTGTTAACCTAGTTTGACCATGAAAATCTAGTTTTGGCCTATAAACCTAGTTTAAACTTATTTAACCATAATTATGAATTCGAAACACCTGTTTGACATGGATAATTCATATATATTTAAACTAATTTAACCATAATTATGGATTCAAAATACCTGTTTGACATGGATAATTTATATATAGGTCACTTGGACTCCAGACCGGACATTGATTGAGTTCATCTCTATATATAATTCATATATAGGTCACTTGGACTCCAGACCGGATATTGATTGAGTTCATCTCTATATATAATTCATATATAGGTCACTTGGACTCCAAACTCAGGACCGTAGGCGAGTATATCTTTTTTTAGTTTTCAGTACTTGATAGTATTTATATCACATGTTCTAGAACTGTTATACTTGATTCTGACACCATGGTGCACGGGATGGTATTATATGGATCAAATTAGGAGATGTTATTATTGAATATGTACATCAGGTGCTCCTTGTACACTACTTTATTGTGTACTCGGGTTCTCCTTGTGCTCGTATCTATTCATGAGTCCCATGTGCTCATATCATATTCTTGTGCTTCGTGTGCTCATATCATATTTGTTTACGTAATGTGTCGTGATTAGATCCATGAATATTAGTCGAGGCGGGAGAGTAGGAGTTATTTATGTGATCAAACCTCTAGTGTATTCGTATGTATGCCAATTATACAACACACGTATAATTTAGTTGCCATATTATAAACGTGTACATTCCCAAGCCGATCACATAACGAACTTGTACTCTAAAGCACATAGACAGTATTACTAGTTCTCTTACTTACCATTCACACCATATTTCTTGTATTTATCTCTCCAGTTATTTATGTGATTATATGCTTATTTCAGTTATATCACCTATTTTCTAGTTACCTGTACATCTTGTATTCATTTTTATTACTTATCATATATTCTCTACCATATATTTAGAACTGCTTTAAGAGTTTTGTACTTCGCTCCAATCCTAACTGGATAATATTTTTAGGAATTAATTTGGAGGACTGGTGTCCTACCTATTATGGCCCTTGAAGGGCGAGACAACTAATATTGGCCTGGTTACTCAGGAGGAGCTGGTTCCAAAGGAGGGGGACTCATCTAGCCTTAGCTTGGTTTGTATCTAGACATTTTATTTGTACTGGATTTGTCTCCAGTTACTTAGACCATTTTGTATGTTATTGATATTTTAGACTTTATGTTGTTATAGCTAGGCTCTTAGACTTGGAGATATTATTTGTAACCATTCTAGACTTTAGACTTTGAGACTTTCTTTTCTTTATATCATATCGTACCATTTCTTCCTTATATATTATTGTGATTGAGTATTATCATATTATCATATTATTGTCTTCTTATGGAGTTGAGATATTACTAACAGGTTGTGATCATATTATTGTTTGAGATTGTTTGTTAGTTATATTAACCTAGACAATATTCTACCGTCGATGCTGCTGCATAGGCTGGATGTACCCACGTACTCGTGCCCCTATCATCCGGGTGCTGGTCGTTATACATTTTTATGGTGGCCCATGCAGGTCTCGTCTTCGCAACTAGTATGATGCCATGGTAGTACTTCATCTTAGATGTACTACTATGAGCCTGCGATATGATATATCATATGATATTAGGGTGAGAGAATACTTAATCAAAAATTAGAATTTTTTGAGAGATTCCTAGGATAACCCTTGAGAATCTTACTATAAACTCTATTTTAAAATTTGTTTCCACTTGTTTCGTTTACTCTTACTTTTTCGTTGTTGAATTTGATTCTTGATGTTCATTATTGACTTTGATTCTTGTATCAAGATAAATTTTATGGATATAATTGAGGTATATTATGATGACATATTTTGATGAGGATAGTGAGAAATATAATCGTCTGTCTTGGTTATGGAGCCTAGAGTTTATCACATCCATACTAGCTGGTGTGGCGGAAATATAGAGACCTAATTTTGAATGTACATATCATAGTTATGGAATTTAGAGTTTCTTGCAACTATACTAGTTGGTATAGCAAGAATTTTAGATAACATGATTATAGAGGTACATACCTTAGTTATGGACTCTATTGTTTATCGCAACTATACTTACTAGCATAACGAAGATTATGAGTAACATGATTCCGGATAGACGTGTATGATTATCAGATTGTATCTTAATTGGTTCTTAACATATAATCTTTATCATTCAACCTTATTATCATTGAGTTCTATTTCATCATCTTATTAGCTCAGAATAGAGATATCTTTAGTTTCTCTAGTTAGTTCCTTATAGGACTTCACCTTTATTAGTTCCTGAGGCATATTTTTTGATAGTATAGTAGTCTGGTAACTTGTAGATAGGTTTTGTCAAGTTGAGTATTAATATTGATTATTGGGAGTGTAGCATGTGAGTCTGAGAGTGGTTCTTGGTTAGGTATATGAGCATTAGGAATCAG
Source organism: Iris macrosiphon (assembly GCA_036927795.1). Classification (NCBI taxonomy): domain Eukaryota; kingdom Viridiplantae; phylum Streptophyta; class Magnoliopsida; order Asparagales; family Iridaceae; genus Iris; species Iris macrosiphon. Next base: position 75,381,965 of record JAYESA010000002.1, on the reverse strand, counting down.
TGTATAAGCCTAGAAGTAACTCATAGTGTAGTACCATTGTAGAAATAGTTCTAAGACTTGTGTCAAAGTATAGTTAACAGTTAGTATACTAGAGTACTAAGCTTGTATAATTATGGAGTTAGTGTCTGTATAACAAGGGTGCCTAGAGTGAGCCAGTAAAAAGAGTGTATCAACACTAGGATGAGTAATAAGTGATAGGTATAGTGTATCAATTTAGTATCAGTGAGTATTAGTTTGTGTGGTAGTATTAGCTGAGTGCATCAGTATGATATTGAGGTAGGGTAAGTAAGATTGTATCATGGAGAGTAGGAATATATGTGTTTCAGGCAGTGAGAGGGATATAGTTAGGCCACCTGTGGTACAGAAAAATGCTTTACACCAGCAGAAGGAGACACCCTAGCAGGGCAGGGCTTTTGCAATGATGGTCGAGGGGACCGATGCTGCAGGTGATGGGTTAGTAGGTCATGTTATGTTTTGTTCCTTCCCTCCTTTCGATTTATTGATTTGGGTGATTCTATAGTATCTCATAGTTCATATTAGTAATTTTGTGCTATAGTATAGTTTGTAATAATCCTGATAGAGACAACAATACCAAGACAAATAAAGACTATGATCATGTATTGGTGATAATGAATGATTTCTTTTCAGTAGAATTATATATTGTATGATTAGGTAGGACTTCCTTAGGTCATGACTAGACGGAGGTTTTTACCTAAAGAAGAGTGCACTATCTTTAAATTTTAAGGACAAATTTTTTCTAAGGGTGGTAGGATTTGTAACCACCACTTTCCACTCTAGGGGTATTTTGACAATTTTGTATATTATAAAATTTTATTTTATTTTATATTGATAGTTAGTATAGAATTAATTATTATTGCTTATAAATATTGAGTTTTGGTACTATTGCAAACTAATTAGAATATCATTATTGTTAGTTAATATTATAGCTAACTTGAGTTGTTGAGTACTAGTTGGAGATAGTTAGTGATTGATGTTAGTTATTGTGCTAGTGAGTTTAGACTTAGTATTGGTTGAACCAATTAGACCTAACTAAACTAGTCATGACTTAAATTAGTTCCCATAATAAATGGATAGAATATCCCCTTTTGTAATTGATCCCTTCCTCCGAATTAAATATTCCTCCATGACAACCAATATGGACAAATTAGACTTTGTGCATTGACCTAAACCAAGGGTTAAGAGGCAGGCCCTATATAGAGGGGAATGATCCCCCTTCCACTTGTCATTTCCTACTTATTTTAGCCCTAATTTAGTTCTTTTCTAAATTGAGACCAACCCCCACCAAATTCTACTAAAATTATTCTCATTCCCTACTCAAATTCATTCCCATAGAGGCCTAAGAGCTTGGATTGCAAGAAGCACACTTGGAGGGATAATTCTCGGAGCTTGTGTCCATTTCGTGTCTGTTTGAAGGAGTTTCATTGGGATCTGACTCTCAATATGTATAAATCCCTATTTCCATTAATTTTATGGTTAATTTGTAGTATTGGACCCTTAGGAATCCACCCATGGCTAAGGACTATCATTATGGAGAAGTTCTAGATGATAGGAAGCACATTTCCAATAGTTACATAGGCTTTTAGGGGCTTTTTGGTGGAGTTATGAATTTGTGACCATCAAGTATTTTTCATTGGGTTCCAATAGGTATTTGGGGTTCTATTAGAGTGTTGTATGGTGTATTGTGTCCACAAGTGGATACGTAGGGACCGTATCATCATGATACGTCATGATACGTATAAACATAAATTGGTATTTCTATGTGTTTGTGTCCCAATGTGTCCATTTCCCTTTATTGTATTAGAATAACTATTTCTAATATTATCCATAATATATTTTATTTATTATTTGTGTTCCATAAGTTTTGGTTGTGTATCATGGTGTTTGGAGAAGAGTATTACATAGGTATCATGGTGTGATACTCATATGTATCATGGTGCACACCAAGTGTTTGACAATTTGAATTGTGATGGGTATGTGGTTTAGTGTGCTTTAGAGTGTGTGTTAGAGTGTAGAGGGTGGTAGTGGGTGTGAAGGGTAGGCCTGTGTGAGGATAATGCATTAAGGACTTCATAGTAGATTGTGGTTTCCTGTGATTAGGTTATTGTATCTCAATCGTGTGGTAGATTTTTTGGAGAGTGTGGTTGATGTGAGTTGGTGTTAATATGTATTTATGTGAGTGGGGCATTGAGGGAAGCTCGGGCAGGGTAGTGGCTCATCAGCAATTATAGGCTTGTGGGGGTTTAGTCAGTGAAGTGTGTGCTGTGTTGCACACTCGAGTACTGATGGTGGGTTTTCTGTTCAGTGCAGAATAGAGCAGTGAGTGTTTAATATTGGGTTAGAAGTGTTCGTTAGAGTGAGCATCATGGCTTAACACTTGGTGTGTCTTAGAACTTGGTGTGGAGAGTGTGTAAGGGGTGTATCAATTGTAGACACATGTGTATGTGCTCATGTATGGAGTGGGGTGTCATGTGTGTCTGATGTTGAGGAGTAGGAGTCTAATACCTGGCTATGTAGGGTGTGTAGGGGATGTGAAATGTTTATGGTAGCCAGGGTGTGTGTTAGTATTATATGGGTGAGTGTGTGGGTATCAGAATATGAGGGGGGTCTGTTGCTCATCTCTGTTGCAATGTGCACTAGCGCTGATGTGCTTCATCTGTGCAGTACACTACGTGCATGCTGCAACAAGAGATACATATAATTTCTATGGAGCAACAATATGATAGTTTAATAGCATACAGATGGAAGTAGTTGTAGTGGAGTAAATTATGGGTGATAGAGTGTTAGGTTGCAGTAGTGTATCAGTTGGAGTGCACTTTATGTGCAATGGTTAGATCTGCATGTATTAGTGAGATATTCCTATGTATCAGCAAGATATTACCATTTATCATCGAGATGTTCCCTTTCCCATGTAATAGTGAGATGTCCCCATGTATCAGTGAGATATTAATGAGTGTGTTTATAGCAAGTGTGGTAGTGTATGATAGATGTTAAGTTTTTAGGTTGCCTGTATTGTGTGGCAGTGTATGGTTCATAGGATAATGAGTTAGTGCTAGTGGTATAAGAATATATGTGTGTGTGTGTGTGTGTGTGTGTGTGTGTGTGCCTGTGTGTGTGTGTGTGTGTTTGTGTATTCAGGAAAGAGTTTAGGCAGAATAAAGGGGGTTCATGAGTGATCTATGCAAACCATAATAAGCTTTGAACTGAATGGTAAGTGATGAAAGAGAGAGCTCTAGAGTGCAGGCCTCAAGTTTGTGTGTGATACCCAAGTGGTATCAGTATGGTATCAGGGGTTAGAGAGAGAGAAAGATAAGGAAGGTATATGCACATGCATTTGGGAGTATAGTGTTGGAGGTGAAAGAATGAGGCTCGGGTAGTACTGCTCAGAGCAGGTGCATGTAAGGCTGATATTTGGGAAGCTAAAGATTGGTTAGGCAGTCAAGTATGAACTGTGTGTGAATTTGGAGTATGGGTATAGGTTGGTTGAAAATAATAAGGAAGTTTGGTGTGTAGTGAAGTGAATAGGAGCTCGAATGCTCCAGGTTTGATGCAGATTGATTTTGCAAGTCAGTGCAGGTAGATGGAACTAAGAGGCCCATGAGTGTGTGTGTGTGTGTGTATTTATATATATATATATATATATATATATATATATATATATATATATATAAGTCCTGATACATTAGATAAGACCAGTGCAATACAAGGGATTGTGGTATGCACAAGTATAAAATGGGACTGTGCAGGGGAGAGGGAAGTATGATCAGGTTCAGACAATTAGGGAATTGAGTGCCAAATATCTGTGCGAGTATAAGGATTTGGGTTCTAATCTAATTGGTATTAAGAAGAGATATACAGGTGATATTGGTTTTCTTGGATGTTAGGAAGACTTTGAGTAGAAGGGAAATTCATTATCAACAAGTGCATGGTAAGAGTGAATGAAATTGAGTGTTAAGTTGTAATTCAAGATGCAAATGAGTATAGGTTAATAACAAGTATACATGGTAAGTGTCTAGGTATTTGGTACTAGGTTGATCTAGTAAGTTAAGGTAATAGATATTGAGTTATTGGTCAAGGTATTGAAATTTGGTTCAAGTATTAGTTAAGTAATAATATATAGGCTAAGGTATTATATGTATTGATTTAAATAGAGTCTATATTATATATATGATATATAGTACATTGTATTAGCTATTATGACTCTATAAACCAATTTAGAAGCTAGTTTGGGATCCGAATTGAAATGTTGACCTAGTTTGACCACAAAAATCTAGTTTTGGCCTAGAAACCTAGTTTAAACTTATTTAACCATAATTATGAATCTGAAACACCTGTTTGACATGGATAATTCATATATAGGTCACTTAGACTCTAGACCGGACATTAGTTGAGTTCTTTGCTTAGGACCGCAGGAGAGTACATTTCTTTATTAGTCTTCAGTACTTGATAGTATTTATATCACATGTTCTAGAACTGTTATACTTGATTCTTACAAATGGTGTACGGGCTGGTATTATATTGATCAAATTATGAGATATTATTTATTTAACGTGTACATTGAGTGCACCTTGTACTCGTACTTTATCGTGTACATCGGCTGCTCCTTGTGCTCGTATCTATTCATGAGCCCCGTGTGCTTATATCATATTCGTTTGCCCCGTGTGCTCATATCATATTCGTGTGATCCGTGTGCTCATATAATATTCATGTGCATAACGTGTCGTGATTAGATCCATGAAAATTAGTCGAAACGAGGGAGTAGGAGTTGGTTATGTGATTAAACCTCTAGCATATTCGTGTGCTTGCCAATTATACAATACACGTATAATTGAGTTACCATAGTCTAGATTTTTGTATTCCCAAGCCGATCACATAACAAACTTGTACTCTAAAGCACATAGACAATATTACTAGTTCTCTTACTTACAGTTCATACCATATTTCTTGTATTTATCTCTACAATTACTTATTTGTGATTACCAGCTTATTTCAGTTATATTACCTATTTTCTAGTAACCTTTACATCTTGTATTCATTTCTATTATCTATCATATATTCTCTACCATGTATTTAGAACTGCTTTCAGAGTTTTGTACATCGTTCCAATCCCGAATGGATAACATTTCTAGGGATTGATTTGGAGGACTGGTGTCCTACCTATTATGGCCCCAGGAGGGCGAGACAGTTGACATTGGCCAGGTTGCTCAAGAGGAGCAGGTTCCAGAGGAAGGGGAGACTTAGCTAGCCTTAGCTTAGTTAGTAACTAGATATTTTATTTGTATTGGATTTGTCTCTAGCTACTTAGACCATTTGGTATGTTATTGATATTTTAGACTTTATGTTTTTATTGCTAGACCATTAGACTTGGAGATATTATTGTAACCATTCTAGACTTTGAGACTTTCTTTTCTTTATATCATATCGTGCCATTTCTTCCTTATAGATTATTGTGATTGAGTATTATATATTATCATATCATTGTCTCCTTATGGAGTTGAGATATTTCTGACAAGTTGTTATCATATTATTGTGTGAGATTGTTAGTTAGTTATATTGACCTAGACAATGTTCTACCGCTGATGCTGCGGCGTAGGCTGGACATAACAACGTACTCGTGCCCCGATTATCCGGGTGCGGGTCGTGACATTTCATAATTTGTATAAGTATCAGATTATATATTTCAGATGATTTTGTGATATTATATCAGATTATCTTTTCTTATTCATTCATTCCTTTAAAATATTGTGATTTATTACATATTTATAATTGGTTGGACTTATAATGATCTTGAGGTCTAGACAGTGTGCTACCGCCGTGTAAGCCCTCTAATTTTTATATAGCATTAATTTTGGTATTTCAAAACAAATATAATTTTTTTATATTAAAATTTATTTATTAATTAAAATATTTATTAGATATTTTCTTAACCCTTTGATACCTATCACCATGGTCTTAAACTCTTGAGTACTACACTAGCCTTTTACTTTCAACCAGCTTTGCATGCTAGACTTAGTCGAGCCAAATTAGGCTCATGCCATGACTGTCACTCACAAATTCATATTTTCATGCTTCATTTTTGTCGCACAACTTTCGCGACAAAATTACTAAAAAATAATATTTAATTATCCTTTTGTCGTTGCGTACGATTTTAATATTCAACACCAATCCATTTCTTCCGACTAATTTTATATTCATGAGCCTAGCTAGATACTATGAACATGAACATTGTGTCACATTTATTTGAGTCCCCGCATACTCCATAAACTTTGTATGATTCAAATCTTTGATTTAAATTCATATCTTCCATTTTTAGAAACTAAATCTTTGCACCTACCCTTTTCACCTTAGTTAAAACCAAATAAATATTTATAAAATCAGCTCCATTAATTAGAAAGGCTTTGCATGCCATATTAGGCTCCCAAATACTTTTCTCCATAGGATTAAACCAACTTCTAATCACAACCACTCAAACCCACAACATATATATATATATACCCACCTCTCCTTAACCCTAACCTTATGTTACCCGCCCCTTTCACCTCTTTAGTCGACCACAGCCCCCCCCCCCCCCCGACCTCATCCTCTACTTTCTCTCCCTCCTGCTTCATTTTCTCCCTCCTTTGCACCTCTCCACAGCCACCACAACCCGTCGTCCTACCCAACTCCCCCCCCGACCACCCCAAGGCCGACAATAGGCTGTTGTTATTGCAGTTACTGTTCGTGGTTACACACAGCAGTAAATACCACTACAAATCTAAGAATACTCTCCCCCCTTGAAGCCCCCTAGCATCCTGTCAAGTTCTAAGAAGTTTGGAGGTCGTTTGGTACTCTGAAAGCCCGAAATTGCAATGAAGGTCTCTACCGTAATCGCATTGGTATGTGTCCTATTTCTCTAAAGTTTTGATCTAATTATCGTATGTAAAATCTTTTGTGTATATATATATATATATATATATATATATATATATATATATATATACTTTTTTAGAAATCAAAGTACGCATCTCCATGCCTTATAGAACCCAAAACAATTGATCCAAACTATATATTAAATAGGTGCAACCCTAGATGCAACGTAGGACAAATATCTTAAAAGTAGAACTTTGTTTTGACATTTCTTTGTATAAATGAATAGATTTTAGAAATAAATATATATAAATAACAGAATATAATGATGATTAAAAATATGATTATGAGGTATAATCATTGTTTATATGTTGGGGGCATCCCAATGGAATATGGCATGTGACACACACACACACACACACACACACACACACACACACATATATATATATATATATATATATATATATATATATATATATATATATGATTGATTTACACATATACGTATGCATAAAAGTATGTTTATAAACACAATTTTAATATCCATGACTACCATGACGTGTTAGAATATGGCATGTGACGTACAATATTGCAAGTTGCAACGCCATGCATTTGTAGGGTCATTAGCACGAACACCGAGAAACTTGTTGATGTTCGGGCAATGAACCCCCAACTAACACCATGTACTTTAGGTGATCGAGTTAGTTAGTTTTTAATTTAAGTATTTTATTCAGGGCACGTGGGATCCGCGACACCTGCAGACTTAGGCACCGGACAGACGATGGAACAGCATCAGGATATATGCAAGTGTACCTTATATGGTGTATCACAGTTTCTTATTTTGTTTAGTTTATAGTTATTATTGTTATATGATATTGTTGGTGTATGTGGTTATCCTAGGACCGTTAGACAATACTTAGCATCTGAATCAGATTCAAGTGCCGATGTCCATCAACATAGTCGAGTATCATTAGTTAGATAGTTGATACCACTAACCCTTATTACGTGCTTGTATTTTTGGTATGTCAGACGGTAGGACACTTGACACAATCTTCATATGACAGAGTCCGTCTTGACATGTTCTTGGTATTTTGGACTCTGAATAGGATTATACGACTCATGATACATATATACAAACAGTTATACTTAGCTTACTATGACTCGTGGTGATAGATAAAGGTCTTGATCTCACGTTCTATCATATGATACGTAAGATTACATGAGAGGAGAGAGTATACACTGTACTATGAGCTGATATCTATATGTACGTGATTGCCTTAGTCTCTGTAATAGAGCTTTGATATAGTTTTACTAGATTGTTTTAGGTTCCATGAGACAGAGACTTCAGTGTATTTTACTAGACTACTTTAGGTTCCATGATACAGAGCCTTTAGTCTTATTACTAGAATGCTTTAGGTTCCATGATACAGAGCCTTTAATGTTATTATTTGACTGCTTTAGGTTCCTTCACACAGAGCCTTTAGTGTCCAGCCTGGAGTACAAGTGATGCTCTCATGTAAATATCACTTAAACGGTTACAGTAGCTTACCCTTAAATATTTATACTTTTTACTGTTTACTTCTAACAACGCTATTTTTATATCTTGTTACGTCCCTCTGAGGACATGGTTCCTTGTGAGTTTTGCAAAATAGACGGTCGTGGATTTTTTTGGAGCTACCGAGATGTATCGACTTGTTATGCAGGCATTGGAACTATACACTTTTATCATTTCTTCCACAATTATATTTACTTATTCTCGTTGTTTACTCTTCCGCTACTATAACCTAGTTTTGTAGACTCATGTTATTTCTTTCGAGTCTATTCAGACAAGTGTTATTTGGTGTGCCCACCATGATACATATTGTCCTTTTTTATTCATTTTCTTGGGGATTGATAATTAGAGATTTATTATATTATTTAGATAGTATAATTATACGTATTCGAGTTGGACTAGAGTATACTTGATACGTACCTGATATATTTACGTATTTTTAGTCTTACATATTTGGGGACTGGGGGATGACATATCGATACTACGGCGTAGGCTGGACAAGCGCTCCCACTCGTGCCCGACTATCCAAGCGTGGGTCATGACATATTTTTATGGTGGCCCATGCAAGTCAGAATTCGCAAATAGTACGATGCCGTGGTGGTACCTGGGTTTAGTCGTACTACTGTGAGCCTGCAATAGAATATGATTCATGGATTATAGGAGATTCTAGGAAGAATGATACTCAATCATAGATTAGGATTTCTTGAAAGTTTCCTCAATTGACCATTGAAAATCTAACCTTTAATACTATCTAAATAAATTTACACTTATTTTTGTTCACCCTAAACTTTTAATTCAGCTTGAATACATGTTCATTGTTGAACTTAATTTTGTATCAAGATGAGTTTTATGGACTATATCAAGGGTATATTCTGGTGACATATTTAAGTGATACAGTGAGAACTGCAGTCGTCCATCTTGGTTATGGAGTCTAGAGTTTATCGCAACCATATTAGCTGGTGATATAAAAATTCTTGATAATATAATTTCATATATACATATCTTAGTTATAAAATTTATAGTTTCTTGTAGCCATACTTGTTTGCGTGGCAAAAATTATGGATAACTTAATTTTAAGATATACATACATTAGTTATGAAATTAGTGATTTATTACAACTATGCTAATTGGCATGGCAAAAAATCTGGATAACATAATTTTGGATAGACGTATATGATTATTAGATTCTATCATAGATTAGTTCTTAATTTATTATCTCTATCATCTTTAAATTGCTTGAATTCTGTCATCTTTGAATTTTATTGAATCTCGTGTCGTTTGATAATCTTGTATATCTCTTAAATCCTTTGATCTTTTAATTATATCAGAATGACGAGGTCCAGGCATATAATTCACTATCGTCGCACTATTCTTTCAAGGTCGTTAGATAAAGGATCAACTAGTCCAAAGACGACAGAGACCATTCCTTCTTCATCACCCATGTCAGTTCAGGATAGAGATTTCTCTAGTTCCTCTAATTCAATTCCTTATAAAGCTTCACATTCACTAGTTCCTAAGGTAGCTTCCTTGGATAGTGCACAGCTTCTAGGGGTGTTTAGAGGATTCTTAGAGATGCAGAGAATTCAGGCTGAGATTCAGAGGGACCAGAATGAGGCTCAAAAGGAGAAAAATGTGTCACGACCTGCACCCGATGTAAGGGTCAAGTCAGAAATAACGCCCAGCCTACACCGCAGAATCGGCGGTAGAACGCTGTCTGGGTAATCTATCTATCAATATAATGAACCACCAACAATAACAATACACTCAATCATAAATCTAAGATGGAACGAGAACGAATATGATAAAGAATATGATAGTCACATACAACTCATGAGTCAAAAATAATACATCAATGAGTCTGAAAGAAATACTAACAAATAAGCCGGAGACAAATCCAGTATAAAAGAATACTAAGAAACTACTAAACTCGGGTCATCTATCTCAGTTGGGATAAGTCCCTCCTGAACCAGGGTCTCTGACTCTAAACCCACAATATCCTGAGGTCCATAATGTGTAGGATACCAGTCCTCAGTATCATCTGGAAAAAAATATCCAGTCAGGAAAGGAGCAGAGTATATCTCTAACAGCAGTTCTAATCAATGATAAAAACTATGTAATAGTAAATAGATGTGAATATACAAGATGCACCATAGATACAAGAGATACACAATAAGAAAATACTAGAATAAATACAATAATAAACAATATGACAATAATCAAGAATACTAATGACTAAGTGAGTGAGTACTAGCTTTAATATATGATCGGCTTGGGAACTTGCACAGGAATAATGGCCTGGTTAGTCATACGTGTAGTGCATGACCAACACTCACAGGAAAACAAAACTTGCACAGGAAGGTATGATCACATATCTACACTATAATACTCCTCACCCCCGAATGGTATAGTAGATCCAACCATGGTATGCTATGGCACGGGATTCTCTAGGAAGGTAGCAAATCTCTCCGAGAATCAATGTCTGTACATGCACAAGATAATCAATGAAACAAGACTTGCACAAGATACACCATATACAAGGAATAATATCTCATGACGAGATCTGGATATACCAATCCGTGTAACCATCGTGTCAAGAAATATGGATATCTACACTAGATACAATGAGCATAGAGGATATCAAGAAATATGGATATCTACACTAATACATATAACATATATGTACCTATATATATATATATATATATATATATATATATATATATATATATATATATATATATATTATATGTATTAGTGTATCATATACGTATATACCTATGAATCATATTTGTATGTAGAGATACTTATAAATATATATAATGGCTACTATTATAAATATATATAATAGCTACTTATTATATATTTATAAGTATCTCTACAAACAAATATGATTCATAGGTATATACGTATATGATACACTAATACATATAATATATATATATATATATATATATATATATATATATATATATATATATATATATATATATATATATATAACAAAATGTATATGAGTATATTCATTATCTATGACTAAGGGCAATAGAATTTAGATCTATGAATGCATTAAAACAAGCACATGGAGTGCATCGCACCCGTATCCTACTAGATCTAGGATACGCTTGCGACACGAGTCAACCACACAACCAAGCGCATCCCGAAGGATACGAACAAGTCTAATACAATATATATAAATAATACGAAGAGTCAAATACAAATCTACATGTCCGTGTCAAAATATGACATGCACAAAGTCCCGTGTCGGAGGAAAAACCCCCAAATCAACACGTATCACTAAATTATTGGGATACGACCTATACGTACCCAATTGTGGACACAACACTAGCCCCAGACATACAAGCACATGCCAAATTGATCTATAGGACCAATTGACACACACAACAAATGTCAATCTCGAAATTCCCCCAAAATTGACACAAAAAGTACCATAACTTACACAATAGGCCTCCTATGAACACAAAACCAAATCCTGTGGGTAGCATATGCATAGGGGTTGATTTATCATGGTTAAATATCAGATTTATAACCTAAATTAAGGGAAAAAACTGAATTGTACCTATTGGGAGATGAATTCCTAATGAAACCTCCAAATATGATAAAATTGGCCTCCAACTTGTAGATCCTTGCTCCTTTTTGTAGATCCTTGTTTTCTCCATCTAGATACTTGCTACACTAGCCTCCAATGGTTATTTGGAAAGGAATTAGGGTTTAATTGAAGTGGAGATGATGAAAATTGGGTTGAAAGAAATTCTAGATCTAGATTTGGAATGAAAAGATGAGAGAGGAACTTTTTCCCCCTCTTTATATAGGCCTCACTTGCCCCCTCCCTCAAGCTACTATGTAAAGTCTAAAATATCCCTTGGGGCCTCTCATGAAAAATTAATTAAGGAAGGAATCTTCTAGTTGTTTGGATAAACAAAGATTTATACGAAACTTTTGCTTACAAACGAGAAAAGAGAAAAGTACAAATAATCCTATACGAGGATATTAAGTACAATAAAATGATTCTAGGAAAGTATTGCTATGGAAGTCTGATATGCAGTCGATCACTTTGTTCCTTGGACTACACGATGATGAAGAAGTGCTGTAGAAGAAGCTTCAAACTTTCTCTGAACTGAAGGCAAAAGCCAGTCAAAGGAAAGTTGCAGGTAGGATAGAATTCCTGTTGCCAAAGTTGTCAGCCAAAAACCCTATTCTTCTCCTAATTAGTTAAACATATCTATTCAGAGGTAATATGAACATGATAGAATATGATTCAACCCCCAATTTGTATACAAAATACTATTAGAGGTAATATGGACGTGATCGAATATGATTCCTCTCCTTTTACCCTGTGACCAGGGGTTATCACCTCCATGTAGGTAGCAAGGATCTATATTTATAGAGATCAATCAAGTAACTGCCTGGTTGGCATAAAAGCCAAATAACTATCTTGTTGGCGTAAAAGGCCAAACTGTAAAGAAGATTGCATCTTTTACGCTGCGGTTATGACAACTGCTACCTACGTTCCAATAATCTTCTGAATTTGCGTATGACACGTGTCCCTTTATAAGGTAACGCGTATAACCGCTTCTTGAAGATCATGGCATGCAAGCCACGTAGGTAACTGCCCCTGCGTAAAGATGGTTGGCGTAAAAGCCAAGTAACTATCTTGTTGGCGTAAAAGCCAAATAACTGTTTCGTTGGCGTAAAAGGCCAAACTGTGAAGAATATTGCCTCCTTTACGCTGTAGTTTTGACAACTGCTACCCACGTTCTAATAGTCTTCTGAATCTGCGTATGATACGTATCCCTTTATATGGTAACGCGTATAACTGCTTCTCGAAGATCATGGCATGCAAGCCACGTAGGTAACTGCCCCTGCGTAAAACTTGATGATAATAGATAACCAGCATAAAATAGCCAATTATCCTTCACGACTGAGGTCTTGAGCGTATTCTGGGCTAAGTGGCCTTATCCACATACCTTTGCAAATATAGCCGAGTTGGTATATTTTGAGGAGATAGCATACGGCGTACTCCTATAGTTGAAAATAGCCTGGTTGGCATAAAATACAAGGATGGTGATGTGAGCGTATTAGTCATAGTCTTAGCTTTCCCAGTCATGACAAATAAAACAAAATCTCGTGCATTAAATGCAGAGATATGCCTCGAGCTCTGTACAAGAAACAGCATTTAACGTGGCATCTAATTTTGTCTTGTCTTGAGCGTAAAAACTCATTTCTGTCAATATAGAATATGCAGCATATTCAGAAGACTCCATTTCTTCCTTTGAATGCGTAAAAATGACTTGTATCAAAAATATGTCACAAAGTGACAACCTGGGTCTCTGTGCAAAATCATCATCACAGTCGTCCTCTTGATCATCGTACAGTACTTTTGTCAGATGTCAGGTTCACTGATTTGACTGACAAATTCATCCGAAGAATACGAAGAGTTTCTCGTACAACTTTACGCTGCATTAAAAATAACACACTTTACGCAGGAAGGTATAGCAACCTTTTATGTAGAAGAGTCTTAAAGTTTCTGCTTTACGCAGACAGCTCTGAAGCTCAGCTTTACGCGGACAGCTCTGAAGCTCAGCTTTACGCGGACAGCTTTGAAGCTCAGCTTTACGCCAAACAGCCCTGAAGCTTTGCTTTATGCGGACATCTCTGAACTTTATGCGGGCAGCTCTGAAGCCATGTTTTATGCCAAACAGCCGTGAAGCTCTGTTTTACGCGGACATCTCTGAACTTTATATGGACAGCTCTAAACTTTACGCGGGCATCTCTGAAGCCATGTTTTACGCCAAACAGCCCTGAAGCTGTGCTTTACGCAGACAGCTCTGAACTTTACGCGGATAATCTAAACTTTATGCGGACAGCTCTAAAACTCTGCTTTACGCGGACAGCACTGAAACCATATTTTACGCAGAGAGTGACTTCATGTATGTTGGGGGTTTTGATTATAAAAATACGCGAACAATTCCCCAGCATATTTTATGCTTCTACACTAGTCTAATGGTTTAATTAATTTAATCCATCTCCTTAATAATAAGCTTTCTATATGGGCTAAATTCTATCAATTAATACATGTAGGTCCATGAGTCTAAACTTAACTAGTTAGGTCCACTAACACAAGTCCAAAATAAATAACTAACACCCAACAATAATTTAAATAATACAATAAATAATTATTTATCATTCACAATATTTAATTAAATATAAATTTACTAAAATACCTTTTTCTAAAAAATGTGGTAGTGACAAGTCTACCCTCCTTAAAATAATTTTGTCCTCAAAATTCAAAGACGAAAACTACCCCAGAAAATAACAGAACATAACAATGAACAGAACTAAGGAACATAACTAACTATGAAAGAACATAACATAATTTAGGTAAGAACATACCTCAAAGTATAAATAAATATGGATAACGCTCTCGTATTTCATCCTCCCTCTCCTAGGTAGACTCCCCCGGGGAGTGTAGTCTCCATCCGACGCGCACCAAAGGAATAGTCTGGTTCGTCAGCACCTTCTCTCTTTGATCCAGAATCTCAACTGACTGCTCTGGATAACTAAGACTAGGGCCCATCTCTATTTCTTAGTGATCCAATACATGACTAGAATCTGCCACGTAACGTCTCAACTGTGACACGTTAAATATATTGTGCACTCCCTCCAATGCAGGTGGCAAGTCTAGCCTATAAGCAACAGCACCAACCCTCTCTAGAATAGTGAAAGGTTCGATGAATCACGGACTAAGCTTCCCGCCTCCACCGAAACGAATCGTACCTTGTGTCAGAGGAATCCTCAGAAACACCAAACCATCCACCTAGAACAAAACACAACCATAAGAACTTAATCTATAACAAACAACCAAAAACAAGCATAAAACAAAATCTAAACTATACCTCAAACTCCAAAGGTCTCCGGTGGCTATCGGCCCAATGCCGCTGTTTGTCTTGCGCTACACGAAGTCTGTCTCTGATCAACTGAACCTTCTCTGCTGCATCCACAACCATCTCTTGTCCAAGCAAAACTCTCTCTCCAATATCGTGCCATGACAAGGGAGTACGACACCTCCGACCGTACAGAGCTTCAAAAGGTGATATATCTATACTAGCCTGGTAACTGTTGTTGTAAGCAAATTCTACCAAATAGAGATTATCCTTCCAAGAACCTCCAAAATCTAGTACACAAGTACGTAATATATCCTCGAGAGTCTGAATAGTCCTCTCTGACTGCCCATCTGTCTGGGAATGATATGCAGTACTGAACTTGAGCAGAGTGCCCAAACTCTCCTGCAAACTCCTTCAGAAATAAGAAGTGTAACGACTATCCCGATCCGAGACTATGCTGAAGGGAACTCCATGTATCCTAACGACCTGCCTCACATACATCTCTGCCAGCTTCTTCGTAGACAAACCCACCTTGAAAGGCGAAAAGTGGGCCGACTTGGTCAACCTATCAACGATGACCCAAGTCGCATCTTTCCCTCCTAGAGATCATGGAAGTCCGGACACAAAATCCATAGTAATATGCTCCCACTTCCACTCTAGAATAGGTAATGGCTGAAGTAAACCTCCTGGCCTCTGCCTCTCGGCTTTCACCTGTTGGCATACTAAGCATCTGGATACAAATTGTGCCACTTCCCTCTTCATGCCATACCACTACACACACACACTACCAGAAAAAGTCAAATTAGCGACGTCTAAAAACGTCGCTAAATAACCATAAATCGTCGCTAATTAGGTTTAGCGACGTAATTAGCGACGTTTTAAATCAGTCGAAAAACTCCAAGTCGCAAAAACCAAAAACGTCGCTAAACATCGCTATGCCGACATTTTTTAGCGACTTTAATGTGTCGCTAAATTTAGCGACATGTTGCGACGCCAAGTCACTAAATAGCGACGTTTATAAAAGTCGCTAAACGTCGCTGATTAGCGACGTCTATCGCGACGTTACATCGACGTCTTTAATGACCTGGCTATACTGCCATATCAGCAATTGGCGACGTTTAGCGACGACTTTAGCGACGTCATTAGCGACGAAATTAGCGATATTTTTCAGCGTCGCTGAGTAGCGACGTAATTAGCGACGTAAATTAACGTCGCTAAGCATCACTACACGTCGCTAATTTAAAAAAAAAATAAAAAAAATAATGTCCAGAAGCAAACATTGGTGATTCCCTGCAGTTTTACATCATCTTCATCATACACACCAACATGATTCAATATAGTTAACTATATAATCCAATTAAATTAAAGACCACAAGAAGTATCAATCCAATTAAATGTGGATAACTATATAATCCAATTAAATTAACTAAAAAATTAAAGACCACAAGAAGCATCATACATCATGTCTATTGTTGAAGTACCAATAATTCACAAATAATAATAAAAATAACTATACTACTACGGATCTGCAGGAGGCTGACCAGCGGCGCGCTTGAAGGATAACAACTCCTCATACTCGTCCCGTGGAATCGACACCGATGTCGATGGAGAAGGTAGTGACGTCGGTGGAGGCCGTGCCCGCTCCAAGTCTGCGAGTCGCTGGTTGTAAGAATCCAGGGTAGATAACAGCCTCGTACTGCTATCACCCATTGAATCCTGCATCCTCGTCAGGTTCTCGCCCATCGATAGCTGTGATGCCTGCATCCTCGTCAGCTTCTCGCCCATCGATAGCTGTGACGCCTGCAGCACCCTGATGTTGCGATCATTGGAGGCTCTAATATCATTTGTCAATTCTCGTAGCTCCGCCATGCTGTGGTCGAGCATATCCAATCGTGCGATAAGCATCGGATCGTCCGCCTGCGGCTGGGACCGGGACTGGTCCTCCATACTTCGTAGCAAGTCGTCACGGAGAGACGCAATCTGACGGTCAACGGCCTCCTGGACGGCCTCCTGGACTCTGGCCGACGACTGCGAGGGCTGCGACTGCGAGGGGTGTGTGGAATGCACAGCTGTCGGGGAGGCCCTAGATGACTGCGTCGCAACCAGGGCGCCATAGGATTCAGTCTCAGGTGATATTAGACGATCGACCTAAATACCAAAGTAGCGATAGTAAGTTATTTGTTTTGCAAGTGCAGAAATAAAAAGTAATTACCAAGCATCTTACATATGCGCTCAACCAAGAAGGAAAATGGCATCTCATATCTTGTTCTACTTCTTCGTCTGTTATGTAGGGTCTAACCGACCTCAACTCATCATTATATGTGCTGAAAAATAATGAAGCAACTGCTGATAGTAGCATAATAGTATCTTATACTATTACATTGAGATGATGTAAATGTGGACGTATTAATTACTTACCCCTCTAGCTTCTCCACTTCATCCTCGTCGCAATTGAGTAATATATACAATTGAGCAGCCCTTAGCTCATCGTCATTCAAATATCTCTTCTTCATTTTTCCCGAGAGCTTTCCGGATGCATTGAATACTTTGAGTATTGCATCATTAGATTCCTGATATGCGTCATCATTTCTGGGAGCTTTCGTCCTATTAGTAGCAACATGCGGATTGAAATACGTCGAGCAAAAGTTTGTAATCTTCTCGAGAACATAAGCTTCACAAATAGAGCCTTCAACCCGTGCCTTATTTTTCACCTTTCTCTTTAGGTGATTCAGATGGCGCTCGAAGGGGTACATCCACCGATAACCGACAGGACCACCAACACGTGCCTCATAGGAAAGATGAATTGGCAAATGCTCCATAGAGTCGAAGAATCCAGGAGGAAACACCTTCTCGAGCTTACATAGTGTTACCGCAATGTCCCTCTCTTGCTTTTCTAGACGATCGACAAGCAACTTAGTACAACAAAGATCTCTGAAGAATATGCTCAGCTCTGTCAATGGGTCCCAAACGACCTGCGGTAAGAATTCTCGAAATGCAATCGGAATTAACCTCTCCATGAATACGTGACAATCGTGGCTCTTCATACCTACTAGTTTGTTCTCCTTGAGGTCGACGCATCTTTTCAAGTTCGACAAGTACCCGTCTGGAAACTTTAGACGCTGAATCCACCTACAAAGTCTACCTTTATCCTCTTTATCCAGTGAGAAAATTGACTTAGGTTGCTTTAACTTTCCATTCCCCTCCTCTATCAAATACAATGCAGGACGTCTACATATGTCTTCTAAGTCCAACCTCGCCTTCGGATTATCTTTCGTCTTCCCCTTTACATCCATTACAGTATTAATTATGTTATCAAACACATTCTTCTCGATATGCATGACATCAAGGTTATGTCTGATCAGATTGGTGCTCCAATATGGCAGATCCCAGAATATACTCCTCTTCGTCCAGTTATGGGTGCGACCAAATCCGTCACACTTGTACCCCTTAGCAGGCTCTTGGATAGCACTTGGTAAATCTTTTACCTCTTCCCATATCGTGCATCCGGGCCACCTTGGCGGTGGATTGGCCTTCTCCACAACTCCCGCACGAAAAGCATTCCAATTCCTCCGGTACGGATGATCCTTCGGCAAAAATTGTCGATGACAATCGAAGAAGCACGGTTTGTCTCCGTGTTTCAAATGGAAAGCCTGAGAACGGTCCATGCAATACGGACATGAGAGACGACCATGGGTGCTCCATCCCGATAACATTCCATAGGCCGAAAAGTCATTGATGGTCCACATAAGTGCTGCCCTCATCTGAAAATTCTGCTTTCTAGAAACATCGTACGTGTTGGCACCGACTTCCCACAGCTGATTCAACTCATCTATCAAAGGCTGTAAATACACATCGATGTTCCTCTTCGGATTGTTCGGACCCGGGATAATAACGGTTAGGAACATATACGGAGTCTTCATGCACATCCAAGGCGGTAGATTGTACGGAGTGACGATCACAGGCCAACACGAATACTGGGAGCCCGAAAGTTCGAATGGGGTAAAACCGTCAGAGCAGAGCCCCAATCTGACATTACGCGCTTCCTCGGCAAAATATGGATACTCTCGATCAAAGTGCTTCCATGCTTCTCCATCGGATGGATGATCCAATACTCCTTCGATCTATTTTTGCCTGTGCCAACTCATGTTTTCTGTAGTCTCCTTAACCATAAACAACCGCTGCAACCGCAGCGTCAAAGGCAAGTAGTGCATCGAATCGGTAGGCTTCCTTGCACCGACAGACTTTCCTCTAAAAGTGGCCTTGTAGCGATCAGCACCACAGAATCTGCACTCATCTTCATCCTTGTCGTCTTTGTAGTACAACATGCACCCGTTGCGACATGCATCGATTTTCTCGTATCCCATCCAAAGCGATCTCACCATCCTCTTAGATCGATAGAAGTCTTTAGGCAACTTTGCACCCTCGGGCAAGATCTCTATAATCAAATCGAGCAGTCGATTATAGCATTCTTGCGACATGTTAAAATCGGACTTGATGCTCAATAATCTTGTAACCACCTCCAACGGTGAATGATCCTCACAACCAGGATATAGTGGAGTCCTTGCATTCTCAAGCAACTCCATAAACTTTGCAGCATCGGCATTCGGTGCCTCCTCAGCTGTATCATAATTGTCCGGATTGAAACTAGGTCCCGCCGCATCATAATTGTCAGGATTGAAACTAGACCCCGCCGCATCATAAACCATGTTCACCAACCCATCGTCGTAAGCATCGTGGTCTTGGACATCCATATACGGCTCCACATAGGGCTCCGACTCCGATGCTAGAGATACAAGTTCTCCGTGCGCGGTCCACTGATAGTAATTCGGCATAAAGTCCTTCGATTATAAATGATATGTAACTTCCACTTCAGGATGATATTTCCTGTTGCGACATCTCACACACGGACACTTAATTTTGGTACCGTCCATGTATTGAGGGAACGCCTTTGTGAACTGCAGGAACTGCTGTACACCCTCAATGAATTTATCTCGCACACCGCACATGTCATCAGGATGACGGTTGTACATCCACGAATGATGACACAGATAGTAATTCATATCCATTTCTAGAAACTTCTGTAAAATTGACAGTATGTATCATATAAATCATTACATGCAAAATTAACCGTACTATAAAAATCATAACTGATATAATACATATTTTTATTTATCAAAACTGCAGCTGCCCCCAATCCCATAGTACTATAAACTGTACTATAAGTATGCAGTCAATACTACAAATAGTGTGTCATACTATAGAACTGCAGCTGCCCCCAACCACACTCCTAGGTCAGTGTCCGTTATGGGAAAAGCAATCATGGCATTGCACTAAGGCACCTGGTGCTTGAACAATTTTTGCATCAAAAGTTTCCCAAGTACACGGGCTATTGCTCTATGAAATGGATAACCCCATGCATTGTGGCTGTACTCACTCACATTTACCGGCAGATTACTGCACTCCCTTTATTAAAAAAACTAACCCCACAAACTGGCACACTGATACACACATACACTCTTAAGAATTCTGTAATCAAAGAAATGCAAGGTCGTCCTAGATCCGATATGAGAAGATCCATTACTTCTTCTTCTTTTTTCTTTTTTCTTTTTTCTTTTTGCATGCCTAAGACCTGATGCAGAATCTCAGATTACATCGCTATTCAAATGGAAGCAAACACTCTCAACCTCATACTGTACAACCTGCCATGCATGCTCATTTCTGAGGATGTGCAAACTATGTGATCGTACATGGTCCCAAAAATGAAAGCCCAAATTTTATTAAGCTCCATATATATTATTAATGTTAAATATCTATTTTTAGATTTAGGTCTCTCTATTTTTTAGAAACTATAATAACATAATCATTATAATGTCAGAAAAAATGTAATTTTTTTAGAGTAGTAAAAAAAGACTATTTTTAGTATTTGTACAAGGTTCTTAGAATGTCAGAAACGAAAGTGAGAAGATGGCAACCTCGAAATAAGGACAACTGAACAATCATCGCATATGGTTGAGTTTTTCTTCTTCTTGACCAAGATATAAAAGAAGAAAAACTCTTTCTCGAAGCAAAAAATTCTTTACAATGAGAGAAAAACTTCAATCTTATAAAAGGATAGAGAAGCACAAGAGGAACAACTAGTACTCATTGGCCGATTTCTTTGCGATAGAAATCATAATTGTTAGGAGCAATATGATGTTTTTGTTGAGTCTGGAACTGACAAATAAGAATAATTATCTCATATCGGCCCTAACCCTATCCCTAACCCTAACCTCATGTCAACAAACCTAACCCTAACCCTAACCCTAGGTCCTGATCAGTGTCTGTGTCAGTGTGTGTGTGTGCCGTGTCTGTGTCTGTGTCAGTGTCTGTGTGTGTGTCGTATTTGTGTCAATGTCACATGTGTCCTGTGAGAGAGAGAGAGAGAGAGAGAGTAGGGTTTACTAGAGTAGTCGCGGTGGAGAGCGGGTCGACGGAGCGCGGGGGGGGGAAGAATTTGTTTTCTTTTTGAAATTTCAGCAGATGGGGAAAAATAAAACCGAGCCCTAATTAACCAAATTTTAGCGACGTTTAGTGACGTCCAAGAAAAGCGTCGCTAAATTAAATTTTAGCGACGTCAATGACGTCGCTAAACACGTTGCTAAATATTTTTAATATAAAGGTCGCTATATACGTCGCTAAACGTCGCTAAATTAGACATATTAGCGACGTTTAGCGACCTTAATTGAACTTATAGTGACTTAACTTTTAAAATCTTAATAAAAGTCACTGAACGTCGCTAAATGTCGCCATTTAGCGACGTCTAGCGACGTTTTAATAAGGAGTCGCTAATAATATATTTTTAGCGACGTTTCTTTTGACGTCGCTAAAATACGTCGCTAATACCGCTTTTTCTAGTAGTGACACTCGCGTATATCCCGATACATCTTGTTGTCACCTGAATGCATGGAATACTGAAAGCGATGTGCTTCCTGCAACACCTCCCCATGCAGCTCCCCACTAGGCACACACAATCTAACTCCATGCCTTAAAGATCCATCCTCAGCAATGGTGAAATCATCCTCCAATCCTTCTCTTACCTGAGCTCTGATACTCCTCAGAGATACATCCTCATACTGTGCTGCCTTGATCCTATCCATCAAATTTGAGTATATCTGTAATCCCCACATCTGTATAGCACAACCATGAACTATCACCTTGATGCCCAAGCTCTCCAAGTCCTCCAGCAAATATCGATCATGCGTCAAGAACATAGCTACCGGATACCTAATCAAAGCATCGGCAACTAAATTAGCTTTCCCAGGATGATCCTGCAAAGATATATCAAAATCCTTTATCAGTTTCAACCACCGACGCTGCCTCATGTTCAACTCCTTCTGTATAAAAATATACTTCAAGCTCTTATGGTCTGTGAAGATCTCCACACGCTCTCCGTATAAATAATGTTTCCACAACTTCAGAGCGAAGATGACAGCTGCCAACTCCAAATCATGGATAGGATAATTCTTCTCATGAGGATGCAATTGCCTGGATGCATAGGCAATCACTTTCCGATTCTGCTGAAGAACACAACCCAAATATTTTTTCGATGCATCACTATAAATAGTGAAACCTCCTGACCCTGATGGCAACGTCAAAATAGGAGCAGACGTCAACCTCTTCTTCAATTCCTCAAAAGCAAACTAGCAATCCTTCGTCCAAACAAACTCTACATCCTTCCCGGTGAGTCTGGTCATCGGCTCGGCAATCCTCGAAAAAACCTGTACAAACTTCCTGTAGTAGCCTGCCAATCCCAAGAAACTCCTGATCTTTGCTACCGAACTCGAGGTCTTCCAAGATTCCACTACTGTAATCTTCTTCGAATCCATTGAAATACCATCACCAGTCATAACATGCCCCAAGAATTCTACCTTGTCCAAGAAAAACTCATACTTGGACAACTTCCCATATAGCTTCTCCTTCCTTAGCACCTCCAACACAATCCTCAAATGCTCCTCATGCTCCTCCGGTGTCTTCGAGTATATGAGTTTATTGTCGATGAATACCACCATAAACTTGTCAAGGTACTGATGGAACACCTTGTTCATCAAGTTTATGAATACCGCCGGTGCATTAGTCAATCCAAACGACATCACCATAAACTCGTACTAACCATACCAAGTTCTAAAAGCAGTCTTCGATATGTCCATCGGCTTCACCTTTACCTGATTGTAGCTTTATCTTAAATCTATCTTAGAAAATACCTTGGCACCACTCAACTGATCGAACAGATCATCAATCTGGCAAAGGGTACTTATTCTTGATAGTGAGATTATTCAATATCCTGTAATCAATGCACATGCGTACCGATCCATCCTTCTTCGGTACAAACAATATCGGGGATCCCCACGGTGAAGAAATCGATCTAATAAACCCCTTATCCTGTAATTTGTCCACCTGCTTCATCAGCTCGACCAGCTCGCTGTTGTTTACTCCATAGACATATTACGAAATTGGTTCTGCACCTGGCACCAAGTCTATAGAGAATTTAACATCTCGATCTGGCGACAATTCTGGCAATTCCTCAGGAAACACATCCAAGAACTCTGCTATCAACGGATGCAGTAACTCCTTGTCTTCCACTATAGCTCCACAAATAATATCTTCTTCCTGCTCCGTAGCTCCTCTAGCAAACTCGAACTATGGCTCTCCCGGCGGACCAAACAAAACTCTACCTCCTCTACAATCTATGCTAGCACGGTACCTACTCAACCAATCAATCCCGAGTATAATATCGTAGCTCGAAAGTGGCATTACAAGTAGACACGCACTCAACTCCCGGTCTCCCAGAGTAACTCTTCGATCCTTGCAAATATTATTAACCAGGATAATGCCTCCCCCGGTCATGATCTTGCAAGTCCTAAGCAAAGACTCAGCTACCAAACCATGCTTCAGAGCAAAAGAAATAGGTACAAAACTATGGGAAGCACCACT
The DNA here is from genome assembly GCA_036927795.1 of Iris macrosiphon. Classification (NCBI taxonomy): domain Eukaryota; kingdom Viridiplantae; phylum Streptophyta; class Magnoliopsida; order Asparagales; family Iridaceae; genus Iris; species Iris macrosiphon. The sequence continues at coordinate 75,357,674 of JAYESA010000002.1, read as the reverse complement.
ATCAAACAAAGCTAAATCTAGAATATAATCAAGAAGAATAGAACCTGCGATAACATCTCCGGTGGGTTCCTCCTCCTCGACGGTCATAGCAAATGCTCGCCCCTGACGTGTACCTCGCTGCTGCTGATGCTGGACAAAATGCTGATGGTGGGTCAGAAGCGGTCCCCTCGGTTGTACTGCAGGTGGCCTCGTCTGTGCCCTCGGAGATGAAGCTGCTCCCTGAACTGTATGACGAGGACACTCTCTCAGCTGATACCCTTCAGTACCACAGTACAAACAAACTCCCAACCCCTTCCTATAAACCTCCCAGATATGGCTGGGCTTCTTGCAGAAGTGGCAGAAAGATTGCTGTGACTGCCTCTGCTGTGGTGCCTGGTAAAAAGGTGCCCTAGCTGGATTCTGGTGGTGCTGTGGTTGCTGGAAAGGTCTGGACTGGAAATGAGGACGTTTGGCAGATACTGCACTGCTGTTTGTCCCTAGAAAAGAATCACGGTCTCTCTTGGGCTTCAAATCCAACTCCCGCTCAACCTTGTCTGCATCCGCAAGTATCTTCGAGTATGTCGCATAAAAAGACGGAATGAGGATCTCCACTTCCCAGTTCAGACCCTCACGAAAATGAATAGTCCAAACCTCCGGCTCTCTCACCAAATACTCTGTAAATTGGCTCAACCTGCCGAACTCCGCAGTGTACTCCTCCATAGACATGCTCCCCTGAATGAGACTCTCGAACTGCCTCCCCAAGTCTAGCCGGTCTGCCCGAGCGAAGAACTTTTTCTTGAAGAGGTCCTTGAATACCTCCCAAGACTGTCCCACGTCAACCAAAATTGGCTCATTCCTGAACCAAGTACGAGCAATATCGAACAGTTGAAGTCCTACCGCCTCAACCTTCATATCCTCAAAAAGATAGGATACCCTCATAAGACGCTCAATGTCCTTGAGCCAATCATCAACATAGATGATACCCTCCATCCCCTTGAAGACCCTAGGCTCCAGCTTCTTGAAGTCCTAAATGTTGCCTGGCCGAATCTGAGCAACCTGAGGAATAACTTATTATTGGACCAGAACTCCTCTCTCGACTACGGCACGAGCAAGCTAATGAGCACTCTCGATGCCCTGTAGTAGAACGTCGATCTTCCTCTGATGTGCCTCTGACTGGACCCTCTGTGCCTCGAGCATCTCACAAAATAGTGTAAACATCTGTGTCGCCTCTGTTGGCACAGGAGGTGGAGGTGGAAGCCCCTCAGATACAGCTAGCACAGTCCTCTGAGTAGGTGGTGGACCTTCGAAAGCAGCTGACACTCCAATCACCGGAGAAGTGACAGGTGTAGGCCCTCTGGATGATGCAAACCTGTCAGAAACTGCTCTCCCCTGCTGCGATCTAGTCTTAGGCGGCATCCTGAGACAAAATAAAAGAAAGAATCTATATGGCACATGATGTAAGACACTCAAGGAAAGGACAGTTTAAGAGATCAAGTATCAATATCAAAGGAGAATAGTTGAATCAAAAGAATTTTCCTAGATGTGATTGAGTATTCTTAGCCTATAGCCTATATCCTATCGCAGGCTCACAGTAGTACAACTAAATCATCGCAATACCATGACATCGCATAACTTGTGAAGCTTGACATGCATGGGCCATCACTAAAAATGTGTCATGACCCGCACCCGGTGTAAGGGTACAAGTCGGAAACAACGTCCAGCCTACGCCGCAGAATCGATGGTAGAACGCTGTGTGGGTAATCTATCTATCAATATAATAAACCACCAATAATAATAATACACTCAATTACAAATCTAAGATGCAACAAGCACGAATATAATAAAGAATATGATAGTCACATACAACTCATGAGTCAAAAATAATACATCAATGAGTCTGAAAGAAATACTAACAAATAAGCTGGAGACAAATCCAGTACAAAAGAATACTAAAAACCTACTAAACTCGGGTCATCTGTCTCAGTTGGGATAAGTCCCTCTTGAACCAGGGTCTCTGACTCTAAACCCACAACATCCTGAGGTCCATAATGTGTAGGGTACCAGTCCTCAGTGTCATATGAAAAAAATATATACAGTCAGGAAAGGAGCAAAGTACATCTCTAACAGCAGTTCTAATCAATGATAAAAACTATGTAACAGTAAATAGATATGAATATACAAGATGCACCATAGATACATGTCACACTCCAGTCCCAAAATATATAGGACTAGGACACGTAAGCATGCCAGCCGCATGTATATGGCAACTCCAATATATGGAAACCATAACACATGCATACGTTGTATTATGAATAATAATTCACAAGTTATAAAACTATCACAAGTTACAGGGTATAATCTAAATCTCATCCACAAAAATCAATGAGTAAATGAAAAACCAATAACTATATAGCTAGATCTCAATATAAAGTATCTAATGATGGTAGTCGGATGGAAACAAATCCACTACCGAACTAGAATATAGAATAAACAAGATAAATACAATAAAAGAATATCAACTAACAATCACGGCACCACGAGAAGATCTTCTCTAAGTATACGTAGCAAATTCGGATCTGCGCTCCTGCGAATACTCGTGAACATCTACACCTGGAAAGGGACCAGGTCCTCAGAGGGACATAACAAGATACATAGAAGCATGCCATAAAGTAAATACTGTATAAACTCAAGGGTGACCTAACCAGCTAAGAGAAATGCACTTTGAAGACAACCTTGGTACGTATGGGTAGGTGAAAGGTATAAAGCATAGCGTCGAGCCAGAGGCTAAGTATCTGGCATTAACTGTAAAATGGATGCCAGATGTATATGCTGACTACATCACTTATCATGATAGCGTGCAGCTAGTAACCTCTGCCGGATGTATCGACAAGCATTACACCCATAACCGGGTAACACTGTCCCATAACCGGGCAACACTGTCCCATAACCGGGTAACACTGAGGCTCACGGCCCAGCAGTTTACTCTGAAACTACGGCAACCAAATGTCTGTCCCATACGCCTACTAATTGTCTTCTCCGTCCAATGATCTATACATGTTGTATCCACAACATGCAGTAGCTACTACACCGAGACATAGTGCAAGTATCGGTGTCATAACTCTGGCTCATAGTCTATCGTTAGAATAATAGTCCAACCTTACAACCAAACAAGAACAAGGGTTGGACCTTCGTACTACAATAGTCTATGCTCCGACTACTAATAACTGCTAAGTCTCTAACATGCATCACTATTAGCAGTTATACCCTATCCGTCGCATGACCTACGCGTACAGGTGGCCAACCGCATACACAAGTCCATGCCCTACATGAGACTCACAACACGTGTAAGAAATGTGTCAAGGCCTGGGGAGTCACACCGATAACTCCACAACTTTAGGTGGGTCTACTAGACACTAGGTCAGACGCAAGTTCTAACGTCAACGCCTTTGTTGACTGCACCCGAGTCTCTCTTGGATGTGCACAGTTATATAATATAAACATGCAAATAATAATATAGAATTTAAACAGTACACAAGGCAAGGTATACTTGCCTGGCAAGAAGCTATATAGTCCCAATAATCTGCTCCGGAAGTTGCGTAGAACCAATCCAATAGATCCTCGGGGTCAGCATGCACAGGCACGGGAATCTGGGGTGTTTGTTGCGGTTTATCTAGCAAGGGTGCTAGGTCCACGATGACGACGAGGGTAATGACGATGAGATGATTAGGTTATAATTAAGGTGATGATTAGGCCAATGATGGTGGTTATGTTAATGATAGGGGGTTATAATGGTGATGATATTACAATGGTGATGATGATGGAAATTATGATAATAGTGGTGATATAGATGGTGACGGAGATTATGGTGATGATGATGTGTATGATGGTAAAGACGAGGACGATGATGTGGACGATGGTGATGACGAGGATAAGATATTGATGATGGGGTGATGTTGATGATGATGATGGGTGTTGATGATGATAATGACAATGTTTAAGGTGAGATGATGATGATCACGACGATGATAATGACGATGATAGTTAAGGTGATAATGACGACGACGATGACGATGATAATGGTGAAGGTGATGACGACGTCGACGATGGCGATGATGATGGTGAAGGTGATGGTAATGGTGGTGATGATAAGGTATGGTGGTAGTGCCGGCCAGTGGAAGGAGGAGGAGGAGAGGACAGGAAGGTGGAAGAGGAGGAGGAGGAGGAGGAGTAGACAGGGGGAGGAGGTGTTCGTGGGTGCACCGAGGTCGCAGAGGCGAGGGGAGAAAGGATGACGGGGAGGCGTGGTATTGCTGGAGGTGTTGCTGGTGGTTGTAACGGCATGGAACGGTGTTGGAGACGTGGGTGGTGGAGGTGATTCACGGGTCTGCTGGTGACAGGGAGGAGGAGACGTGGTGTGGGTCTGGTTGGTATCGTCGAGAGAGAGTCAGCGGGGAGAGGTAGCTGCGGGTCGGGGCTGCTCGTGGTCCGATCGACTGGAGGCCGGGATCGGGGTTCAGGTCTGGGCGGAGGAACAACATGGGGGAGATGACTGGAAGAGAGTGAGGTCGACTTGCCGACGAGTTTTAGTCGAGGGAGGAGAGGAACGTGGAGGCGACGCTGGTGGAGTCTCGTCGAGACGGCGGGGAAGCAGCGGCTCGGGGGAAGTCGTGGAGGAGTGCAGGTTAGACGTGGACTTGGCGGACTGCTGCCCAGGCGGAGGGGGACTGGTCGAGGAGAGGCGGAGGATAAGGCGGTGGGTCGACGAGGATAATGCCCAGGCGAGGGGGTCGTCCGGTGGGACTCCGGCTGGTGAAGTGGGGAAGGAGGTAAAAAGTAATGTAAAGGGGGAGGTCGGCTGAAAGTTAGATTTAGGTTTTGGGTTTGAGAAATAAAGAAAAAGGAAGGTTGTATTTATATGTACATGGGGTTGGATTGACCTAGGAATAGTTGACTTTGGTCAACATCCTCCTTGGGATGGGCCTTGGGCTCACATGAGGATGTTTGGAGGGCCATAATTGCATTGTTTAAATGCAAAGATTGGTTTAAAATAAAGGGGGCGATGTTGCGCGCTGCACATTCCAAAAATTATGGGAAAATTCCTGTGAAGGGAAAAGTTGGATTTCTTCAGGTATTGTCCAATGGTGTGGACACCTCAATGCGCTTTTGCATAAAGCGCCCAACAATTAGAAAATTGCACAAGGACAAAATTTGGATTAAATTAATTAAAATTTATGCGCATGGTGCTCTGAAATTTATTAGAAGTACATGGAAAAAAAATTAGGTGGGACACAAGAGTCATGGACATAGAGGATTCAGAGTAGAATTTTATCATAAATTTGGGTTGCACAAAATGGTCAAGATTATGTCTCTAATTTCGATTGGAACGCACAAGGGTACAAAGTTGAAATTATTTAAAATTAATTAATAACGTCTGCGATGAATGTTGTGCGACTAAAATGTAGCACAAGAAAGATAATTATAAGTTACACCAAAGTCAGAATGGTAGGTGGTCATGTCTAGGACAAGGTGGTAAAATTTGTAGGAAGACAATGGCTAGTGAGGTGCTCCAATTATCGAAGCAACGGTAAGGTGCACTAGGTGATATAAATATTGTATAGTTAAATCAAATATTGTGTTCTATTTCTAATTGGGTTCAACGAGCCCTAATTTTACTATCTAAGCCAAGTAGGCCTAATTTTGGATGAGGGGGTTTACAATACAAGAGATACACAATAAGAAAATACTGGAATAAATACAATAATGAACAATATGACAATGGTCAAGAATACTAATGACTAAGTGAGTGATTACTAGCTTTAACATGTGATCGGCTTAGAAACTTGCACAGAAATAATGGCCTAATTAGTCATATGTGCGGTGCGAGACCAACACTCATAGGAAAACATTACTTGCACAGGAAGGTATGATCACATATCTGCACTATAATACTTCCCACCTCCGACTGGTATAGTAGATCCAACCATGGTATGCTATGGCACGGGATTCTCTAGGAAGGTAGCAAATCTTCCCGAGAATCAGTGTCTGAACATGCACAAGATAATCAATAAAACAAGACTTGCACAAGATACACTATATACAAGTTATAATATCTCATGACGAGATCTGGATATACCAATCCGTGTAACCATCGAGTGAAGAAACATGGATATCTACACTAGATATAATGAACCTAGATGATATCATAAATAAGAAACTATCAGAGAATATACTCGCCTGAATCCGGATGAATAGTCTCACAGATGTCTGATGCGGTGCCTCGAAGACCTAGGTATGGAAAACAACATCAATATAAGGTTTCGGAACAAAAATAATTTAAACTAGTCAACTTCTTAGTCAACAAGTCAATTCTAAGTCAAAAGTCAAAACTAAGTCAACTTTAAGGTCAACTATGGTCAAACTACCTAATTCTAGGTTGCAAAAGTCTAACACAAAGATATTGGGTTCCCATACTAAAGTCTAGGTCATGAAAACAATATCTTAATTATTAGGATACCGTATCTCCGGATACGTAAATCAATTGGTAAATATTACATATATAAGCCAAATAATATTATATATAAAATCCTAAATACAAATGCTAAGGGACACCTTGGTTTCGAACTAACTTGGTATCGCAACACTAACCTCTATCTTGATGCCCAAACTCAATACCTTATATATCCTCAATACCTTGGCACTTACCTTGGTATCCCAAGGTAATGTCGCTCTTGCATATAGTTAACTACCCACTAACCATATACACTAATACTTTAATATGTCTTCTAGTATATACTAACCCTCAAACTTAAACATATGCTAATCAAATAGTTACTAATATACATAATAGTACATAGATTTATATACATACATATATATAACTTAAAGATACATAAACTATGTAATTAGATCTAACTTACTATATAACACATACATATAGATAGCTATTTTAACTAAGTAACTAGCTACACTATATTCATACACATCTATTTACAACAACCAACTAACTATCTAACCCTCAACTAACTACTGAACTAATCTGAATACTAACTACTGAACTAATCAGTTGATACCTGGCTGCTTGTTTTCCTGCTACTGCTGCTGCAATGTTTCCCAGCTGCTGCTGCTGCTCTTCTACAATGCTGCTTCTGCTCCTTTCTATACTTGCAGCTGCTTTTGCTGTTCCAAATACTTGTAGCTGCTGCTTCCTTCAACTGCAGCTACTGCTGCTGCTCCAAGTACTTGCAGATGCTGCTGCTGCTGCTGCTTCCTTCACCTGCAGCTGCTGCTGCTGTTTCAATATTTGAACCCCCATTATACAACCAATAATCACACATATATATACCCCATGGACCCCATTAATCTCTAACTTATATGTATACACTCTCCCTCACTATATATACATCCAATATATATATATATATATATATATATGTATTAGTGTATCATATACGTATATACCTATTAATCATATTTGTACGTAGAGATATTATAAATATAATATATATATATATATATATATATATATATATATATATATATATATATATATCATAACTTATACAAGTAGCTATTATATATATTTATAAGTATCTACGTACAAATATGATTAATAGGTATATACGTATATGATACACTAATATATATATAAATATATATATATATATATATATATATATATATATATATATATATATATATATATATATATATATATATATATATACATAACAAAATGTATATGACTACATTCATTATCCATGACTAAGAGCAATAGAATTTAGATCTATAAATGCATTAAAACAAGCACATGGAGTGCATCGCACCCGTATCCCACTAGATCTAGGATACGCTTGCGACACGAGTCCACCACACAACCAAACGTACCCCGAAGGAAACAAACAAGTCTAATACAATATATATAAATAATACGAAGAGTCAAATACAAATCTACGTGTTTCGTATCAAAATATGACATGCACAAAGTTCCGTGTCGGAGGAAAAACTCCCAAATCAACACGTATCACCAAATTATTGGGATATGACCTACATGTACACAATTATGAACATGACACTAGCCCCAAACACACAAGCATATGCCAAATTGATCTATAGGACCAATTGACACACACAACAAATATCAATCTCGGAATTCTCCCAAAATTGACACAAAAAGCACCATAACTTACACAATAGACCTCCTATGAACACAAAACCAAATCCTATAGGTAGCCTATGCATATGGGTTGATTTCTCATGGTTAAATATCAGATTTAGAACCTAAACTAAGAGAAAAAACTGAATTGTATCTATTGGAAGATGGATTCCTAATGAAACCTCCAAATGTGATGAAATTGGCCTCTAACTTGTAGATCCTTGCTCTTTTTTGTAGATCTTTGCTTTCTCCTTCTAGATCCTTGCTCTACTAGCCTCCAATAGTGATTTGGGAAGGAATTGGGGTTGAATTGAAGTGGAGATGATGAAAATTGGGTTGAGGGAAATTCTAGATCTAGATTTGGAATGAAAAGAGGAGAGAGAAACTTTCCCCCCTCTTTATATAGGCCTCACTTTCCCCCTCCCTCAAGCTACTATGTAAATTCTAAAATACCCCTTGGGGCCTCTCGTGAGGAAATAATTAAGGAAGGAAGCTTCTAGTCTAATGGTTTAATTAATTTAATCCATCTCCTTAACAATGAGCTTTCTACATGGGCTAAATTCTATCAATTAATATATGTAGGTCCATGAGTCTAAACTTAACTAGTTAGGTCCACTAACACAAGTCCAAAATAAATAACTAACACCCAATAATAATTTAAATAATACAATAAATAATTATTTATCATGCATAATATTTAATTAAATATGAATTTACTAAAATACCCTTTTCTAGAAAATGTGGTAGTGATAAAATGCAGTTTTGAGGAAGGGCTTAGAGAATACCCAATGTGTGGCTCTAACAGCTTTGGAAATGGTTACGGCTCAACAGACTTCTCAGCCACAGATAAGGAGTATCTTAGATTTCGTGAAGATGAAGCCCCATAATTTTTTTGGCACCGAGGGTATCTTATATGCGGATGAGTGACTAGAAGACATTGAGAGACTTCTTTGCATCTTTCGACTACCCGATGATATGAAGATTGAGCAGTAGGACTTCAGCTTCATGACAATGCTAGGAGTTGGTCCAGAAATTAACCCCAGCTTGCAATGCCAGACCTCACTTGAGAGATATTTAGAGATCTTTTTAAGTTCTTTCCTGCAGTAGCAAAGTAAATTCTGGAGAGAGAGTTCCAAACCTTGGAGCAGGGTAGTTGCACGGTGGATGAGTATGTTTCAGAATTTAGCAAGCTATGCAGATTTATAGAGTACATGGTTAGAGACATTGAGGATAACACTCGTAGATTTAGAAAAGGCTTGGCCAAGTAGATTAGAGTCTATGCCTAGCAGAGGGAGACACGACATATGCCAAGATAGTATTAGTAGCACAAAGAGTTAAAGTAGACTTGGACCGCATCTCAAAGAGGGACCAAGATTCTCTTGGAGGCAGTTATAGTAGTTTGGGACTAGCAAAGCATCTCTGTCTTCAGTAGGTAACTTCCTAGTATCATCAATAATATCTTTCCAGTATTGCTCAAGTTCAGCAGTTTCGATTACAACAGTCTCCTTCCGTTTTAGCACTAATTCACCAACATCACCAGCAACATGAGAGATAGAATGGGACCATAGGTGTGTGTGGCTATTGTCGAGGACTACAACATATTTGGAAGACTTGTAGAAGAAGGTTGGGCTAATGTCTCTTTTGTGGATCTGTAGATGTCATGACCCGCACTCGAATGACCGGACACGAGTACGAGGATACGTCCATCCTTCGCCGCAACATCAATGGTAGAATGTTGTCTAAGTCAATTAATATATAACTATCGATCTCACACAATAATATCCAACTTTATAAGGAGAACAATGATATAATAATATAATACTCAATCATAAGATCTAATAGGAAGATAAAAGTACAATATGATTTACGAGAAAGGAAATCCAAGTCACAAGTTCTAACAAGTCTAAACAACAACCAACAAGTCTAAGATCAAAATAATATCCAAGTCTCAAATAATACCCGAAGACAAATCTGGTAGCAAAGTACTAGTAAAGGAACTAAGATAACTAAATACACCGGCTAGACCTCCCGACAATCACTCCAAGCTGCTTATGAGCTATATGGTCCAACTCAGCTGCTACACCCTCTTGGGGTCCGTAATACGTGGGACATCAGTCCTCCAGACAATCCCCTAAAAATATTATCCAGTTAGAACGAGTACAACTCCAACAATAGTTCCAATTAAATGATAAAGACTATAAAACAATAATAGTGAATATAATACGTGATGAGCAATATAGAACTATCAACATATCATGACAATGGCAATACAAGGAATATATAAACAATAACTATATGGCATACAAGTAATGTGAAGTAAGTAGACAGAGCAAGTAAGATATAACTCAATAAGTATGAAGTAGACATAAAGAATTATAACTAACTATGTGTTTTGAAGTACCAGTTTCAATATGTGATCAACTTGGAAACTTGTATAATTTCTACAGATCTGGCTAATCATATGTGAGGTTGAAGTAGACATGAAGAGCCATATTGAAGTACCAGTTTTAATATGTTACATTGTTCATCGTATTAATATTAGACATTGTTTATCATATTGTTATTAGACAATGATTATTGTATCATAACGTATCATGGTTGGATTATTTGTACTAGTCGAAGTGGGAAAGTGCTATCAAGATGTGTGATCATATCCTTCAGACATTGTGTAGACATTGTTAGAGCTACCAGTACATCAACAACAATATCTCAAGGAAGAAGAACTCGTCCAATCCGACAGTCTCTACCAGTACATCAAGGAACCAACCATGGGGTAGTAAGCTGGTATCTACTATGGGGGTGTTCCAAGGCACCCACTCGAGAATAAAATCTGTGGGTAGAAACCTTCTGGTGTTCCACAGCAACCTGTCGTTCCAAGAAGATATTGAATCTCAATAAACAGACGACAACCGACTTGGGGGTAACCAAGCCCTCCAGGATAGTACAGCCACCAGGGCTGGGAGTAGCCATCCCCTAGACTCTAAAGATGATGGAACAATGCCTTCCTTTCCGGAAGACAACGAGGCTCAGGAATCAGAGCCAGAAATTGAAGCTTCCATAGTTCTATCTGTTTCTCCCCATATAATGCTTGTATACATGGTAGGGGAAGATCAAGCCTCCAATGATCAACAACGCCTTGAGGCACTTGAAGCTATGATGCAAGCCATGAGTGCCTTGATGCAAAATCTAACTCAAACCGTACTGGACCTCATGGGAAGTATAGTCCCACAACCATCAAGGATCTTGGAGCAAGCAAGCCAAGAACTGAAAAATATTAGAGAGTCGAGTACGATTGCTCCCGCCCCTATCACGGGGGACCAATCATGTCTTGCTGCGATCATCCGCTCCACTATCATCTAACGATGCTCAAGACGGAATCCAGGAAGTCAGGGAACTACGAGCTCGTTTTGATTCAATGAGCAACTGAGACGCGCTTCAAAAAATTGGGATACGACAATATTATCCTCCCGAGTAGATAAATATGGTATACCCGCCCAAGTACAAGCTACACTTGATGATCCTGTTCGACGAAAAGATATCTCCTCGTCAATACATAAACTAATTTGATTCAACGATAAGACATCTACCTCGGGATGATGCAATCCTTACCTAGATCTTCGTTGGAACTCTAATTGGAGTAGCCTACGACTATTTTTGTAGTCTCCCAGATAAATATATTTTATCATTCGAAGATCTTTGATGCCTCTTCATCGCTCAATTCTACGATGGTGGAATGGACATGACTATGAGCTCTTTTATGGACATAGTTCAAAGAGAAAATGAACCAGTTCGAGAGTACATAGAAAAGTTCAGGAAGACAGCACTGAAACTGCCCTTGGGCATCCCTGATAGCCATTTGATGGACACTTATAGAAAGAATTTGTTACCTGCGGTAAAACTATGGCTAACTTCAGTCCCGCTTCAGGATTGGACAACGTTCATCATAAGCACTGTCGTAGAGAAAAATGAAAAAGACATCTGTTTGCTGGGATTGCAACTACCCACCAGGGACGACAGAGGAAAGTGCCCCTTCAACAACAATATCAATACCAATAGCCGTGACAATAAAGGAAAGCAAGCTCTCACTGTCAATGTGTCCAAAAGCTCTGCTATGCCTACTCAAAGGCCGACAGAAGCACCCAAGCTAAAGAAAACTTACTCGTTTGACGATGATAATATCATCAAAAAAATTTATGTGTTGATAAAAGACAACAGACTCCAGCTACCTGACATCAAACGACCAGATGAGCAAGATCAGGTCGACAACCCTAAATACTTCCAATACCATCGATACATACATTATCCAATAAGAAATTGCTATGTGTTAAAGAGGCATATCCAACGGCTGATAGACTCCAAAGCTCTCACTTTAGACTTTGAGGACAAGACAGTTGCTGCAAATATAGTCTCCCTCTAATTTGGCAACTTTCCAGCAATAGAAGCCCAAGACGGTATTATCCCAATACCTAAGACAATCATTGAGGTCGTTAAACTCCCTCAAGCTCGAGCAGCTGGGCTGGTGCCAATCACCACTCCGCAAGGAAAAATTATATGGTTCATCCAGATATCATCCCAGATTTGATATAGCAAGCAGTGCCTCCCACTGCCAAATATAAAGAAAAGAAGACCAGGTCCTGTCACACGGTCTATCCATCGACTGAGGATACCCTAGCTGGGGTAACTAGGCTAGGGCAAACCTACCACCCGATGCGACCCCAGATGGCAATATGCCTTCGACGATTGTAGCCACAACTCTAATAGCATCTGAGCCAGGTCCGTCCCAATCTCATATAGTAGACATACAGAAGCAGAAAGATGTTTATGTAGATAAACCTCTGAGAAAAGATGTAACTCACGGGCTGAAAAAGTCTTACAACTTTGATATATTAGTACAACTTGCCAATACCCCAGCAAAGTTATCCCTCTTCGAGCTCTTTCGTCTCTCCAAAGAGACTCATGATGCTCTGAGTGAGGCATTACAGAATGTCGATTCCTACCTCACCCAAGTTAAGCCACCAACTGAGGAACCTGCAGCATGTCCTTACTACAATAATATAATGGAGGCAATCTCCCGAACATCACGTTCTCACAACAAGACATATTGTTGAAAATAACAAGCACGATAGGCCCTTGTACTATACATGATATATTGGTACCATCAAGGTGGACTAGATGCACATTGATCAAGGATCATCTCTCAACATCATCCCTCGGAGTCTGCTCCAAAACTTAGGGATCCCCATGCATCCGTTAGCAGTGACCAACATACCATCTGTGGTGTCACCCTCACATTTTATCCAAGGGTAGTTTAGTAATTGACATGGATATATTTATTTTAGGATTATTGTATTTAATATTTATGCATGCATGATTATTTATTATTATATTATTAGTTGTTTCCTAGTTATAGATTTGTTTTAGACTTGTGTAGTGGACCTAACCCATTTTATTAGAATGCATGAACCAATATTTTGGATGAGTTTAGTTTGAGCCATAAATTAGGCCATGGATTAGGAGGTTGGATTAATTAGTGAAACCATTAGACTATAACCTTCCTCTTCCAATTTTCTCCATTTCCTTATCATTTTCCACCAATTCTTAACTAATTCCTTCCCTAATTCTTTATTGAGGCTTCTGCATTAAGGATCTACAAAAGGAAGCAAGGAGCAAGGAGGAGGAGGCCAAGATCTACAAGAAAATGAGCTACTTTACACTTGAGGACTTTTTATTGGGAATCCTTCTCCCAATAGGTACATTTAGTTTTTCCCCTTCTAATAGACTCTATATCTGTGATTTAACCATGAAAAACCAATCCACATGCATAGGCTACCCATAGAAATTAGTTTTAGGTTCATCGGAGACCTACGGTGAAAGTTATGTCCAATTTGGCTGTCAATTTTGGAGAAATTTCAGATTGGCACATGTAGTGGTTGTTATTGGGTCTAATAGATCTAAATAACATATGATTGTTTGTTTGTGACTAGTGTCATGTCCACAATTGGGTACGTGTAGGTCGTATCTCGTCAATTTGACAAAACGGGTTAATTTTAGCGATTTTCCTCCGATACGGGGACTTGTGCATATCACATTATGACATAGACACGTAGTTATTCTAATTACTATACGTATTATTCATAATTAGTGTATTAAATTTATTCATGTCCTCTGAGATGCGTTTGGTTGTGTGTTGGAGCTCTATCGCACGTGTATCATAGAGCAAGTGTGATACGGGTGCGGTGCACTCCACTTGTTTGATGTTTTGTCTTCCTTGCTATACGTACATGTATATATATATATATATATATATATAATAATTAAATAATATATATGTGTAAAGTAGTGTATATGAGTTGTGTATATATGTATGTGTCAATATGTATATATAATAGAGTGTGCGTGTATATATATATATATATATTATATATATATTATATATATATATATATATATATATATATATATATATATATATATATATATATATATATATATATATATGTGTGTGTGTGTGTGTGTGTGTGTGTGTGTGTGCTTATATATATATGTATCTATGTGTTTGAATATATGTGTAAAAGTATATATATATATATATATATATATATATATATATATATATATATATATATATATATATATATATACTTTTACACATATATTCAAACACATAGATACATATATATATATAAGTATACGCACACACACACACACACACACACACACACATACACACACACATATATATATATATGTGTGTGTGTGTGTGTGTGTGTGTGTGTGTGTGTGTGTGTGTGTGTGTGTGTGTGTGCGTGCGTATACTTATATATATATGTATCTATGTGTTTGAATATATGTGTAAAGTATATATATATATATATATATATATATATATATATATATATATATATATATATATGTGTGTGTGTGTGTGTGTGTGTGTGTGTGTGTGTGTGTGTTGTGTTTATGTATATAGGGAGATGTGTATATATATACATAGATGCATTTGTGTTTGTGAGTGGTGTGTTGGAAGGAACTACCCAAGCTCAGAATATGTAGCAAAGTCACAGTGAGAGGAGGAGCTGCTCGAACAGCCAGTGCATCGTTGTGCAGTGCACAGGGAAGGTGCAGCTAACTGCCAATGGAGCTCGTGCATCTGGAGTTGCACAACAGAGGGGTTCAGCAGCTACTACATTGGGCAGTAGCAGCAGCAGCTACAGTACACAGGGAGCAGCTCCTGCAGGGTGCAGTCGAGCACCCACAGTGCAAAGGATTACCCAAGATGCACTGGAGGGAGCAGCACTCAGGCAGCATCATCAGGGAGCAGTCACTGCAGCAATTGAAACAGAGAAATCAACAGCATTTGAGGAGCTGTGTTCACCAGGGTGTCACAGTGTTCCGTCTGCTATACAGGACACAGTCAGTAGGTATAGTATCCTTATTCCAATTCAGTATCACAGTGTCAGTCACTGTGCACTGTTTGGTTTCACTTGAGTTGGGTATTGGTTCAGTATAGTGTGGATTAGTTGTTTAGCTATTTTAGCTATATGTATTATGTAGGTATGATTGCTTGGGTAGTTAGCTTACTAGGTTTCATATGTTGAGATAAGTATTAATTAGGTAGTTAGTAGTTAAGGTGATTGATTTCAGTCAGTTTCAGTTTAATGTTAGATTGGGTTTGTTTATGTTGAGTTAGCTAGTAGCTAGTTAGCTATATATATATATATATATATATTCATATTAGTTCTCTTTGTATAGTAGTAGTTAGTTATAAATATATGTAGTATGGTATTTATGTAGTAGTTAGATACATTATAGTGTTGGTTTATATAGTTAGTATTAGTTGTTTTATATATATGTATTAGTTATATGTTAGTGTTTGGGTTACCATGGGATACCAAGGTATTACCAAGGTATTAGGCCGATACCTAAGGTATTGAGTTTGGGTATCGAGATAGGTGCGATACGCATTGGTGCAAGGCCAAGGTATCCTAAATTCTTTGTATTGATATAGTATTATAAGTAATTACTTGTATATATATCTAAAACACTATTTTCATATAAATGAACTTGCATATCTTAGGATACAGCTCTTTGAGTGCCTTGTTGTATTTTTAGCTTAGCTAGTATAGCATAGCTTCATAGTGTATCGACTTAGTGACTTAGTATTAGACTCTTGCAACCTAGATTTCATCGGTTTGACCTAAAAATGGCGTATTGACCTTTAATTGCATCAACTTAATTGATATTCATTCTTGAACCTTGTATTGATGTAACATACCATATATAGGTTATGGGACACCAGCTTGGGCATCGAGAAATATATCTTGCTCAGGACTTCAGGCGAGCACATTTCTCTAATAGTTTTTAATTCATAATATTATATATATGCATGTTCTAGAATTGTATACTTGATTTCGACACAGTGATTTCACAGACTTGTACTACATGGATCCCGTCAGGAGATGTTATCCCTACCGTATTCAGCGGGTACTCATGTACATATATTTCATCGTGTATATTGGGTATTGATTTATATTTCGTGTTCATACACTGCTCGTGTTTAGTGTGCTTATTCGTGTACACCCACCGCTCGTGTTCGGTGGTTATGATATTCGTGTACACCCACTGCTCATGTTCAGTGGTTATATTTCATGTTCGTAGCATGTCGTGATTGGATCCATCGGTATTAGTTTGGGGTGGAAGAGTAGGAATTGATTATGTGATCAAAGCCCCATTGTTACATCGTGTACATTATGGTTACATACCTCACTTGTAATCGTCTTACCTGATCATGTTCACCCAACCCGATCACATAATGAACTTGTATTCTTAGGAACATTAGTTTAGGATTACAGTTACTTCATCATATTACTGATATGCATATTGTTATTCTATATTCTCGTATATTACCTGTATATCTATTATTTATCATTCATATATTTAGTGATCTTATATTTTATTTCTATATCTGTTTATATGCTCGATTATGCTATTGAAACTGCTTTCAGTGGTATGTACTTCGCTCCAATCCTGACTGGATATTTTTCCAGATGACTGGCTTCTAGAGCAGTATTCCACATTCTACGGCCCGCAGGACGGCGTACCTATAGAGGATACTCCTATTGACCTGGAGGACATAGTTGCAGAGCCCGAGGAGGTCTAGTTTATTTGTATGGATTGTATTATACTATTCATTTGTTGAGATTCACAACTTGTATATTATTTCAGATTGTAGATTGTATCTTATTCTTTCCTTCGCTATTCTATTCGTGCATTATTCTTCCTTAGTTTGTTTTGTGATTGAGATTAGTTATACTTATGAGATACCATATTGCTCCTTTGTTCGGAGTTGAGATGATTGACATGTACCATATTATATTGTTGAGATGTTCGATAGTTAAAAATAACCCAGACAGCGTTCTAACGTTGATTCTGCGGCGCAGGCTAGGCATAACTACGTACGCGTGTCCAAATATCCGGGTGTGTGTCGTGACACTTTTTTAGTGGTGGCCCATGCAGGGCTAGATTCTTATTGTAGTTGTGCTCGTCTAGAGTACTTCTACGAGCCTACTTTAGGAAACAAGATTTAGGCTGAGAGTTTACTCAATCATACCTAGGGAAAATTCCTAATATCAGTTTTTTTAAATCTGTTTTTGCAAATCCTTATCTATTGAATATTGCTTTACTTTGAATAAAGTTTTGTCCTCCTTTGATGATATTGTATCATATTCAATATTGATTCCGTATTTCAATCTATCTTCAGGATGTCGCCGAAGACGCATTCCCAGCGTCAGGTACCACGACAGCACGATCAGTCACTTCATCACCCATGAGGGCAGCATCCTCAAACGATGGTCCAGCAGCTACATTCAGGAGGTCAGCTTCACCGGTCCAGGTGGGCTTATTGGCAGCAGCTTTCAGAGGTGCTCCACCTCCAGTACCGAGGACAGGGCAGACAGTTTTCAAGGATCTTCCACCTCCACCACCAGTAGTCAATCAGACGCAAATGTTCACGCTCTTCCAGTAGATGATGGAGGCGCAGCAGAAATAGTCTGAGGTCCTACGACAGAGCATGGAGAATGCTCACCAGATCGCACTTGTAGCAGTTGAGAGAGCTGCTACAACCCAACCACAAGTGGCACCAACTCAGTTTATTCTGCATCAGCCGAGGACGGATACCATCATCCACTTCAAAAGGATGGGCTCGAAGGACTTCATGGGCATAGAGGAGATTGTCTATGCGGATGAGTGGATCGAGAACATCGAGCAAAATTTACGACTGGCTCAGATTCCAGAGATGCTATAGATAGAGGCAGCGGGTTGTATGATGTTCGATATTGTCTTGACATGGTTCCAGACAGAGCCGAGGATTGCAGTACCAGGACTCTCTTGGGAAGCCTTCAAAGAGCTTTTCAAGGAGAAGTTCTTCCTAGACGTAGCTCTTACATCTTTGGAGAGTCAGTTCCAATACCTCGTCCAGGAAGGTATGTCAGTGGACGAGTATGCGGCAGAATATTGCCGTCTAGGTCACTTCGTGGAGGGTCAGAACCCTAAAGGCAGAGCCAAAAAGTTTAGGAAGGGCCTGAATCGGAAGGTCAAACCCCATACCAACGAATATCCTACGGCCACCTTTGAGGAGATACTTAGACAGGCGCAGAGAGCGGAGGATGACTTAGAGCTTGGCTCTAAGAGGCTGAGGGACACAGGAGGATCCAGCAACAACATGGGTCCAGCGAAGAAGCCTCACTTCCAGCATAGTACCAGAGGCCTTACCAGCACCAGAGACAGCAGTATCACGGGCTAGCTAAAGCTCCGGCTTAGCAGATGCATCAGATCCAGAGGGCAGCAGTTCCTCGCACTTTCTGTAAGAAGCAAGCACACGGATGGGACGCATGCAGGATGAGGCTAGGCCAAAGCTTATTTTATGGATCGGAAGATCTTTAGTTATGAGCTTGTCCTAAAGTCCTAACTTGTCCAGCTCAGGGTGGAGGACAGGCACAGAGGGTACCGGCTAAACCACTAGTGGGCCAGCAGAGAGGACCTATTCCACTGCAGTAGCAGCAGTTTGCCCAGCATCAGCAGCAGAGAGGAGCGCAGCGACAGCGGCGAGCTTTTGCATTGACTATCGAGGAAGAGGAGCCGATTGGCGATGTCATCTCAGGTTCAGTTTAACTCAATTCTTTTCCAGCTCATGTTTTATTCGATTCTGGTGCTTCTCATAGCTTTGTATCTGTATCTTTTGCTTTGAGACATTGTCTTAAATCTGAACCGTTGGCGAGGACTTGCAAGATCATGACCGGGGGTGGCATTATCCTGGTCAGTGATGTTTGCAAGAACCATAGAGTTTATTTGGGAGGCCGTGAGCTGAGCGTATGTTTACTTGTAATACCACTTCCAAGTTATGATATTGTACTCGGGATGGATTGGTTGAGTAGACATCATGCTAGTATCGATTGTCGTGGAGGCAAAGTTTTATTTCAGTCGTCAGGAGAGCCAAAGTTCGAGTGCGTTCGAGGAGCAGAGCAGAGCGAAGGCAATTTCTGTGGAGCTTTGGTAGAAGAGAAGGATCCACCACATTTGTTGATTTCAGAGTTCTTGGATATCTTTCCAGAGGAGTTATCGGGGTTGCCGCCGGACAGAGATATGGAATTATCTATAGATTTAGTGCCAGGCACAGAGCCAATATCTCAGCACGTCTATAGAGTAAATAATAGCGAACTGGCAGAGTTGAAGAAGCAGGTGGATGAGTTACAAGACAAGGGCTTTATCCTTTCTAGTTCATCACCATGTGGTACTCCAATACTTTTTGTACCAAAGAAGGATGGGTCAGTACGTATGTGTATCGACTACATGGCACTTAATAACCTCACAATCAAGAACAAATCTCTATTGCCACGGATTGATGACTTGTTTGACCAGTTGAGCAGAGTGAAGGCATTCTCAATGATTGACTTGAGGTCAGGGTACCACCAGGTGAAAGTGAAGAGGGAAGACATTCCGAAGACAACTTTCAGGACTTGTTATGGACAGTTCGAGTTCTTGGTGATGCTATCTGGGTTGACCAATGCCCCGACAGTGTTCATGAACCTGGTGAACAAGGTGTTTTAACAGTACCTGGACCAGTTTGTTGTAGTCTTTATAGATGATATTCTGATATATTCGAAGATCCCAGAGGAGCATGAGCAGTACTTGAGGATTATTCTGGAGACCCTTAGAAAGGAGAAGTTGTATGGCAAGTTATCGAAGTTTGAATTCTTCCTTGATAAGGTTAAATTCCTTTGGCATGTCATTACAGGAGATAGAATTTCGGTAGACCCGAAGAAGATCTTAGTAGTTGAATCATGGTCTTTCCCGAGTTCAGTAGCAGAGATCAGGAGTTGTCTTGGCTTGGCGGGCTATTACCGGAGGTTTGTTCAGGACTTTTCCAAACTTGCAGAGCAGATGACTAGACTGACCAGGAAGGACATAGAATTCGTCTGGACTGAGGATTGTCAGTCAGCATTTAAGGAGCTAAAGAGGAGATTGACTATAACTCCCATCTTGACACTACCATCAGGAGCAGGAGGATTTTCCATTTACAGTGATGCATCAGGGAAGGGTTTGGGTTGTGTGTTACAGCAGCAAGGGAAGTTGATTGCCTATGCTTCCAGGCAATTGCGCCCACATGAGAAGAACTACCCTACCCATTATTTAGAGTTGGCAACAGTTATCTTTGCTCTTAAATTATGAAAATACTATTTAAATAGAAAGAGAGTGGAGATCTTCACGGACCATAAGAGCTTAAAGTATGTGTTTACACAAAAAGAGGTTAACATGAGGCAACGGTAATGGTTGGAGCTGATGAAAGACTTTAATATTTTCTTACAGTACCATCCAGGGAAGGCCAACATATCCGCGGATGCTTTGAGCAGGCATCTCGTGGCTATGTGCTTGACTAGAGACAGACATTTACTGGCAGATCTTGACAGTTTGGGCATTGGGGTACTAGTTCTTGGAGTCGCAGCACATATGTGGGGACTTCAGTTGCAGTTGGAGCCGATGGACCGGGTCAGAGCTAATCAGTATGAGGATGAGTCTCTGAGGAGCATCAGAGCACAGGTTCAGGTCGGGCTAGCAGAGGACTTCATCGTCGCAGATGATGGATCATTGTGACACGGTACCAGGTTATGTGTACCGAGAGGAGCTTCGCACGAGGAGATTCTGCAGGAGGTGCATCATTCTTAATACTCGATGCATCCAGGTGATAATAAGATGTATAGAGACATGAGGAAGCATGTATGGTGGTATGGCATGAAGCGGGAGGTAGCTAGCTTCGTGTCTAGATGTTTAGTTTGCCAGCAGGTCAAGGCGGAGAGACCGAGGTCAGGAGGATTGCTTTAGCCTTTACCCATTCTGGAGTGAAAATGGGAGCATGTGACTATGGATTTTGTATCAGGAATTTTGCGTTCTCCAGAAGGCAAATATGCGATTTGGGTCATCGTGGACAAGTTGACCAAATTAGCCCACTTTGTGCCATTTAAAGTCGGTATATCTATGGAGAGACTTGAGGATATATATATGCGCCAGATTGTCAAATTGTACGGTGTTCCAGTAAGCATAGGCTCGGATTAGAGTAGTCACTTCACATCCCATTTATGGAGGAGTTGCGGGCTAGCTTAGGCACTCAGCTCAAGTTTAGTACCGCTTATCACCCACAGACGGACGGACAGTCGGAGAGGACTATTCAGACTCTCAAGGACATGTTATGCACCTGTGTTTTGGATCTTGGAGGTTCTTGGAAGGATCACCTTCACTTGGTAGAGTTTTCATACAATAATAGCTACCAAGCCAGCATCGAGATGTCACCATTCGAGGCATTGTATGGACGGAGGTGCCGCACTCCGTTGTCTTGGGATGATGTTGGTGACAGAGATTTATTGGGACCAAAGATGATAGTGGATGCAGCAGAGAAGGTGAAGCTTATTAGGGACAGACTTTGGGTGGCACAGGATAGGCAGCGGCATTGGGCCGATAGCCACCGGAGACCTTTGAAGTTTGAGATATAGCTTTAGTTTTGTTTTGCTTGTGTTTGATTGTTGTTTGTTAGACTGCTAAGGTTGTGTTTCGTGCTAGATTGGCAGTCTGGTTTTCTTGAGGATTTCTTCGACACGTGGCATAATTTATTTTGGTAGAGGCGGCAAGCTTAGTCCGCGATTCATCGGACCTTTCAGTATTCTTGAGAGGGTCGGTGCAGTTGCATACAGACTAGACTTACCACCTACAATGGAGGGAGTGCACAACGTATTTCATGTGTCATAACTGAGATGGTACATGGCCGATACCAATCACGTATTGGATCACTCGAAGATAGAGGTGGGCCCTACTCTTAGCTATCCAGAGCAGCTAGTGGAGATTCTAGATTAGAGAGAGAAGGTGCTGAGGAACCAGATGATTCATTTGGTGCACGTTGCGTGGAGGCGTCACTCGCCAGGAGAGAGTACCTGGGAGTGAGAGATCGAGATGCCCGAGCGATATCCATATATGTTCAAGTCGTGAGGTATAATTCTTTTTGTATAGTATTGTTTCCTTTGGTAGATAATTTCTTCCTTAATTTCAAGGACAAAATTTTTCTAAGGTGGGTAGGATTATCACCCTCATATTTTTATCCAAGGGTAGTTTAGTAATTAACATAGGTATATTTATTTTAGGATTATTGTATAAAATATTTGTGCATTCATGATTATTTAATTATTATATTATTGGTTGTTTGCTAGTTGTAGATTTGTTTTATACTTGTGTAGTGGACCTAGCCCATTTTATTAGAATGCATGAACCAATATTTTGGATGAGTTTAGTTTGAGCCCAATAATTAGGCCCATA